>CM031234.1:772553637-773153637 GCA_018340775.1 Taxus wallichiana var. yunnanensis | reverse complement strand
ACTCACTTTCCATAGAGGAGAAAAAGACCTTCCTTATTTCTCTTTGTTCTCTACTTTCAACAATGGAGAACTTATAGGATTTCAAACAAATGGGAAGTGTTTTGATTACGGAGGATGATAGTCAACTCGAGATTTTCTTCCCGATGATTCACGCCTTTCGATCCTCCCTTTTGTAGTATCGTTTCAGCTCGGTTTCATGGATTGTTTCTTGTGGTGGCTTTTGCGTGGTTTGTTTGTCTCTTCTCCCTTTTGTCGTATTGTTTCAACTCGGTTTCATTGATTGTTTCTTGTTCTCGGATCCTGTTATCTTAGGTGGGGACTTTAATACAATCTTGAACATTCAAGAGAAACAAGGAGGTAATGCCCAACTTAGATGCCAACTCGGATGTTATGTCCCAATTTATTCAGAACCATCACTTGGTGGATGTGCTTACGTCTAATGGTATGATGACATGGTCTAATAGAAGGCAAGGTCAAGACTGCATCTTAGAAAGATTGGACCGATTTCTGGTTTCTGAAGATTGGTGGTTAAAGGGTTTTGTTCCTAAAGCCATGATTCTTAATAATACTAGTTTTGATCATTGGCAGTGTGCTGGAAATGGGAAGAACGACTCCATGCAAGATCCCTTTCAGATTCCAATTGATGTGGCTCCGACACAAAGACATTGCTAGATATGTTTAGCAAGCTGGTGGATTGAAGGAAATCCCAGATTTGGTAATCCCATGTACTCAGGTTTTTCAAGAGACTCACCTTCCTCAAATTCAATCTTAAAGCTTGGAATTAGAACAAGTTTGGTGACATTAAAGAGCTTTTGGCTAGAAGGGCCCACAATTATATACACTCCTTTCTTGGATGATGGCTCAAAGGTTCACTCCATGTTTGGGATGTAATAGGTGGCTTCTCGGTATTTCCAAAAGTTGTTTACTTCTCGATCCTTAGATAAGACGCACTTCTAAATGTTCTTCCCAATTGTGTTTCGTTGGCTAGATTTTCTACACAACTAAAAACCTAGGTAGTCATGAGATAAATCTCCCTCATTTACCGGTGAGGCTCCTGTGTAAGATGTTTATCAATCTGGTAAGTATGAATCCTAATAACTATTTGCAGGTTTTACTTTAATTACAAAGCTCATGAACCATAGCTAAGCAATTCTGCAGCAAGTAAGTAGTTGTTTATGAAGTATTTGCAGAAGGGGGAAATAATGAAATTTGGGAAAGAAGAAAGGAAGATATGTAATTCAACCAATAGTTTACAGAGTTGGTTTCATACACATGGATTAAATAAACAAGTAGATCTCACAATATTCAGAAGTAAAGGAAAAGAAAAGCTTCTAATCTAAATCTCAGATAACACAAAGTTTATCTAAAGATCCACACAAGTAAAAGAAGCAAATGCACCGTGGACACAAAGTTCTTCGGAAATCTGCCTTTATTCAATTCCTCAGCTTTCACAAAAATGACATCAAGGGCTGCAACACAAAGTTTGGAACTCAAGAATGTTGATTAACAAATTTTGATTATGATATTCTTGTTGTGATGATAATGATTTACCCCGTAGGCTTTTCTCTATTTATAGTGTATAGAGGGCAATTACAAATAGAAGGTTTTAATGAATTGCCACATGTGGAAGCTATGAAAAAGGGAAGCAACTGAAAATCTTCCTCCTAGAATTCCTCTTTGCATGACATGCATGATTTATAACTGAAAATAGAACCTTCTATTTTGCATGTCTGCCACCTATTTCCAAGTAATTGACTTCTTCCAGTAACTTGAAGTAACGACTTTTATAGCCAATTACCTAAGTTTTACAATTTTAATTGATTGCTCAATTGCTTTGTCGGAGAAAATAAGAGAAAGAAAAAAAGTTATTCCAGCTGCAACACTCTCTTCGTTTTTTCCTTCCTCCATACTCTGCATGCTGATCCAATATGCATTGTACTTTTGCTTCATCTATTTTAGCAATGAATGATCTGAATGATATCTCTGCCTTGAATTTGAGATGTTTTTTTCTCCCATATGTTGTTGAATCTTTTCCTTTGATTCTCACCAAACTGGATTTGGAAGCAGCTGACTGTGATTTGCTTGCATGGTGTTGCCTTTGACCTGTCTTCCCTCTTATCCTTGAAGATTTTGCATTTCTTCTCTAGCACGTGCAGTTTTTCTCCAGTACGTGCACTAATAAGATGTTTTCCATAAACAATTCAGACAAAACTCATCACCTTTTATTTTTAATTGCATATGAGCAATTTTAAATTCTGAAAGCACTCTGGTGAAGGCAAATACAAGTAAATTCAATGAAGGCTTCAACTGGAAGATTGGGAGCACATGCACAAGCTCCTGAAAGGAATTTTCCATGCAATGACTTCTACATGGGCTGCATTAGAAACAAGAGAATGAATTTTTGTCGGAAGCCTTTGCAATTATGAGAGTTGGATCTATTTCTTCCTCTGATTCTGAAGATATATTCAATGTATCAGACATTGACTTTTGCTTTCTTCACCAATATGGGCATAAATGAAGTATTCCTGCAAATAATTCAGACAAGTATGTAGTCCATAGCATGAATATCTAATTTCTTCACCGAGATCTGATTATAAAGCATGCTGCCCTCTATTTTTAGACTTTGCTTGCATGCCAAACAAGCTAAAAATATTATTTTATTCACCCGTGCACTCACATCAACATGCAAATAGCCAAAATAATAAAAAGGAAGCCTTTCCAACCCTAGGCGCCAAAACTGGATGCTTCCCACAATTAAAAGAAGTCATCTTTTAGGCATTTAATAATGCAAGGATGGGTCGCACTTTTTGGCTATAAGCCAAGGGAAAAACATGAGGGGCAGTAGGTAAAATTTTACCCTGCCTGCTAGGGTCCAATTCTCCACTTTTCACTTAAGTTGCTTTTGAGGGAAAAACATAAGCAACAGGCAGTAAAATTTTACCCTGCCTTGCTAGGGTCTACTTTTCCGCTTTTCACTTAAGTTGCTTTTGAGGAAAAACATAAGCAGCAAGCAGAAAAAAAGTAAAATTTTATGTTGCTGTTTTTATCTATCTTGGGGTTCTCACTTAAGTTGACCCAACAAGCAGCAAAAGTGTGACTTGCATTGGATTTGACTTCTCATATTTGGCGTGGACATTCAAGCTGAAGGGCAGCTTTGAAAATTGCGACTGGCATGAAGACTGCATTTCTTTCCATTTTTGGATTTTTGGTGAAGAAAACACAAGCATAGAATAAAATTTGCCATTTTTGGAAAGGGTCCGGGAAGATGTAGCAAAAAATCTTGCAAGTGCCATAAATTTCACTTCATGGCTCCATTTTAGGTGTCGTTTTTTCTAAAAGTGCATATTTTCTCGAGCTCTACACATTGGTGGCAATATTTTTCTTATTTTCATAAAATCCATTATTGCACCTTTTTGGACCAAGCAACCTCTTGCAATCTCCTGAAGGAATCCGAGATTTGATCACCTTTAGACAAATTAGTTAGTAATTAAAAACACTGGATAGCTTTTCAAAACCCTAGGCCCGGGAAAAGGTTTGGTAGGAAGAATGAATAGGCTACGGGGATTTCCAGACAAAAACAGAAGAAAACCAAAACACAGAAGAAATAAAAATGAAAAACCCCACCAAAAGTTGCAGACAATTGCTTTGAAAATAACCTGCCAATTAGTTGGTCAGTAAAAACTCTTCCCTGGTGAACACTCCATTGAGAGGTGGAAGCAATCTGACGTGAAAATCCTCAGTGAGGGTTCAACTGTAGCACAATTTATTTTTAAACAAAACTTTATTTATTTAATAAATAAATAAAATTCTCTCAGACAAAACCGAAGGGATAGAGTGAGTTTTAGCATGTGGGTATTTGTCGAATTTGGCTTATATGACTTTTGGGGATACATTTTGAAAAAACAAACACTTTATTTATTTTTTAATAAATATCTAATAACACCGTTTCAGCAGCAAATAATGAATACTTGAGCCAACCGGTTACGGAGGAAGAACTTCACGGAATTGTTTTCAAAATGAAGAAAGGTAAAACCCTTGGTCCGGATGGATTTTCTATTGAGTTCTTTCAGACTTTTTCGGACGTTATTAATGGAGACCTGTTACAGGTGTTTGAAGAAGTTAGAATGACTAATAATTTGCTTGGGGACATTAACAAGACGTACATTGCCCTGATCCCTAAGGAAAATGAGGTGGAAGATGTCTCCGGTTACCATCCTATAGCCTTATGTAATGTTTTGTATAAAATCATCACTAAGGTTATAGTGGAAAGACTTAAACCCATTCTTTACAAGATTATATCTCCTGAGCAGGGGGGCTTTGTTCCTGGTCACCATATCCATGATGAGATTGTGTTAGCTCAGGAAATTTTGCATTCTATGGAGGTTCAAAAACTCCAACTATGTTTATTAGATTGGATCTCTCCAAAGCTTATGATAGAGTGGATTGGGGCTTCCTTTGTAAAATCTTGGATCGATTTGGGTTTTCCATGAGATGGATTCAATGGGTGAAGACTTGTTTCTCTTCAGTCTCTTTTGCTGTGTTGGTGAATGGGTCTCCCTCCAGTTTCTTTGGAGCTTCTAGAGGTATTAGGCAAGGAGATCCCTTATCTCCCTTCCTATTCATAATTATGGCTGAGTGTTTGGGCAGACTTGCTCGTAAAGCCTGTCAGGAGAAAAAAATACATGGTATTCAATTGGCCACAAATAGTCATCCGCTTTCTCATCTTCAATTTGTTGATGATTCCACTATGTTGGGGAGGGCTACCCAACAGGAAGCTAAGCAATTTCAGAAAGTTCTTCATACATTTTTAGCTGCTACAGTTAGACTATTAATCATGGAAAGTCTAACATTTTCTTTTTCACTGCTTCTGAAAGACGAGAGGAGCAAATTCTGAGAATTTTCTAGTTTCAAAAAGGAAGGCTCCCATGTCAATATTTGGGGGTTCCTTTAGCTTCCAAGAAGTTAAGAGATTGGCAGTGGTTAATCAACAAGTTTGAACACAAATTAAGTAAGTGGACTAATAAATGGCTTTCCTCTAGAGGAAGGATGACTTTGATTAAGTCGGTCCTTCAAGCTATGCCAATCTATGTTGCCTCGGTCCTAAACATCCCTGGTGCTATTTTGAAATAGGTGGATACTATTTGCCAGAAATTCTTGTGGAGTGGAGTTCAAGATAAGAAAAAGTGGTCATTGGTTAGATGGGATGTTCTTTGCCGGCCAAAAATGCTAGGAGGTCTGGATACGAGATCTTTGCCTAAAGAAATAAGGCTTTGGCAGCCAAGTTATATTGGAGAATGCTTGTTTATCCTAACGATTTATGGGCAGCCATGTTTAGAGCCAAGTATGCTGAGAATAATCCTCCTAAGAAAATTATTAGATCTACCTTTCCCACTAAGGGATCTCCCACCCTAAAGTTCATCAAAGTGGGAGAAGATATGATTAAGAAGCAGCTTTTTTGGATTGTTAATAATGGGCAATGTGCCAAATTCTGGACTGATTCTTGGGATGGGCAGGCCCCTATCATCCATCAATACCCCAGCTCAAACCTATTATGGAACAAATGCAGAATCTGGGATGGGTTAGGGTTGCCCATTATGGTAAACCAGCTAGTCAACTATGGGAGATTGGGAGTTCCTGGATTCCGCCTGAGGAGTGGCCAATTGCTATGGATCACCAAGTGCAGCTATTGGTTTATCATGTCCTGAAAAATACGTCCTATTTCTTCATCCCCCGATCCTGATAAGCTGGGATGGGGAAGGGACACTACTGGTACTTATTTTGTTGCTGCTGGCTATGCCTCTTTGGTTAATGAGAATCCTCATCCCTTTCAATATCTTTTCAAACACATTTGGCATCCGGGTATGTGGCCAAAAGTCAGTTTTTTTCTCAGTGGATTCTAATACACGATTTAGTTTTAACAGTCCGTCTTCTAAAGAGAGGTTTGTATGGCCCGTTTAGATGTGCATTATGCCTTCATGCTAAAGTGTCATCTACTCATCTTTTTCTCATGTCCTTGGGTTATCCCACTATGGCGACTTCTTGCTTCTTTATTTAAGATGCATTGGATAAATTTTGATTCTCTTGAGCAGATTTTTAGAGCTTGGCAGAATCCCTCCCTAGAGGCCAAAATCTTCTCTCTGTACTATGGAGTGGTATTTCTCTTCTCCTTTGGAATATTTGGAAGGAAAGAAATAGTAGAATCTTCTTGCAAATTAGTAAAGACAACTCTTTTGTGTGGGAGAAAACCAAAATCAACATATCGGAAAACCTGAAACATAAGATATCTTTGCCTCAAGATCTTTCCCCTGAATGGGAAAACATTTGTAAACAACTAAATATTGATCCTAAGGATGTTTCTTGCCCTAGGATGCACAATAAGAACAAGTCCTAAAGGAAGGCCAGTGGAAGAATCCTTCTCCAGGATATGGTAAGTTAAATACGGATGGGGCTTCTAAAGGAAATCCAGGGAAAGTTGTTATGGGAGTGTTGGCTAGATTTTATGCATTGCTAAAAACCTAGGCGGTCATGAGATAAACCTCCCTTATTTAACGGTGAGGCTCCGTGTAAGATGTTTATCAATTTGGTAAGGGTGAATCCTAATAACTATTTTCAGGGGTTTTACTTTAATTCCCATGAGCTCATGAACCACAACTGGGCAATTTTGCAGCAAGTAGTTATGGAATATTTGCGAAGGGGGAAAAATAGAAGTAGGGAAGGAAGAAAGGAAGATGTGTTGAATCAACCAATAGTTAACAGAGTTGGTCTCATCCACACAAATTAAATAAACAAATAAATCACAACATTCAATAGAATGAGAAAGAAATGACTTCTAACCTAGATCTAAGATAACACAAAGTTTATCTAAAACCTCTGAAAAGAAGAACTCAACAAAACACTGTAGACACAAAGTTCTCCAGAAATCCACCTTTTATTCAATCCCAAGCCTTCACAGCAATCACATCAAGGGTTCAGCACAAAGTTTGAAAACTTAAGAATGCTCCGGTTACAAAGCTCTTGCTAAAACAAGTTCTGATAAACAAGATTGTGATCCTTTAACCCGTAGGCTCTTCCTCTATTTATAGTGTATAGAGGGCAATTACAAATAGGAAGCTTTCAATGAATTGCCACATGTGGAAGCTATGAAAAAGGGAAGCAGTTGGCAATATTTTCCCCTAGACTTTCTCTTTGCATGACATGCATGCTTTACAACTGAAAATAGAACCTTCTATTTTGCATGTTTGCCACCTATTTCCAAGTAATTGACTTCTTCCAGTAACTTGAAGTAACGGCTTTTAAAGCCAATTACCTAAGTTTTACAATTTTAATTGATTACTCAATTGCTTTGTCGGAGAAAATAAGAGAAAGAAGAAGAAAGAAAAGAAGTTATTCTAGCTGCAACACTACATTCTTACCCCTAATCTGTCAATTAATTCGCTGATAGACTTGCCCCACGTATGCATCATTAACTTCAGCATGCCTGGACATTATGCATGATTTTCCGGATAACCTTTGTAATCACACTTCACCTTGCTTGAATCTGCTTTTCTCGAGGATTCCCACTTCCACCCTTGCCTGAATTTGCTTTTGCAGTTGTGAGATTTGGATATATTTGTGCATAAGCTGCAATTGCTCCCCTGAATTTATGAAGATATATTCAATGTATCAAACATTGACTTTGCTTTCTTCTCACCAATATGGGCACAAGTGAAGCGCAAATCATTCGAGACAAACATGAAGTCCATGGCATGAATATCCAATTTCTTCACCAAAATCTGACTATAAAGCCTGCTGCCCTCTCGTTTTAGACTTTGCTTGCATGCTAAGCAAGCTAAAAATATTATTTTATTCACCTGTGCACTCACATCAACATGCAGATAGCCAAAATAATAAAAAGAAAGCTCTCCCAACCTTTTGCGCCAAAACTGGATGCTTCCCGGCAATTAAAAATATTTTTTAATGCCCACAACTTCTACCTTTGGCACCAATACCTTCCAGGGCAGCATGCTCCACAAAAAGAATTAATTGCCCTTCACTTATGGCGTCCACTTCTTATATAGGCAATTGCATGCTAATTTTACCAATTGCTTCTTATTTTTAGCAATTTCTAATAATAAGTTGTGCTTTTTCTCCTCCTTTGGGCGCCCAAGTTTGCCTAATTTTAGCTTGCTTTTAGCATGTTTTTCCTTGCAATTCTTTCCTCTATTTTTAGCAAGCTTCTTTCTCTTATTTTTATCATGCCTTTTTGCTTTGACTTTCCTCTTAATTTAGGAGCCAACACTTAAGAAAAATAATTAAAAGAAATCAACTTTTAGGCATGAAGTTATGCCAAAGTGGGTCGCACTTTTTGGCTAGAAGTTGTGTGAAAAACATGAGGAGCAAGCAGTGTTAAATTTCAACTGCGAGACAGCCCCAAAAAGTGCGACTTGCATGGGTGAATTAACTTTTGTTTGAAAAACATGAGGAGTAGGCAGCATTAAAATTCACCCTGCCAGGCAGCTCCAAGTTCCACACTTCCACTTAAGTCATGGCGTTAAACTTTAACCTGCGGGGCAGCTCTAATTTCCACGCTTTTCACTTAAGTTTTGGCATTAGAAGCATTTTTTTCCATTTTTGGATTTTCGGTGAAGGTGAAGAAAACACAAGTACAAAATTTTCCACTTTTGGAAAGGGTTCGGGAAGATGTAGCAACAAAAACTTGCAAGTGCCATAACTTTCACTCCATGGCTCCGTTTTAGGTGTCGTTTTTCCTAAAAGTGCATATTTTCTCGAGCTCTACGCATTGGTGGCAATGTATTTTCTTATTTTCATACAATCCATTATTGCACCTTTTTGGGCCAAGCAACCTCTTGCAATCTCTTAAAGGAATCCTGAGCAAATCAACACAAGTCAAAAAGACCAAAATTTTAAAGGGGTATCCCAAGATTTCCAAGTGAAATTTTTGGGTACACCAGGGTGGCATTGGTAGGGATGCTGAAGGTGGGGTGCAGTTCCTTTTTCTTTGAGAATTGGCCTTACTACCAAATCTTGCTAAGGTGAAAGATATTTACAAAGGCATGCAAGAGGCCTTGAAAATTGGATGGCATAAAATCTAGGTTGAATCGGATTCCCAAATTATTATCCACTTGCTTTCTGATGAATATATTGGATTCCCCTCCTAATTGGCGCATTGCCAAAGAGGTGTGGAAGATAAAACAACTAAAAGGTAAATTCCATGAGGTCCAATTCAGTCACATTCCTTGTGAAAGGAACAAAGTTGTTGATGGACTAGCTAACTGGGCTCTTGACAACAAGGACCTGTTTTGTTATGGATTGCCCCCTCCATGGTGGTCCAATAAGATTCAGGAGGATATCAGACTTATTCTTAATCTTGATTCTCTATCATGATTGTTTTCTCTTCTTTTCTGTTGTATAATGCACAAGCTTGGGCTAATAGCTATCAAGCTTGGTGTAGCCGAATATGTAAATTTGAGCTTTACATAATATAAGGTTCTATTGTTGGAAAAGAAAACAATGGAGAACAACATCATAGATGGTATCATTATGATTATGCTTATGTATAGTTTTTCCGATTTGGTAGATTCCTTTGTGAGGTGACCTTTGTCTCGATTCCACGACGAAGGGGTATCTCTTCCATCAAACTTGCCGAGGACTTGCATCTATCCCAATTCGTCAAGATATGCCACACCCAACGAGTTCGATGTGATATTTTATCCAATTTGGACATTTTTATCATTTCTCTTGGGCATTCAAACTTGGAACTCCACTTTGGAAGCCCCAATACTTTTACCGAATGAGCTATGATCCAAGCATAGATGCACTAGTCTAAACTCTTCTCCTAGGGCTTTGTGCACCCCGATCTCCACAAAGAGTTCGTGCCACCCACACAACCTCACAATACCAGTGCGAACTTGGACAATGCTGATTGGCATACTTTGCCTGATTACTAGATGTTGCCTAGGACCTTACAAAATTGGTGGCATTTTGCATTACTAACACACCACGTATTTGCTTGCACAATGCCATTGGGCATTCCATTGAGTACTTAGACTCTAAGAAGCGACTTCAGCAAACTACAGGAGTACAGACACTTCGTTTCATGGCTTTGAATAGATCAGTGTGCACCAGATCCAATGGACTGGAAGCTCAATATGTACTTGTGCCAAATGGAGATCTCTATTGTTTTCTTGCTAGATAACTTGAGGCAAAATCAATTTTTTTCCTTAGTGAGGGAAAGCCTCTCGCCATATTATGCCTAGTAAGTGCAACCAAGAACCCAAAACTCAAATGTTCACATCTTCAGTGCAACAAATTCACGGAGTCTATATCTTTTGCGACAAGGGCTTGATTGTTTTGCTGAACAAAATCAAGTTGAAACATCTTTCCTACTTTGGAAGATTTTGCAACAATCTTTGAGTTGGTTTTCTTGTCTCGAATGAGACACATCTTTTTACCCCTTTGGTGATCAAAATTAATCTTAAGGTTGTGATCAAGCGGGCGACATACCGAGAATTTTTGTTAGTCTTGGAACGTATATGACATATGTTATTGTACAATCATGCTTTCAAGCGGTAAGATGTCACATGTGCCTTGGACATGGTAAGATGGATTATCACCCGAAGACACTTGGCCTTGACTAGGTGTATGATTTTGATTGGTGAACCAATCTTTAACTCAAAAAAGGAAAAAACAGCATATAAGCCCTAGTTTGCATGAATATTTCAAACTTAGGCCAAAAGAGAAAAAGGAAAAATCAGCTAATCAACAAAACCTGTAGGTTCAATTTTTTCAAGCTTGTTGTGCATGCATGGGCGCTCCAACCGCACCGAAAATTCTAAGTTTTCAGTTGTTTTTTCAAATTCAATTTTTGCTTGTGTTTTGTGGATGCTTCTAGGCCAGAAGGTGCTCCACCTCCACGTAAGGCATGAAATAGTGCTATATGGCTTTCCAAGTAGACAGTGTCCTCTCAAACTACGCTTTTTCTTTTATAATGGTGCTTTGTATGATTTCCATAGGGTTGTGCTCATACAAGCTCTTTGAATGGTGTGGGCGCATCACCTCTTAGGCTGCTCTACTACAGATTTATCTTTTTTGTTAGGTTGTGGAGCTGTTTTCATGTGTGAAAGTGTTGAGTCTTGTACACTTTCCACGGTTGTCTTTGGGGTTCGGGGCGCAACCCCAGAAATTTTTTTGCCTCCAAAATGTGCCCGATATTTTGGGAAACATACTCATATGAAAAGGATTTTTGACCCATAGGTTTATGGGACGGTTTTGGCCCATGGTTTTGATACCCACGGTATTGTAAAACTGCTTAAGCAGTTGTTTACTTATGTGGTTTTGTGCATATGGTAGGATTGATGTAATATTGCAGATGTGTGTGAATTCGGGTGTGAATTCTGTAGAGTTTGTTGAGCATAGCTCCAAACAGATCTGAGTATTGTATTGAGAGAGCGGTGGCTTGTAATAAAATCTGAGCAAGTGATTCTTGGTGGACGTAGCCCAAATTGGGTGAACCATGTTAAATATTGTCTCTTTGTGTTCTTTTATTATTTTACACTTTTATTTCAGATCTGTAATATTTTCTGCATATTAGTTTCTACTATTGTGATTCTGTGTGGGATAGTTCCACGTATTTTATCCCTTATTTCCTAACATATTTCTTATTTGTCTAAAGGTTGACTCTCCGATATGCCTCAAAGCTATAAATTTTCACACTTTTTTTTCGTTTCTTTAAATTATTGAGAAGAAAAAGCATTTTCCTTTGAATGCCTAGCTAATATTTGGAAGCTACACTTCTCCACACAAGCAAATTCACAAGAAATTAAATCAGCTTCAATGTCTCTCATGCAAGGAAAGAAAATGGAGTTCACAATTTTTATTAATGTGCCTCGATGGAGCTTGCACAAAATATAAAAATAAAAATTGCTGAGATTGAGTGCTCGGGGCTCCTCGATTATTCTCTCTTTCTTTTGCACCTCTCCCTCAACCTCCTCGATACCAAAATGCTAATAAAAATTAGAGATGAGCAATAATTCTTTCATTGATCCCACTCTACTAAAGATTATTACAAACATTAGTCTCTTTTATAGAGTAGAGACACATAACAATCTCCCTAAATAACAGGATCACAATCCTATGGGAGTTACAACTTAATCTCTAAAATAAGCTAAATAAACAACCTTCCAAAGATTCCTACGGGATTTATAATATTGCAACAACTGTGTAATATGTTTATAACAACCACTCATTTACATTTATTTTTGAAAATTACTAACATAGATATTTATTCTAACACAAGCATCTTGGAAACGCTCAATAGATGCAAATTTCAATTTACGGCCCATTACTCTGCATGCAAAAATGTTGCTTGTGAAACTGCCACTTTTGCAATTTGGCGGTTGTGTAACTGTTTATGTAATCACCAGCGTGGTGGCAAAGTCGTGCCCACTGTTATCTATCCGCCTTTTAATGCAGACCGGTAGTTTCAAAATCACCATCTACGTAAACTAGCTACTTCACTATTTGTCCGAGAAAGGACCGTGTGACCTTGTGAGCATGCTTCTTGTGTAATGTTGGACCTCTAGGGATGCTCTTTCGCCGATTAAATCATCTTCAATGCTTGCACACCATCAACAAGACAAGAAGTCATGAACACACTCAAAAACCACACTTTGTTTTTGGTTGATACAAGATTGTTTGTGGATGCAAATGGTCTTGCATCACCTTTTGACTTGACCAATGCACCGGACAACATTAATGGGCCTCATGAATGACATACTTAGGCATTTCACCAACTCTTTCATCATCGTCTACTTGGATGACATGCTCATCTTCAACAATATTTGAGAGGAACATGTAGGTCACATCTTGTGCATCTTAGACACATTGTGCAAACACAAGTTGCATGCCAACATAGGCAAGTGCACATTCAGCACCACGTAGATTAAATATCTGGGTTGCATCATCAACTCCGGAGGCATCCATGTAGATCCAAACAAGATCAAGATGATCTAAGATTGGTCGTCTCCATTCAATCTCACCAAGTTGAAGAGTTTTCTTGGACTAGTTAAATTTTGCCGCATGTTTGTCCATGAATTTTCATACATATCATGGTCTCTTAGCCAAATTGCACACACCAAAGTGGCATTCAGCTAGACATTTGCAAATCAATGCACATTTGAGGAGCTCAAGCAATGCCTTTGTGCTGCTCCAGTTTTGGCAATGCTTGACATTGTCCACCACTTTGAGATATAAAACTAATGCATCTAACTATGCACTTGGCACAATACTCACACAGTATTGGCATCAGGTCACCTATCACGTAGAGACATTTAGCAACCCAGTTTAGTGCTACTTCACCTACAAAAATGAGTTGTGCAACATCATTGAAACAATTAGGAAATGGTGCCACTACATATTTGATAAGGAGACAATCATTCATTCTTATCAAAAGTCTCTTTCATTCTTTCATACACAGAGCAGGTTGAATAATACACACAACATGAAGTGTGTGACATAAATACAGGTCAATCCATATGGTGATCAAGGAAAAGGAGGGATTAGACAACAAGGTAGCATATTGCCTCAACTAGCCCTGGTTTAGGTGCTCATCACAGTGATTGTCTTGTGCAGTCACGACTACTCTAAATGGAAAGTGCTTCATTGTGTGACTCGTCACTTTGCATATGTCTGAAAAGGATTGTTTGGGTGTGAGAAAACGGTTATGAGATGTAGTGCAACTGTAAATAACTTAGGTGCTTGTAGTGCTGAAATGATTGGACAGCCACGTGGAAAAACTCTTTAATAGTTTGGCTGCACCTTTGAACACACACCCAGCCCGAACACACATCTACCAAACCAAGACTTGAGAGGAATGATGTGCAACTATACATCTCAAGAAACTACTATTTGAAGCCACAACCTACCTCCTAGATGAGTTTGGACTTTCGTGTCTATTTTTGGCATTTATTGTTCATCACATTTATTGTTTGCAACTACTATTCATCATGTCTATTGTTCATGTTTACTATTCATCACATGTATTGTTCATGTTTACTGTTCATTCCTAATGTTGACAATATTTGAATATAAGGCTTACCTTTTATTATTAGTTCACTATTATTAACGTTCGGTTGCAACCTCCTCAACCATTTTGTAACTATCTCTTGCATAATAAAATGATGGACACACAATCTATGATTTGTGCAGTCCGATTTCTCTTCATTTCTTCCCTATTCACATCATCTAACATTGGTATCATAGCCATTGGTGCTCGGTAGGGCATGCAAGGAGGTGAGAAGACAAATAGTTATCAAAGAGTTCTTGTAGAAAATGCCAGGCACAAATGAAGATGCAGTTCATGGAGAAAATGCCAACATATAGTCACAATTTCTAGAAAAGAATTGTGAATACAGATGCAAATCAGGTCATTCACGATTTCTGGAAAAGGAAAGTTGATAGGGCAGGATGAGACGTGCTTTCTGAAATACCATTCAAAGTCTTTTGCCTGGTTTTTAATTTATTTTGTATTATTTCTGGCGAAAATGCAATTTAGGGTTCGTCTGCACTGCTAGGGCACATTTTTGCTGTTTTTAGACAAATTTGAAAGAATTTTGAAGTGGTAGAGCACAAAAATACAATCAATAGTCGCAATTCCTTTTATTAGGGCATGAAGGAAATACATGCCAATAGCCATTGTTGGCTTCTAAAACATACTCGAGCAGTGATTTTGACATTCACCATTAAAGTTCCAAACACTATTCAAGGGCATTCAACCAGGGCACAGACCTGCCTGGTACAGTTTCCTTTGATGTAAAGCCAAAAAATAAAAATTCAATTTTTAAAATCCTGTTGCATGGATTCCCGTTTGAAATAAAAACTTAAGAGTATTCAGACTGTAATGCCTTTGCTGCATTAATTTGCAGGTAATTTATTTTTGGGAAAGGGTTATTTTCTGAGGTATTTTGTCTAAGAATGGAAATTTCATTAGACAAATATTCTGGCCTCAACTTTCACACTTGGAAAGTAAAAATCCAGATGAAAGACAAATCAAATGAAGTTAATATAGCCATTGTTGAAGATCCACCAGATGTTGATAGTGGTGAAGAATTCGGTGATGAATTTTAAAGAAGTCGCACACTTTGAAGAATAAAAACTGATTAATTAGCCAACATATCTTAATAAATGTTTAGTCAATGGCAATCTGGTTCAATCAACAGCTCAATATTCCAGCCAACAAAGAAAAAGTTACTCACTTCTGCTGGTACAATATTCAGCTTAGTCAGCATAACTGTCTCCCTCGTCCAATGCAATCAGATAACGATTTTTTTCGGTTAGTGCAACAGATTTTTCAGTTAAATGAAGCTCAACAGAGGCTTCTAGGGTCATCACAGCAATTCTGACTTCATGATATCAACTATGACAACTGTATGAACTGTACTTGAAATACCCCTTTTTCCTCCCAAATCAGCCCACTGATGAATTATGCGTTATGAGGGGTAATCATTGATATTTATAAATATTGAATTGAATTTTTGTGTTGACATGTTACAAATTGACCCAGCCAGCCATAAAACATGGCTATTGTTGGCATTATGTGCAAGTTTTGTAAGTAGGGGAAATGAGTGCTTTCATTAAGAGTTTCAAATTTTCATTGGAGATGTCATTACTAATACTTGATGTCATCCTCCTTTCGTGGTATACTTCTGTATTGCTTGTTATTCATCTTGTCTCAGGCTATCCTTTAGTAGTTCAAATATGCAATCAATTACTTTTTCATGGAGTGAATGACCATTGGTAGTTGTAACAGCACCCCCTTCATAAGACCCATCACGTTCAACGATTCCAGCTCTAACGAAAGTTGAACTCTCTCATGTTGTCTCTTTTATTGGTTTATGATTATTGTCTCTCATGTTAGTAAAGCATCCTTTGCCGTAATGTGTCTCTTATTTTTCTTGTTCTTTCATTCAGAATAATTTTTATAATTTTGTTTTTCACATCTTGTGAAAAATTAGGAAATTTGTGCCAAGAAGACCTTTACAATATAGACTTCTCTAATCCATAGCAGATTATGAGTTTAGATCTTAAAGCTAGATTTCTATGGAAGATTGTTGCCATTGGCATTAGTGGACATATATAAGTCTGCAATTTTACTATTGAAACTGCCCATTATATTAGAAAAAGTATAAGTACGCAATTTTGTATATTAATCCATATTATAATATAATACGATTTTCTTTTTCTTATGAAAGAGAAAACACTCTGTATTGAAGTTTACAGTTAAAGAATATTGCATCCATCTTGTTGCCCTAAATTGTATCGTTTACATTCTTACATCATTTACAGTTTCATGCAAATGCTTTTACCAGACATCTACTATGAGCCATTTTCCAGAAATTATTCCTCTTCTTCTTGTGACACTTTGCCATATTACGTTTCAGGATATCACTCTAACAGTTGGAAATGTTGTTACCCATTTTCTAGGAATTTTTCCTTTTCTTGTCATGTTTTGATGTCCTCCTTTTAAAAACTTGTGTTTACAGATAGAAACGTTGTTGGTATGTTTGCATGGAAAATCAATCTAGTTTATGTGCCATACTGTGCATTTCTTTTATGTTGTTACACTAGTATAATATGTATTTGAACGCCAAACTGTTCTTTCAGGTGGAACATTCCAAAGGATGTTTATCATATCATATTTGGATGAAGAAATGCTGGTAAGCCGCCTCCTACATTTCATTTCATTATACACTCTTTGTTATATGTATAATTACCCTCCAATCAAAGGCATATTTTCTCCTTGTTTTGGGATGGGTTGTAGTATAAGAAAAAAGCCATTACTTATTCTCAGGTGAACTATTCGCAGGTTGTAAGGGACATTTCTGGCACGCCAAGCATTCTTTTCGATTGAACAGCAATGGTGTTGTGTCAGCAGAACCCACGGCAGAATATGACAGCTGAATTATCAAACAAGAAAGTTCATCTCCCTATTTGAGATCCCCCAAACAAATGGGAACACTAATATGTCATCGTTTTCACTCTTTAAAGCATTACAGACATTGTTTTCTTCAGATCTGAGCTCACCCAGGCATTTTGGTTTATAATCCTGAGGAGATTTGTAGAGCCAATTAGGAGAAAGAAAGCAGATATGTTGTATTAGCGACTAACATTTTATTCATTCAAGATTAAAGTTTTAAGATTACATTGCAGTTCTTTTTGTCAACTTCACGTGCTTTAATCTTCATATGACGTAAGAATCTGCATGTTCAGTACTCTGCGTGTAAATTATTCTAAGGATTTACACCCTTTTTCTTGTGAAACAGTTGAATCATCTAAGTTTACAAATCTCTACCAATTTGTTCTCTTCATAAACTGAAAATTTAAATACCAATATACTAATTGAATTGAGTGTCATGTCCCTTTTTGACTCCTTGACCTATTTTTTCTTCCTCGTGGGTCCAAGGGAACAAGCTAGAGGAAGCCAACAATGTCATCATGTGCTTAATTTTGTGTTTATTTCTTTAATTGGCATTGTATTTGTTGGTGAGCCTAGCGCCCAACAATAAATTAAAATTAAAAAAATATTGGTGAGCATGTAGGCTCCAAAAGTAAAAAGAAAATAATAATAAAGCAAGTCTAATTGTGGTCGGCCTCATTTGAGAGCCCCAAGACTTGGCACCACCCTCTTATTATAAATAGAGGTTGTTGGCATTAGTTTGGGATATGCTGATTTTATGAATTTTATATCTTGGTGAAGGTTGGCTAGTGTAGCCCCTTTTACTCTCTCAAGGACGAAACCCCTTGATTGAGGGCTTGTGTGGAGGACGAAAACCCTCTCCCACGATTGTGTTTTGCAAAGAGGCATTCAAGGAGTAATATATTTATCATTCTTTGTTGGTATTTCTTTGAGTTTGTTGGTTATCTTCCCTTTTTGAGTGGAGCGACCCACTTGGGAGTGATTATGTGGTATGTGTGATGATAAATTGGCAAATCTGAATTTACTATCTTGTTTTCCATATTTTCTAAGGCCAAGATCTTGAGTTTCATGAATTTTGGAGCTTCCTAAGTAAAGTTATGAATTTTTAAAGTAACTCTGCAGACAAGGGTTTATAGAAATTCATATCTCCAATTCTAGGGCACTAAAAATCAGTTTTCTTGCATGATATGATTGTTGGTGATATATAATAATTTTAGAGACTTAAGTGGAGCTGATTTGAAGGGTTTTGAAGGCACAAAAGTGGGTTTGAAACCCCAAAATAGGTCGCTTCCCTAGAAGGGTGTTGGCTGGCAGTAGTTAAGGGTTTTTATATATTTGTGTTAGTCACTAACAACCCACTAAAAATCTGAAAAGTGTTGTTTATTTTCTGTTTTGCCTAGTTTCTTGTAAGTCCTTAAAAAAGGACATTATAGTAGTATCAGAGCATCATCCTCTCAGCCTGTGAAGCATGGAGAACAAATCACAAGGAATGATAGCGAATGCACTGGATAGGCTTACCCTAGCCATTCAAAATATGCAGGGTGGTGGTTCACTCAAGGAGAAAAGGGTTTCAAGGATTGACAACTTGACAACAAAATATTGAACTCTTCTAAAAAAATGTGTGATGCCCTTTCCTTTGAGGATTTTGTGGAAATAGAAAATCATAGAGTGGGAATTGGCACAAGGCATAATGTCTGAACCTCATCAAAGGACCATGGCAAAGGTCTCGGCAATAGAGGAAGAAAACCCTCCATTGTGAAGAAGCAAGAGCATGTGGCGGATCAGCTACAAGGTGGAGAAGTCATGATGAAGATCGAAGATACAACTTCCTTTTATAGCCACCCTTCCGAGGTGACAAAAGAGGAAGATATCCACCATGTTAAGGAGGAAGAACCATCGCACCAACTACTTAGGGTGATGGATCAACCTTTGGGAGCCTTAGAACCACCCACCGCCATTGTCAAAGGTGATCCCTTGACTGATTTTCCTTACACCCTATAAAAGCACAAGAGGATGGAGAACCATGAAAAATAGAAGATGGAGTCGTTGAGAGAGAAGATTCGATGGTCAAGAGATCTAAGGCCATGGCACTAACACCCATTGTTGTTTCGGAGAGTCAACATTATGAGGTAATTAATGATCATTGTTTGGTTAATACTGATGATATTTTAGCATGTGATGAATCCAAGGTTGAAAAGAAGGATGATGAGCAAGAAGGGGAAGTGAAAGGGATGGTTGGAAACCATTTTCCAAATAGACATGATGACAGTAAGCTTGTTGGTTTATTTATAACAATAGTTAAGAAAGAGCAAAATGATGATGGATTAGACTTCGGTAAGAGCTACGAAGACATTCCAAACACATATGAACAAGGTATGGAGGTAGTGCAAAAGGGGAAAGCACCAATTGTAGAAGGAGCAAAGGCAAAAGGAAATGAATATCTTGATGACAGTCCAAGGAACAAACATATCTCAGATTTATTGTTCCCTAGTTCATCATTACATGGGGCTAATCATCATAATCAATTTGACACAAATGTGGGCAAAATGGAGAGCACATTGAGTAGTAAGGGGTACTTACACCTTTTCAGGCAACCTCCAAGTTATGCATGCATCAAGACAAAGGTCGCTTTATGCACAAGGACTGAAATTGGATTGATAAGAGGTAACCCTCTTCCCAAGGCCCACAGTATGCATGCAAAGGTAATTACTTCCTCTTTCCATTTGGTTTGTAATCCATCTGATATACATGTGTTTGAGGGAAGAATTTGGGGTCACAATGATGGTTGTGTTGATGGTATCTCAACAAGTCTTATAAGGTCAAGAAGATTGGAAGAAACTCCCCATGAAGGACAAGATTCTAGGAAAGCACTTGATGAGGTGGCTGGACTGTTCCAAACAACAGTCAAAAGGAGGTCATTGGATGGAGCTCACAGCCTTAACAAGAAGCCAGAGGTTACCCAAGACAAGCACCAACAAATTTGGAAAGAATGCAAGAAAGAAAAGATCCCATTCGGTGAAGAAATCATGCCAATGAAGAGTGTTGATTCAAACTCAGAAATTCTGAATCATGAGGACATCATGGGCAGTCCATGGTATGTGAATAATTCATTTCTCTTGCTGGCCAAATTGTCATTTCATGTATGTTGCCATCACGCACAACTAGTTAGGAAGGATGTCTCATGCTTGTTATGTTTTCCAATGACACCATTAGTGAGATATCATCATGATAAAGGTATGGGTGTTGTTATGAGACTTGAGAAAGGAAGAATCACCCATTTCAAAATTAGTACTTGGGGTAAATTCATCTTGGTTTGTGTCGGTGTAAGGAAAATGTCAAAAATCACTCTTGGGGAAGGTAAGCCTAGTGGTTCTATTCCTAATGGATACTCCTTGCAGCCCTCTTTTGCTATGACATTGTTGCATTGGGACCATCAAAAGAAGGATCACAATTCTGATTTTTCTATCAATAAGGGGTTGACCCATGGTTCCATGTATGAGAAAAAGGTAAGGAGGATAAGGAGAAAGGGCAACATTCTTGTTTTGGTACATGACATACATACTTATCAACCATTCCAGGTGAAGAGTCTTCTTTGTGACCAAGAAGCCACCATGCTTGCAGCTCATGGTACCATACATAATTTCATGGAAGGAGAATTTGCAAGAAGGATGGGGCTGAGTACGGTTGGTTACAAAGGCTTCATGACCACCATAACTAAGGGGATAGCTCTCACTATTTCCATGGATAGGTACAAACTTTGCATTGAATTCTTTGTTTCAGCTGGGATAGAACTTATTCTTGGGATGCAATGGATTCAGTTTTTGGAGGAATTCATGGTAGCAAAGCAAGGGGAATTTCATTATTGTTCTCCTTTTCATATATCAACTCATGGGAAGAACATAATTACAGTTGGGCATGCACAAATTCAGCCACCAAATAAATTTATAAAGGGAGAATTTAAGTTGTTGATCATGATGGTGAAAGTTGACAAGGTTAAGCAAAGGGGAATTGAACTCTACCCCTTACCAGCAGTCCAGGAAAGGTGGTTCATGGCTGAGTTTGCAAACTCAAGTTTGGCAAGCAACATCATGGGAATGTATGGAGAGAAAGTCAAAAGATGCATGACTGATTTTTCTTTACCAACTCTCCTATATTTTATTTCAGTCATCATATATTCCCTTCCTAAAGGGAAATTGATGAGTTACAATTGTGTCATTGATAGTATGGATGCATAATCAAACAAAGAGGACATGAGGTTTGATAGGCACAAGAGGAAGTTGATCATCATGCCTACAAGGCATGAGGGAGGATGGATAGAAGATCATTTTTTTTGAATAAGTTTGTTTCTTGTGCAGGTACAAAGGAACATCGGCAATTTATTTGGAATTCGGGTACTTGCAATTGCTTGGGGACAAGCAATTTTGAGAGGGAGGAATGTCATGTCCCTTTTTCGAGATAATTCTGTTTGAAGACCTTGACCCATTTTTCTTCCTCATGGGTCCAAGGGAACAAGCTAGAGGAAGCCAACAATGTCATCATGTGCTTAATTTTATGTTTATTTCTTTAATTGGCATTGTATTTGTTGGTGAGCCTAGCGCCCAACAATAAATTAAAAATAAAAAGATATTGGTGAGCATGTAGGCTCCAAAAAGTAAAAAGAAAATAATAATAAAGCAAGTCTAATTGTGGTCGGCCTCATTTGAGAGCCCCAAGACTTGGCGCCACCCTCTTATTATAAATAGAGGTTGTTGGCATTAGTTTGGGATATGTTGATTTTATGAATTTTATATCTTGGTGAAGGTTGGCTAGTGTAGCCCCTTTTACTATCTCTCTCAAGGACGAAACCCCTTGATTGAGGGCTTGTGTGGAGGACGAAAACCCTCTCACAAGGGTGGTGAGGATGAAAACCCTCTCCCACGATTGTATTTTGCAAAGAGGCATTCAAGGAGTAATATATTTATCATTCTTTGTTGGTATTTCTTTGAGTTTGTTGGTTATCTTCCCTTTTTGAGTGGAGCGACCCACTTGGGAGTGATTATGTGGTATGTGTGATGATAAATTGGCAAATCTGAATTTACTATCTTGTTTTCCATATTTTCTAAGGCCAAGATCTCGAGTTTCATGAATTTTGGAGCTTCCTAAGTAAAGTTGTGAATTTGTAAAGTAACTTTGCAAACAAGGGTTTATAGAAATTCATATCTCCAATTCTAGGGCACTAAAAATCAGCTTTTTTGCATGATATGATTGCCGGTGATATATAATAATTTTAGAGACTTAAGGGGGATAATTTGAAGGGTTTTGAAGGCACAAAAGTGGGTTTGAAACTCTAAAGCAGTAAGTGCCTTAGAAGGGTGTTGGTTGTGACAAAGTAGTTAAGGGTTTTTTATATATTTATTGCAGTCACTAACAACCCACTAAAAATATGAAAAGTGTTGTTTATTTTCATCTTTGCATAGTTTCATGTGAGTCCCCAAAAGGGACATTGGATGGAGAACCATTCATTTTGTGTTTTATCATTTATTAAGCAAATTATGAAAATTTAAATTTGTCGGAAAATTTTCGGATGAACGCATCAAAGCTAAACTTTTGTCGGACATTTCAAGTGAGCCACCTCATTCATTATCTTAGACCTAGTTATGGTTATAACAAAGTGTACATAATAGGATAACCGGAGCCCGAAGGCTAGAAATAAATTGAAGGATGAATGCATTGTTTACATGATAGTTTTCACCTAAATACCCACAAGTGTCCTATGATATTTGTTTATCATGTTGAATTGTCTTACAAAGTTGGAAGTCAATACTTGGTCATAAATCCAAATTTTGAATCTTGTTGAATATGTTCTTATATACCTAGAGGCACAATGGCTTGTCATGTCAAAAAAGACATGCTAGGTTGAGCGAGTTTGTGTTGAAACTTACCACAATGAAATGGTTTTATTTATGTCCATGGAATAGTATATGGGTGCATATATTAAAAGTACACATGGATATCATTATGATAGAATTTATAACATAAGCACTAGAGGGCAACTCTATCTATATGGGGTTATCTAAGAGTACTAGAGGGTGATTCTAAAGGTAAAATGTAACATGAATAAATTCCATAATAGAAGTATAAATAATATCCACACAAATACTTATCTTTATCTTGATATATGATCATCAATTAAAATTTGCATTACATCTTATTACCCAAGTTGGATATGCCTCTTTAGTGCATCTTGGAATTGTTGCTATGACTCTAAAAATCCTCGTCCTCGTTGCCAATAAATTACCACTATCGGTTAGTATGCTAAGATAACAAGTCAAGTATGGACGCCGATAAATTACGATTGTTACTACCCAAGTAGGATATGCCTCTTTAGTGCATCTTGCAATTTTTGTTATGACTCTAAAAATCCTCGTCCTTGTTGCCAATAAATTACCACTATCGCTTAGTATGATAATATAACAAGTCAAGTATGGAGACCAATAAATTACAATGGGCTCATTAGCGAGTTTTAAAAAAACTATAACACCATAAACTTAAAGGCATATTGTAGTTTTTAGAAACCACCACAATAGCCAAAGTTTTAACACTAAACTACTAAACAAAAAGAAACCAACCTTTCCTAGAAATAAAGAAACAAAAATATATAACAATAGGAACTATAACAAGGAAAAAAAAATTCCATAACCCACAACTCCATCCACCTTTAAAGAATTACTTCTCCATCCCCTAAGCGGGAACAAGATAGAGGTCCTTCATAGTCACCCAAGTTGGTAGTGAAGCACTCAAGAGGCCTATAGTATTGATCATTGATTCCTTTTGCTAATCTTCAATGCCACAATAGGAGACTAATGTAATCACGGTTAGGGGTCTTAATGAAGAGATGTCTTAGACCACACAACATGCGAATTTTTAGAGACAAGAGCTCACACAAGCAAGATCACTACACAACTTGAAAGAAACAATAAAGGTGGTTTTATTAATCAATGAGAAAATTAGAAACTTGAGCACACTTTGTATTACAATATTGTTACAACCTTACAATGAAGACTTTGCAGAGATACCTTAAAAAGATTCAATTCCTAGGTCTCTAGCCTAGATATGCTTGTAGACTTTCAAGAGTTCTATAGATCCAAACTCGACACCTTGATCTAGAGCTTTCACAAATCTCTACCCAAACACTCATTCTAAGCTTCCTCTTGATCTTTGGCTCTCTTGATCTTTTATGGATGCATTTCATGCCCATCGTTCCTTGAATTTATAGAATCTAGTAGGAGAAATAAATATGCCTTTAAAAATAAAGATACCTTTGCAAAGATTCCTTAACTTTATCAAATCAACATCAATTTATCTCATCTAATTAGCAAGTAATTAATCACCCAAGGTGGTGTTTTTGTTTAATTAAAACATACCAAGTCTCTTGGTCATATAATTGTGAAGAAAATAAATCAAGACATGCATGTCTAGGTGACAACATGCTTGATGTAGATGTGTGCACAAGAATGTAGGATTCATAGAGTGCATAAGTTTCAAATAGTGAGTGTGTAGTTTACACATGATCTTCACACAAAATATCCCAAAGCACAACTCACAGGATGCTTAAGACTTCAATCACTTCATGCCAAGTCATCTATATTCCAAGTAATTATACATGTAGAACTATGGAAGGTCAAGTAAAGCTATGGAATACTACGCAAACTTTATCTTTCAAGAAAATGACTCAAGGTTTTGATGAAATTACATCAAAAAGACTTGTTGAAGCATACGGGGCTATTAAAGATACTAAGAATAAGAGTTGAACCAACAAGGTTTTGCTTAGTCTTTGGAGTATGTAGCTTGAGGACCTCATTCTTCTACCTATCCATTTAACGTCACCCCCAACAATCTCTTGCGAAATGCTTTCAGGAAAAGTGGAGATTAATGTACCAACAATTTGACTTTAGATAAATACATCTAACTCTAATCTCTTTATTTTGTAGTTAGGCTAAAGATTGTCTCGTGTCATGTATTAGATATGATAGAGTTGTGTATACTTGTTCTCTTATTTCTATCTTTACATTCTATTCATTTACAGTCATAACTCTTTCTTATGTTGCTAGTTATACTCTATAAAATCCACCATTGCATCATAGAACTTGTACCCACCCCTCATGCATGCATGCATTGCCATGTCAAAAAAGTTAAAATGGTTCTTTCTCTCAAATAAAAATGATGGTTGCATCATTGACCATACAACATGATTGGTTAAAAACATCCACTATCTAAGTTTAGGGCATGGGTTTGAATCACAAACAATTGCAAAATGGTGTCTGAAAAACACATTGTGTTTTTCAACAAGAAGTGGAAAAATATAGTGTGATTTTTAACTCAAGTCAAAACAAAATTCTAAGTATTTTATAATTGACTAGATGGGCATGTATGCATCCATCATGGATATATGTGCATTTTATATAGAGAATCCATCATGGATATATGTGCATTTTATATAGAGAATAGCCACTTCTCTTACTTATGTTCTAGTGGAATCCCCTTTTACAACCTTTAGATTAGATAGTTTATGTTAACTTACTAATGGCACCTTATCACCTACAGCTCAAAGCTCTTGCTTCAATGTTTAATGACACCTGGATATAGAAATTTCCTACACTTTATATCTCCTTTGAGATTGAGTGTATAGATTATCCTTATATACCCATTACAACATCCTATGCACAAGACCCTTTTAGCTTTGGATTCTTTTGTAGACAACTTATGTGCATATCGGGCCGTAGAACGGTCTCCTACCTTTTCCTATTTTAGAGGATCCTTTATAGGTCATTCTCACCTACATATATTCTAATGAAACCCAATGTGAATCTTATCCCACCAATGGTTGGTTTATCTTCACATCTTTTGTTTCTCATCCATAACATTATGTAAAACCTAGCATGATTCTTACCCCTTCGTTGATTGTGTAATTTGATATCTCCTTTTATTTCTCATCACATTTTTTTCACCATAATTACATTTTGGTAAACCCCACGTGAATCTTACCCTACAATTGATTGGTTTATCTTAGTGTTTATACACACCGTAAAGGACAGGACTCTCCGGACTCACTTGATGTCTAGAGGTTAGACCAAGACAAAGGGAAAGTGACTATGGAATTGCGTAGGATGTGTATCTCGAACTAAGGATCAACGATCCTGGGAGGATGCTCCAACATGTACCAAATATGCTCTGATGACCAATTGTTCTTCCAAAGTAATGAATTTCCTAAGCATGCAAGTCCTATAATGATGGGTCTTAATGATAGCCAAATATTGTGGTTCTTGGTTGATATTGGTGTCAGGGAATGGAGCAAAGTTGGGTGGATCACTCATGGAAACCTTCTGCTTGTCTCTTGTTGGTATCGCTTAGAAAAAATCATACATGTGAATGAATGAGAATGGGATGAGTTTAGATCTCGAGAATGGAAAAAAAAATGCATCGATCCTAAGATTGGTTTGTTGACGAAGGTCAAGAATGTTTTGATCAAGTTGCGCTCTTGTCGATAAGGCTTGTGCATCTAGAACACATATTTTTTTGATGATGAGATTTGGCAAAGCATTTGAACTAAAGACCTCTCGTATGAGTTCTCAATCAATTTCCACTTAAATTTTGTCCAACTCATAAGTAGTGGGAATATGGGGGAATTTCCTACTCTTATCAAGTGTAATCTAGAGAGTGTAACGAGGTTGTCTTATGGTTACAATAACAAGATCTAGAGTCGTATGAATGATTGAAGCTTGTTCAGAGTTGTTTCACTTGTGCAGGAGTTTTTAATCAAAAAAATTTAACGATTTTAAAATGTGGGTTTTTTTTTGTGAAATAAATGAAAGAAATTACGTGTTTATCTTGTGGTTGTGAGGAGAAATGATTTGTTTTGGAATGGATTGAGATGAATGTTTGCTTTATCTTGTTGTCAATAGGCAAGGTTTTTTTAATAGTATAATAGTGTTTTAAAGTCTGTAAATGCAAATCTAAAATTTAACGAGTTTTTGGAAATACATTCACCAATTTATTTTCATATCTATGCATGGAAGACTTCAATCACAAAATATTAATTTAAACTACATGCAATTTTTGTTAATTTTTGATGTTTTTCAAAGAATGTGAGATATTGAAATCTTCCCTTTAATGCTGAAAATGAATCATCAAAACTATGATAAGATGATACAAAAATCTCCGTAATCTAAAATGACACACTACTACAAATGAGTGTTAACCCCTAAGCATGCAAGCACAAACTAGAATTAACCTTTTGCAAAAGAATTAACTACGATTGCAATTGATTTCTTTGATAAATGACTTTTGAATTAGCTTTTGAATTATCTAAATGTAGGATATTTAAGTAGATCTGAAATCTGAAACCTACTCTTAGATGCAAGAGTAGATCTAAGGAAAATAATGTTTAAAACACGTAGAAACTACATCATTTTTAATCTAATTTTTTTTATTTTTAGTTTTTAAAAATAGTAAATATCTAAACTATGAAATAAAACAAAATAAATCGAATCCCCAATCTTTAAATGGTAGATGAAGGTTGGGAATGAGTTGTGATGATGACTCTCACTCGTTACCTCTTGTTTCATTCAAAGTTGCAAACAACAAGGAAGGTGGTAGCATGTGATTTGGAAGAAAAGTTGCAACAAGAAGGAAGGTGGTAGTATGTGACTAGAAGATAGTATAAGAATGGTGCAATAGATTGTGGTTGGGCTCTAAAAGGAGTAACAATGTTGGATTGGCTTCCTTCATCCTTTTTCACATTTATGAGACTAAATGGTTGAATTTTGACTTCGTTTCTAAAGGAAATCAACACCAAGCCTCAAGGATAGTTGATGTGCCCTTTATTTTTCACCAAATAGAAAATTCTTGATAGTTTTGGAATGCAATTTGGAAAGGTTTTAAATTATCAGAGAAATCTTCTTTAAACTCAATTCTTCCAGACACAAAAAGATTCCATACTCGTTTTCCAAAGGAGATACAATTAATAAGTTGGAGTTGATAAATTCTAGGTGGTAAATCAAAACTTGATTAATGGTCATGATTATATATGAACAATAAAGGAGTTGGTTTAAGTGTGTAATACCCCATTTTTTGACTTGAGAGCCTAATGATGGACTTCTTGCCATTACCTTTACAGTGAATGAAGCTTGAATAAGCTAGGGAAGGAATTACATTCCATTTCATTTTTCTTTTGTTAATTCTAATGTTTCATTTAATGTTTTCCTCTATTTAAGCAGTTGATTGTGTTTGGAGGTCATAAAAGCAAATTAAAAGACCCAAAGAAGCTTTATGAGGTCGGTCCTTCTATTTTGGTTTTTGGCGCCAAAGGAAGATCAATGACTTCATTTTCATCATCAATCTTGGCGCATTTAATCTACACTTGATCTTTGGGTTGATTGCTCATTGTCATTCCACTTTTGGGCAAAAATCCAATTGTGTGGCTTTTCCAAGGAAGACGAAAACCTTCCTTGTGGCTGGTTGGAGGACGAAAACCCTCCATTTTTGGGTGAAGTGAAGATAACTTGAAGACCTCTTGTAGATTTGGACATTAGAAGATCAAAGAAGACATCTACAAGGGTTTGCATGCATTGTTGAGCTCTTCCTAGTTGGAGCGACTAGGGTTTGATAGCATTTGGGTGCCTTCTAGGGACAAGTTGCAAATCTGATTTTATATTCTGAATTGGCATAATTTCTAAAGCCGAAATCTATATTTCTTTGTGGTTATTGGGGTTTGGAAACCCTTCATTTCATAATTTCCATAAGTTGTACTTCTATTGTTTGGAATTAATTTTCAATTGAATGTGCGATCAGGTTTGATGGCAAAAGTGTGTTAAATACTTCCTAAATTACCTATCTACATTTTGGTTGAGTTATTTGATGTTATTTGAGTAGTTTTCCTATATTTTTGGACTATTTTTATAAAAATCAGACTGTTGATTTCTAGTTGTCATAAAAATTAGTTTGCTGGTCTAAAATAAGAATTTAATAATTTTGGGGTTTGTGTGATTTCCTCCTTTTTCAGTTGAAGTCCCAATAAGGGACATTATAGTGGTATCAGAGCTCTGATCTTCCCAGCCTAGGGTTTTCATGGAAGAGGGCAACAAGGGTTTTCTATACTATCAAAGAAGAAGGAAAGCAGACCAGCCAAGAGAGGAGGATAATATGGCCAACCAGGATCCTCAGGAAGCCAAGTTCGATAAGCTTATTGTGGGGCAAGAACGATTGGTGGATACCATGGATTTCCTAGCCCTATCTCTTCAGAGGATGATTGAACCTAGGGTTCATAATGGAGATGGTAGCTCATCCGGAGCTAATAATGCATGACGACCTTTGGGATCAGCCCATGGATCAATTACGAGGCCTACCTTTTTTCCAAGGGAAATCATCAATTCTCATCCATCCAAAGTGACAAATATCGGTTCATGGTATGAGGAGTATAGAGCTCTTTCGAGATAAGTTCCGGGATGCCCTACATTTTGTAGAGTTCATGAAGTTGGAGATAAAGAATTGGAATTGGCATAAGGTCAAAACTCCAGGACAAAAAGGAAGGGGTCAACATCCCATAAGAACCACACACTCAAGGGTGTGGATAATGTGCATAAATAAGGGCTTGATGGTAGAGGGTTATTAAGTCCACATGATGAATTTTTGAGCTTCAATAGTCACACACATGCCGGTGAAAAATCATATCTACATTTTGAGAGAAATGGAACCATGAAGGATGAAGAATTGGCCCTTATTCCCATCATTGTTCAAGAGTCAACAATATGAGGTAATTATTGATCATTTTTGGCTAATACTGACAATATTTCAGCGTGTGTTGAATCCAGGATTGAAAGGGAAGGTGATGAACAAGTAGGGGAAGTGAATGGGATGGTTGGAACCCATTTCTCAAGGAGACATAATAACAATCAGCTTGCTGGTTTGTTTATAACAACAATCAATAAAGAGCCAAAAGATGAAAGTTTGATGCATGAGCCTGGAGAGGAAAGGGAAATCATGGAGCATGAGTCCCAAGGTAAAAGTCCCTTAATATTTAATGATATTTCATTGGCTTCTAATGGGTGTGTGTGGAAAAATGTTGAAAAGAAACCAGATTTTCTTAAGGGTAAAAAGGATGCATTGGAAGAGGAAGATATCCACCATACTAAGAAGGAATAACTATTGCAATAACAAATCATAATGGTGGATCAAATTTTGGTCCCTAAAAGCACCCACCACAATTTCCAAAGTTGATTCCTTAACCGATTTTCTGAAAGCCCTATGAAAGCTCAAGATAATTGAGAAATTTCCAAGCAAGAACCAAGCGAAGTGGAAGGTAAAGAAATTTTGGTTGTTAATGATATTCCCTTAATTTCTAATGGTTACATGTGGCAAAATACTAGGGGATCTTGGAAGCATGAGAAAAAGGATGAAGGGAAGCATGAGGAGCAAGATAATGAAGAGAATGTTGGAGATAGCCCAAGAAAGTCTCATGGGATAAAAGGAATTGAGCATATTGGGAATGTCCAAAGGTATGGAGGTGTTCCAAAATAATTGATTTCTTCTACACCAGTTCATTTTTCTTGTCTTAAGCTATTTGATGAAAATAATAACAATATGTCATTGTTGAATATCTATTGTAAACCATGACAAGGGGTTGTACATTTGGATCAACAAGCTGAAAATGGGGTTATAAGTGGAGAAAAATATAAATATTGAGGAAAGGTCAAGCGGAGTTTCCAAGGGAATTTTCTATGATGTACACCCATGAAACAAGGACATATCCGGGTGCCCATGACTAGTTTCGATTTTTATAATTTTAGACCAATAACTAATGATATGCCATATGATAATTTATTTGTCACGACAAGAGTCTTTGCATCACTATTTATCATTTCTATGCTTGGATGATCATAAGTATGCTAATAAGGTAAAGGAGCAAGGTTAGGAGGAAACTATTTTTCAAGGACTCACTATACATCTCCCAAGAAAAGCTTATGAGGTAAGTTTTTATGACAGCCCAAGGATGATTAAGAGAAGAAGAGGTATGATGAAGAGTTACATAGATTGCTTACATCCTTGGAATCCAAGTAAACCCTTGAAGCTCAAAGAAGATGAAGGTAAAGATTTTAGTTTTGATTTTTCCTCTCTTTGCTTATGGAAGGGAAGGAATTTGATGAGTTTGTATGAAGCAGGGGAGAATTATAGCATGACATGTTTAAGGCATCATAAGCTTGATAAGAATTCTAATTTTCTTTTCTATGTATTGCTAACCCATGGTTCCATGAAAGGACCAAAAGACATATGGGAAAGAGGGAGACATTATGAGGAAATTGCACTTGTACACATGACAATAAAAGAGAAAATTGATGAAATTATAACTCATAGGAATGTTAAGTAAGGGAAGACTGATCCTATCAAGTTAAAGGCCAAGATGTTTGTTGATTTCAATTATAGACCTATTGTTCTTAGTTTTTCAACCTAAGTAAGACAATTTTCAGTCCCTACATTACTCAAGATTTTGTCTTTCTTCATAAGATTTCATATTAGTAGTTATTATGCCATGGTTATAGGGCTGAATTTGCAAAAATCAGATTGGGGACTGCCATTAGCAGCCATGAACAACAATGAATTTTCATTTTTGAAGAGCATTCCATCACCGGTTGATATAGGAAGAAGGTTTCAGCTGAAAGGAGGGAACAAATCTGATTTGATAGCCTCAAATTGGATAAGATTCCATGTGAATTATGACTGTGGTAAAATGTTTTCAGCCCCTCCACAATCTGATTTGTATTTGGAGATATCTCATCAAGATGAGTATGCATCTATTCCTTGCTTTATGATGGAAACTACATCAGTTTGCAAGGATTTTTGTACAAGTAAGCATACAAAGAAAGGTGATATCATTGTTTTTTTTGAAGTTGAAGATGATGAAGACTTCCATGAAGAAAGGGGTAGCGAGGTATGATTTTTAAGGTTGAATCTCCTTCATTTAATAGACACATGATCTAGACTATGGGAGCACTACAACATATTCATTTACTTTGATATGATGATACTTGGTGCATGTGAATTACTTGGGGATAAGAAATTTTTGGAAGGAGGACTGTAATATCTCTTTTTCGAATTGAGATCCTAATAATGGACTTCTTATCGTTCCCTTTCCATGGCAATGAAGCTTGAATGAGCTAGGGAAGGAATTGCATTCCATTTCATTTTTCTTTTGTTAATTTTAATGTTTCTTTTAGTGTTTTCCTCTATTTAAGAAGGCGGGCTATGTTTGGAGGTCATAAAAGAAAATTAAAAGACCCAAAGAAGTTGTATGAGGTTGGTCCTTCTATTTTAGATTTTATCACCAAAGGAAGGATATAAAGGAAGATCAATGACTTCATTTTGATCATCAATCTTGGTGCATTTGCTATATACTTTATCTTTAGGTTGATATCTCATTGTCATTCCACTTTTTGGTGAAAATACTATTGTGTGGCTTTTCCAAGGAAGATGAAAACCTTCCTTGTGGCTGGTTGGAGGACAAAAACCTTCAAATTTTGAGTGAAGTGAAGACAACTTGAAGACCTCTTGCATATTTGGACAAGGGTTTGCATGCATTGTTGAGCTCTTCATAGTTTGAGAGACTAGGGTTTTATGTCATTTGGGTGCCTTCTAGGGAAAATGTTGCAATTCTGATTTTATATCATGAATTAGCATAATTTCTAAATTCAGAATCTATATTTCTTTGTGGTTATTGGGGTTTGGAAACCCTTCATTTCATAATTTTCATGAGTTGTACTTCTGTTGTTTGGAATTAATTTTCAGTTGAATGTGTGATCAGATTTGATGGTAAAAAGTGTGTTAAATACTTCCTAAATTACCTATCTACATTTTGGTTGAGTTAGTTGATGATATTTGAGTGGTTTTCCTTCATTTTTGACTGCTGTTATAAAAATCAGACTGTTGATTTCCAGCTGTCATAAAAATCAGTTTGCTGGTCTAAAATCAGAATTTAATAATTTTGGGGTTTGTGTGATTTCCTCCTTTTCAGTTGAATTCCCAATAAGGGACATTATGAAGTGTAATGCAAGTAGATAATCATATAAATTGAGTTAAAAAACATGTTCTCAAGTTATAATTTTAAAGCTTATGCAAGTGTGGCAAAACCACTAGTAAACATAGGTCACAATTGCACAATCACTACGAAAACTAGCAAGATTGACACTCTCATAATGGAACTACCATTGTCACTTATGAAGGTTTCGTGATGGCTTACTTGACCACTACAACAAATGCATAAATTTCCATACTAGTGTGCATGTCTCGAGTTTGAAACTATCTCATTAGAGGTAGGAAAGAAAGGAAAATTCTCATCCTTTATTATCTTTGGAAAATCTTATAGAAAAAATCAGACATATATTGATTGAAAAATTAAGAACAAGGAATGACATTGTGTTTAATTGTTTTTGTGGTACCTTAATATTATATCCATGTCATTGGCCCTTCATTTATATTACACCATGCAAATTTTAGGTACATACATATTGCCCCCTCAAGGAAACACCCTATCATGAATTAGATAAAGTGTATTTGCTAAGAATTGTGCACAAAAGGAAATTGGAAGGGTTAACAATACCTACCTCACTTATCTTACCCTCGATGAAAAGTAAAGGCATCCAAGACACCCCACTACCTATAACCAAGGAAATGAGAACAAGTGCAGCATATATAAGGGTTAGAAAACAATTATTATGTAATTGAAACATAGAAAAAACCACTTAACACTTATGTGAAGGTGAGTCTTATTACCTAGCACGTCTTGCTAATGGGGATGGATGTAGACATCGGACGTAGGTTGATACCTACAAGAAGGCATCATGAAATAGAAGACAAAAACATGTAGTGTGAAGTGTTTTAATGTTGGAAAGAAACGAAAAAAATAGTGCTAAACTAATGTAATGCCCACCCATATGTCTATAAAACTCTTGATTAGTCAAAAACATAATTGAAAACATCATATATAGGCCAATTTATATTGTAAAAGATAAATTTTCAAATTTAATATTGAACTAATGGGGCCATATATATATATATATATATATATATATATATATATATATATATATAATTTTCAACTATTTTGAAACCATTTGCATATTTGGCTTCTTGTGATTTTGAGCTCTAGCCCACAATTAAACGTTATTCAAGAAGAGACAGTCTTTGGGTAGATCGAAACAAGATGATGGTCGGGTTACCAATGACAAGTGGTGGCGTGCTCATATAAGTGAGTTGTCTTTAGTTTTGGGAATTGGGGAAACATGGAAAAACATTTATATTTGAATTTGGAACAAGTGAAATTTAATAAAATTGGTTTCAAAATGTTAGTTGGGATAGGTAAATTAGGAACGTGTAATTTTTATTGTGTTTTTAAGTGTTAATTTGTACATGTTTTCTTGTTTTTCCCTTTTACAAAGACATGACCGGGAGAATCATCATTCGTATGGAAGAACAATCAATTTGTTCACCTTCATATTAGCAACAGACAACCACCATTACAACTTCACACCTATCATGAAAATTTCACTAGTGGTTGTGCAATTATGCTCGCTTTGGATAGAGGTAATTTTGTAAAAAATAGTTGAAAGTTAATTTTTAAAACTCGTTTTGTGATCAAGGTCCTTTTTATGGATGTAAGGTGGCTATGTGAGGTGGATTATGGTCTCAAAGTAGGATTGGTTTCCCATGGCTATAATTTTTTTAATTGTAAAGGAGATCACACTCCTAGAATGAGCAAGTATATGACAGTTGCATAGGTTCCACCTTGTGGCTCTTACTATTAGGATATCGTGAGATCTGTTTACATATAGGATTATGAGACTACCCATTATTATCACCAAAAATTTCACCCATTGCATGGTCATGAATGAACAATATAACTTTTGGGTAACATGGGATTGTCTCCAAGTGTGGGACCTTACAAATATTGAGACAAACCTCCAGAGAAGGTTGGTTCCTCTACCTATCTTAATGCTATTAATACTCCTATGACTTCAAAATACAACTAGACTAAGCCTAACCTAGTCATTTACAGGGGACTCGAGTTATAGAGATGCATGAAATTAAAATCCTAAGCTAAAAAGAGGTGATATCACCAAGAAAAGGGGGGTAGACACTCTTTATGAGGGGAAAATGGGAGAAAATAGAGAAGGAGATGACAGGACATATGTGCCACAGACCCAAAATAACTTTACCCTCCATCTTTCACACCAAACATAATAAACATTAGGATATGTAAGTGATAAATGCATGCACAACACACCATAGTAATAATGGAGAGGAAAAAATGCAACAAAACACAACCATGATAGAGAAATAACCAAAAAGTTGATTTTATGGCCATGAAAGTATGCATAATCCATTAAATTTTACGTAGAAGGCCCAAAAACACATCACATGAGCCAAATTTGAGGTCTGTAACTCAACACTGCTCGGAAACCATTTTGGCATGTTTCCCTTACAAAATGAGAGGGTCGAACCCTTACAAATGAGAAGTTTACAAAATATATAGAAATGAGAGAGAAGGAAGAGGGGAAATAGATGGAAATTCTCCACTCTTCATCTAACCACTGAAAATATTCAATAAATTCCCTGCAAGACCACATGGACCTTTGAAATGACCATTCCCCACATCATCCGACCTACATGAGGAGGTATTGATGCCATTAAGCATTGAATTTTAGTGGTTGAAGTGTCTAAAACTACATTTCTTACCTATGAACCCATATTTACCTTTTTCACCCCCAAAATAACATTTTTATTGACACCAAAATGTAGCCCTCAACGAGACGATTCCAACACCACCAAGTTTGTACAATTTGGAGCTTTGGATCAAAATTTATGTCGAAAAACCAACTCCATGTCGGCTCGGTGGTTTTCGGAGATCGGGAGGAACAAGGGAAAGTTCCTCTTAGACCATCATTAGTTTTTAATCATTTATCCTTTGGGTCGTGAATGCAAGGTGTTGAGGTACTTGTGGAAGGGGGAACATTTCTATTTGTGTCGAGGGGCTTGATATAGTAGATCGTGTGTAATGGGAAGAGAAGTTGTTGTTTTAGGGAACTGTTTAAACCTTAGCATAGTTCCTTTGGTTCCATGTGTGCTCTGCTTATACCCAAATTTCATTGTATTTCCCCCTCTACTCTATTTTTTAGTGATTACAACCATGCGGTGAAGTGGGAGAGCTGCGGAACTATTCTGTTTGGGTCGTTAGTGTTCAACTTCTGTTATGATCCCAGTGTGTGAATTCACTAATTCCTCAAGGTTTTGGTGTAATGGTTCATTACATTTGGTACCGAGAAACCACCCAAGTTTGAGTCCCAACACGAGTAGTTATGTTGGCATTATTGTTTTCATTTGGGGCTCGTATAGGGTTGGGCATGGTCCCGCTATACATGCGCAAATCTAGCCCGGTCCAAGCAATGGAGCGTGGTGGGATGTTATGATCCTGGTGTTTAAATTCACTAATGCCTCAAGGTTTTTATGTAATGGTTTGTTATAACTTCACCGCCCTTTTACCCTGTCACTTGGTTGGATTTATCGCTTATGCATTCAAGTGGGAAAACTATGGAACTATTCTCGCTTCTACCCTATTGTCGTGACTTAACCAATTATCCGATGCCTTGCCCACTTTCTCCCTATCTCATGCCGACTATTGCAAAATTTCGAGGAAATAGAGGAACATTGGAACATTTCCAATTGTGCCCAATTCACATAATTTTTATTTGTAAATCAGCCAAGGTAGTGGAACATGGAACAGGGAACCTAAAGAACAAAGGAATTGTTCCTCAATTCCTCAAATGTCCAACTTGCCTTGTTTTGGCATGTTTTTCCTTTTTTTTTGCAATTTTTCTAAGTGTTGAACATTTAAGCTTACCAAGAGGGAGAGTAGTTCCTGGAAGATGAAAGTTTTTCCCATTTCACCAAAACTTGCCCAAAAAACATGATTCTATAAAAATTGCCAAGTGATGCATAGTATAAGTGCCAAATAAGGATTCAAACTAGAAAGCTTGTCGAGATCTAAGATCCTAAATTTTTTAAAGGTCTTCATTAGACTATTGGCCTCCTAGATAGTTTGGGACAAGGGGACTAATAATATCTTTCTTTACCTATTGTTATTTAGTTAGACCTTGGTTGGTAGGAGGGGAATCCCAATGAATTTCTTTACTTATTGCTATTTTCTCTCTAGACTTCCTAGTTTAATTTTTAGGTTATTTTGGTTTTCTACTAGCCTAATGTTTTGTTTGTATGTGCAAATAGGAGTGGAAGTAGTTGATTATGGACATCCTATTAGACCTCTTCTTCACTCCTTTTGGGTTGACCAAGGATCAATTCATAGTGGATCTTAGCTTGTTGGTTATTGTTGGAAGAAATTCAAATTTGTTTGTGTCTTTTCATCATGTTATATTATTTTTTACAAGTTTAGTGCCTAGATCACAATGATAAAGAAACAAATTAATACCCTAAGTGACCTCTTTACGCTTTAGGCTAGGGATGACCCACATCGTCAAGTTGATAGATTAAGACCAATGCCAAATCAAAGGCAGGAGAGGGTAGGTTGAATCACCGGAGTTGCTCAAGGATTCCTTGCCTCTTTGTGTCAAGTGGCTCGAGAAGGTCATGAAGTAGGATCCCACAACACCATGACGCAAATGGATCATGATGGTGATGTGTTAGGATACTATAGTTAGCTAGTGGTTAATTTTTGTACACCATATATGACTCTTTTTGTATTTTGATTTTTTTCCCACACAAACAATGTATGAAAATTTGAGACTTTATATATTTTTGTGCATGCTATAGATTTTTATGTAAATGTTTTACTACACATCATGGGCTCTTTACTTCACTTTATGGCTATTTTTTAAGTTTTGCATTATAAAAAAATTAAGAGGACACGTAAAGAATGCAATGTAAATTTTTATTTTTATCTTTAGGATGAGTAACATAATGTATGCATATGTGGAATTACTTATAACAATATGCACTAACAACCCATTTTACTATAAATGTTTTATTATTGCCATGATTGCTCCAATAATTTGTTACCTTCTCAATGTGCATTTCCCATGCATATTTTTGTGTTCTTTGAGATCCATAAGAGAGGTTATCTTATGGGGTTGGCAGCCCCCAGTAGGTATGACAGTTAATGCCCATAACATGTTCAATAACACCATACATGGTTAGATCACCCGAAGTCAAGCACAATTTGAGATTCTCACTACCTTGGAACATGTTATATATCTATATTTTTTCCAAAAAAATTGCATTGTGCACATGCAAGTAGGTCACATTTTAGAATGAACATGCATGCATAGAAGAGTGAATCACATGCATAAAGATATGAAGAGGAGTAGTGAGCATACAAAGTAGCAACGGATGCACATGAAATAGTGATTTACGCATGCGTGGAGACGAACTTGGTGATAGGAGAATTTTGTGTGCATGATGCAAACTAGAGGTGGCGTGGAAACCAATGGAAGGCATGTGTATAAATCCATACTTGGTTGGACTTCACATTTAGGATTTGTGATTTGTATTACTATGCTTTGAATTGAAGCCACCCCTGCATGCCCATGGATTCCATGGATTGTTTGGTTGGTTCACATGATCCATGGCCATTTAATTCTTTGATCCCTTAATTGTGGAAAATGACCCAAATTCCAAATATTGACAAGTTAACCACAATAATTTGGGGGTTGATAAACCAATTGGATGCGGGGATTTCCATGTGCAAGTGATTTGATAACTTGACTAATAAAACATCTATTTTTACCGATACTTCTTCTTGGCATTGTGTCATGATTTTATTTATATTTTTCAGGGAGAGGAGTCTTACCCCAAAACCTTGGCCCCATGCAATTAGTGGGATGAAACAACTCATCATTATAAACCGAGGAAGGGGAATAAGTTATCCTAATGAGAAGTATGTTGGTGCTCATCTTAGGGAAAGTAGGAAAATGAATCTATCATGAGAAATCTTATAGACTCGATCACAAATTAGGTATCTCATACTTATTAAGGGTCACATGAGAATAAAGGTCACAATGCCTAGGTGGATAAGAATGAATGATCCACTGAAATTTGGTTTTGGGACACTTCTCTAAGGTAGTGAGAGAAGGACAATAATGCTATAATGGATAGCGTGGTATATTATGGAAACACTACCATGTAAATTGATAAATAGGAAATCATTGTATAAAATTATTCGATGTGCACATATGTAAATAATGGAATGAAGACACATAACCTAGATACATAAAGGAACATGGGTCAATGTAACACACATAATGTTATATAAAATAGTGCTTAAGGTATAGGGATCTCACATGATTTTTCAAACTCCTCACCGTCCAAGGTATAAAGGTGATAAGCCCCATTGTTAAAATCCTCGGTGATTGAATATGGTCTTACAACAAAGCTCCTTGTCTTCTTGTCAATTATACTATTTTATAATAAGGTGAGGTTTCCAACATGAATTGGATGGTTATGGACCTTTTAATGTACTAATAGGCCATCCGGATAGCATAGGCCTCATGACGATGAGCAAATTTCATCCAATTCTCATTTAGAATTTCCATTTGGGAAAGACCCATGAATTTGTACTCCACTTCATCGAGAAATCCTAGGAGGGATACCCCTTAACTTAGAATCTAAAATTCCAAACGTAAAATAAATTTTGATATGAACACTAATGATTAGGATTTTCTTCAATGCACATATGAATACTTTTTATATAATACCACAAAGAAGGATACAACTACAAATGCCAATCCCTTATTATTTTTCATGGTATTTAATATGATTGAATTCATTGTTTTTTTAGTTACCTCAACCTAACTATTAGATTGGGGATAGTAAAGGGACACAATATGATGTGTAATAGAAAACTTTCTACACAACTTGCATACCTCATGATTTTTTAAAGGGGTCTCATATTTAGAAATGATGACATGAGGGACACAAAACCTATAAATGATTTGGTTTTAAAATGAATCCAATGATAATAGACCTAGTGACAAGTGGTAAGAGGCGTGACCTCTTCCCACTTGGTGAAATATTAAATAGTCATGATGATAAAATGATGTTCATCAAATGAGGTAGATATCAACTTATTGATCAAGTCTAAACCCCAAGTAGAAAAAGGGCCAACATGTCACAATGGGTTTAGCTAGGATGTGGATGATATGGGAAATTTCATGAAAATTTAGGAACTCTTGATTATATTTGACGATTTCAAGATCTAAGGTGGGCCAAAAGTAAGCCATCCTATATATCTTTCCAATAAGTACATGAACATTAAAATGAACGCCACAAATCTCACCATGGAAATGAAACAAATTCACTCAAATTATTCTTTTTCAAAACACGTAAGGAATGCCCCATTGAAGGATATTTGATACAACATGATGTCAAGGATAAAATATTTCATCGAAAGGATGTGAAGGTGTCACCTTTTTTGGGAGTTAGCACCTTCGAGATGAGTACACTCGATGAGATAGTTGATGATATTTGAATACTAATGGGAAGAAGCTACCGCATGTTTATCAACATAACATGTCATCTCATCAAGAAATTAAACATTAATGAGTTCATGAGACTCCATCAATGAGTCCTCTAACCAATCCACAATGATTTTTCCTTTCACGAATTCTAATTTATGTACATTAGTTTGAACTCACTTAATAGAGTGATTAGGCGACCGAGCTTCTTAGAAAGGTTTAGTTAGGTAAGGAACATGAAAACACCACGTGATTTTAAAATATCCTTTATCTCATATTTTAACATGCAATGCCTCAATCGCTTAGTATAAAAAACAATAGTTTGGATTCCTCCTCATCCCTAGCATATTTAGTTTCATAATCGAGGGAATATGGTTGATAAAATAGAATTCTCATTCTTTCACATCATCATCATATTGATCCAACATGTAGGTAAGGGATACATCCGTCTCTAATATGTAGAGGATGAGAGGTTTGTTAGATCATGGATCCATAAGGGTTATAGAATACATGAGAAATCACTTTACATCCTCGAAGGTATTATGACAATATTATGACCAAGTAAGACCAATTTATTTCTTGAGAAATACATTAATGGGATTTATGGTGTATGTCACGTTGTTGGCTAGATTTTCTCGCATAACTAAAAAGCTAGCCGACCATGAGATAAATCTTCCTCATTTACTTGTGAGGCTCCCATGTGAGATTTCTATCAATTATGGATCTTAATAACTATCTCGTGGGTTTTACTATAATTGCAAAGCTCATGAACCATAGATAGCAATTCTGCATCAAGTAAGTAATTGTTAATGAAGTATTTTCAACTAGGGGGAATAATGGAATTTGGGAAAGAAGAAAGTAAGAGGTGTAATCCAACCAATAGTTTACAGAGTTGGTCCCATACACATAAACAAAAAATATATATCTCACAATACAGAAGTAAAGGAAAAGGAAAGGAAAATCTTCTAATATAAATCTTAGATAACACAAAGTTTATCTAAAAATCCACAAAAAGTTAGAAGTAATGCACCATTGACAAAAAGTTATCCAGAAATCCACCTCTATTCAATTCCTCAGCTTTCACAGAAAAGACATCGAGGTTACAACACAAAGTTTGGAACTCAAGAATGCTGATCATAAATCCTCCCCCTAACCCGTAGGTTCTTCCTCCATTTATAGTGTATAGAGGGGAAATTACAAATAGGAAACTATAACTAAATTCACACATGTGGAAGCTATAAAGGAAACAACTGGCAATCTTTCCCTTGGAATTCCTCTCTAAGTGACATGCATATGAAGACTAGATCAAAGTTGTGCATATCTTCCACTTATCCTTAACTAAAAGAAGTTTTCAAATAACTTAAAGTAATGGTTTTCAACCAATTACTTTAGTTTTACAATTTCGTCATAGAAAATAATAAATGGGAGAAGAAATAAAATATGCAAGTTGTAACACCTCACACTTTCCTTTTGTTCTGATATTGAATATACTTATCGAACATGTAATTCAGTTTTCCCCGTCTATTTTAACAATAACCCATTTCTCGGTCTTGACTGGATTTCAAACTCCTCATTCTCTAAGGTATAAAGGTGATAAGCCCCATTATTAAAATCCATGGCCATTTAATTATTTGATCCCTTCATTGTGGAAAATGACCCAAATTCCAAATATTGACAAGTTAACCACAATAATTTGGGGGTTAATAAACCAATAGGATGCAAGGGATTTCCATGGGAAAGTGATGTGACAACTTGACTAATAATGCATCTATTTTTACCGATACTTCTTCTTGGCATTGTTTCATTATTTTATTTATATTTTTAGGAGATGAGTCTTACCCCAAAACCTTTGCCCCATGCAATTAGTGGGATGAAACGGCTCATCATTATAAACCGAGTAAGGGAATAAGTTATCCTAATGAGAAGTATGTTGGTGATCATCTTAGGGAAAGTAGGAAAATGAATCTATCATGAAAAATCTTATAGAATCGATCACAAATTAGGTATCTCATACTTCTTAAGGGTCACATGAGAATAAAGGTCACAATGCCTATGTGGATGAGAATGAATGATCCAATGAAATTTGGTTTTGGGACACTTCTCTAAGGTAGTGAGAGAAGGAAAATAATGCTATAATGACTAGGGTGGTATATTACGGAAACACTACCATGTAAATTGATAAATAGGAAATCATTGTATAAAATGATTCGATGTGCACATATGTAAATAATGGAATGAAGACACATAACCTAGATACATAGAGGAACATGGGTCAATTTAACACACATAATGTTATATAAAATAGTGCTTAAGGTATAGGGATCTCACAAATTCTTCAAACTCCTCACTCTCCAAGGTATAAAGGTGATAAAACCCATTGTTAAAATCCTCGGTGATCGAATATGGTCTTATATAGTTTGGCCAAAATTTACAAACCTCCTTTTCATCTTGTCAATTATACTATCTTATCATAACATGAGGCTTCCAATGTGAATTGGATGGTTATGGACCTTCTTAATGTACTAATAGGCCATTTGGATAACATAGGCCTCATGATGATGAGCAAATTTCATCCAATTCTCATCTAGAATTTCTAGTTGGGAAAGACCCATGAATTTGTACTCCACTTCATCGATAAATCCTAGGAGGGATACCCCTTAACTTAGAATCTACAATTCCAAACGTAAAATAAATTTTGATATGAACAATAATGATTAGGATTTTCTTCAATGCACATACAAATACTATTTATATAATACCACAAAGAGGGATACAACTACAAATGCCAATCCCTTATTATTTTTCATGGTATTTAATATGATGAAATTCATTGTTTTTATAGTTACCTCAACCTAACTATTAGATTGGGGATAGTAAAGGGACACAATATGATGCGTAATAGAAAAATTTCTACACAACTTGCATACCTCATGATTTTTGAAAGGGGTCCCACGTTTAGAAATGATGACATGAGGGACTCAAAACCTATAATTTTTTTTTTTAAAAAATGAATCAAATGATAATAGACCTAGTGACAAAGGTGGTAAGAGGCGTGACCTCTTCCCAATTGATGAAATATTAAATAGTCGTGATGATAAAATGATGTTCGTCGATGAGGTAGATGTCAACTTATTGATCAAGTATAAATGCCAAGTAGAAAAAGGGCCAACATGTCACAATGGGTTTGGCTAGGATGTGGATGATATGGGAAATTTCATGACAATTTGGGAGATATTGATTATATTTGATGATTTCAAGATCTAAGGTGGGCCAAAAGTAACCCATCCTATATATCTTTCCAATAAGTACATGAACATTAAAATGAACGCCACAAACCTCATCATGGAAATGAAACAAATTCACTCAAATTATTCTTTTTTAAAACACGTAAGGAATGCCCCATTGAAGGATCTACGATAAAACATGATGTCAAGGATAAAATATTTCATCGAAAGGATGTGAAGGTGTCACCTTTTTTGGGAGTTAGCACCTTCAAGATGAGTACACTAGATGAGATAGTTGATGATATTTGAATACTAATGAGAGGAAGCAACCACATGTTTATCAACATAACATATCAACTCATCGGGAAATTAAAAATTAATGAGTTCACTAGACTCCATCAAGGAGTCCTCTAACAAATCCACAATGATTTTTCCTTTCACGAATTCTAATTTATGTACATTAGTTTGAACTCACTTAATAGAGTGATTAGGCAACCGAAATTCTTGGAAAGGTTCAGTTAGGTAAGGAACATGAAAATACCACATGATTTTAAAATTTCCCTTATCTCATATTTTAACATGCAATGCCTCAATCACTTAGTATAAAACACAATAGTTTGGATTCCTTCTCATCCCTAACATATTTAGTTTCATAATCGAGGGAATATGGTTGATAAAATAGAATTATCATTCTTTCACATCATCATCATATTGATCCAACATGTAGGTAAGGGATACATCCATCGCAATATGTAGAGGATGAGAGGTTTGTTAGATCATGGATCCATAAGGGTTATAAAATATACGATAAATCACTTTACATCCTCGAAGGTATTATGACAATCTTGTGACCAAGTAAGACCACTTTCTTTCTTGAGAAATACATTAATGAGATTTATGGTGTATGACACATTGTTGGCTAGGTTTTCTACATAACTAAAAGCTAGCAAATATGAGATAACTCTCCCTCATTTACCGATGAGGCTCCCGTGTAAGATTTCACATCAATTATGGATCTTAATAACTATCTGTGGGTTTTAATTTAATTGCAAAGCTCATGAACCATAGATAAGCAATTTTGCAACAAGTAAGTAGTTGTTAATGAAGTATTTTCAACCGGGGGAATAATGGAATCAGGAAAGAAGAAAGGAAGATGTGTAATTTGACCAATAGTTTACAGAGTTGGTCTCATACACATAAACAAAAAATATATATCTCACAATACAAAAGTAAAGGAAAAGGAAAGGAAAATATGCTAATATAAATCTTAGAGAACACAAAGTTTATCTAAAAATCCATAAAAAATTAAGAAGTAATGCACCATTGAAACAAAGGTATCCGTAAATCCACCTCTATTCAATTCCTTAGCTTTCACAGAAAAGACATCAGAGGTTATAACACAAAGTCTGGAACTCAAGAATGCTGATCATAAATCCTCCCCCTAACCCATAGGTTCTTCCTCCATTTATAGTGTATAGAGGGGAAATTACAAATAGGAAACTCTAACTCGAACTTACACATGCAGAAGCTATAAAGGAAACATATGGAAATCTTTCCCTGGAATTCCTCTCTAAGTGACATGCATATGAAGACTAGATCAAAGTTGTGCATATCTACCACTTATCCTTAACTAAAATAGCTTTTCAAATAACTTAAATTTATGGCTTTCAACCAATTACTTCAGTTTTACAATTTTGTCTAAGAAAATAATAAATGAGAGAAGATATAAGAGAAGAAAGAAAATATACCAGTTGTAACACCTCACATTTTCCTTTTGTTTTGATATTGAATATACTTATCGAACATGTAATTTAGGTTTTTCCCATCTATTTTAACAATAGCCTATTTCTCAGTCTTGAACTACTGCAACAATCCTTTGGAAAAATATCAATTCTCACCTTCACTTCCTCCAAACTAGGCCTAAATTCTTTGATGTCTACATGAAGTATAAGTATTTTGTTAATTGAATCCAACGTGAAAGGCATGTTGGCTTCATCAATCTTCTTATGAGCAATTAAAAGTAATTCCTCAAGAGAAGCAAGAAACTTGTTTGGAATGATTCTTGTATAGTAATGAATACCATCAACTACCTCTTCCTTAGTGAAAGAAACTAAATTATCTGAAAGTGAATTTATCTTATCCTTCAATGACTACATTCTTTTCAGCATAAGCTTAAGAATATCCATGCGGAAAGAAACCACAATCTCCAACTATTTACCCTTTTCCACCAATCCATCAGGCACAAGTTGTTCTACAATCAAAACATCCTCTGGTAGTGAATTTATCTTAACCAAGATATCTAGGTTACTCTCAGCCACTATATTCTCATCCACTATGCTTGTCATCAATTGCTTTAGCTGAGATAATGCCCTTTCCATATCTTCCAGGCTAGCTGGTACTTCCTTGAACTATTTTGAGGCTTGGTGGATGATTTGGCTTTTCCACTCATTAATAGCTTTGACCTGATTACCTGCATCTTCAACCTCTTCAATCAAATGGATACTCACCTGCTCATGTACTAAAACTGGTTGAGAGGAAGGTTTGGAAACCTTAGTGATGATCTCACACAACTGGGAAATATGCTTCTAAAGTATAGTTTTCTTTTCCTTCTCCTTTTCAAGCTTCAGAATAAGTGTTTATTAATGTCTTTATATCTTTATTTAATCCTTATGTGCTGATTTGAACCAATGGTACTTTGGTTACTGATATGTCTATTGGCGTTAGTTCTCCCTTTTTCTTCCCTTCATTGAACCCGATAATTAGACAAAATTTTGACTTGATTATTCAATAACCAATCTTGAAGTTATTTTAGCATCCTTAGACCTTCCGCCTCTACCCCCAAGATCATAAGCAGCTTGCAATTCTTCCTCTTCCACATTGATTTCTTCCCTATCCTCCTGGAATTGCCAAAATCCAACCAAGATGAGAAATTACCTTTCAGGGGAATGAGAAACCTCGGTGTGTTCTACCATTTTTTTCTCAAGCTCTGTTGCATCTGAATTCACCATGGTATTGTGACTTCCTTCTTCCGTGCCATCCAGAGATAGTGCCCTCTCAAATTTTGTCATATGTGCTTTCAACTTTTCTTTAAGAAGAGGTGAAGAACTAAGTGGTTGAGAAGTAAATACGAATGATGTTGGATTCAACGGAGGAATAACTATGTCCGCTCGGGGTGCTTGCAACTGCTGAAGTGTTGTGAGTTGAAATAGGAGAAGCTTCATCCGCAAGTGGAATTGATATAATAGATAAAGATCTTCCCTTCTCCAATTCTTGAGACTTTTTGTACACTTTCAGCTTCTCCGGTCTTCTGCTGCTCTCACCGTCATGCTTTCTTTTGCTGAGGTTCCCTGTGGTAAAGTTCCTTGTGATCTGGTTCATCAAAGCCTCATCCAAGCATTATCCTTTTGTTAACATCCAATTTGAGGTGTTAACCAAGACTGTTGAAGATCTCTCCTCAATTGTCTAGCTACACCTACACTGGCCTGAAGAGAAGCTTTATATCCTCCCATTTGATGATATGTGTCAAGTACCACATGCCCATCATCTAAAATATTTCTAGGTATCCTTTCCGAACATATTCGGACACTTATTGAGATGATAATCTGTTGAAGTCCCTTTTCTGACTTTGTATTCACTCCTGCACTGCATCTAGAAATCCTCCAATGAAGGGATATGTGAGTATTCTTGGGAGACCGTCTTCTCTACTATCCCATATGGATCAAAGTTCATCCGAGCTAGGAAGAACTCATGCTCATACCCGAAAAACATTTCGCTTTAACTCCTCTCGCTCTGGGATGCTTTGGAAACTATAATGACCCACTATTACTGAAAGCTACCCGTAGACTTGTGTCATTTTTATTATAAGTCATGCAATTCTATGAGCTTCTTGTAAAAATCCATGATGACCCACTTGTCACTTAGGTACTTTGGAAACTTGACTGGTTCTCCTAAGAAACCACTAACCCTGAGATATGTGAAGTCCGCAAACTGGATGAAGATATAGCCATGCTGGGAGACAACTTCCCAAGCTTCTTTTCTCACTTTGTTAGTCCTCAAATAACCATTTAATTGAAAAATTAATCCATAGAAGAATCCATCATTGACTGCCCTGTAATCCTTGTAGCATTCATGAATTGTCAACTGCGGGAAGCACTCATAAATAGGATCTTTTGACAATATGCCTCGTCTATCCAATTTGGAAAATATCCCTTGAGAGGTGCTACATATACAAGGTATGAAGTCATTTTGAATTTGAATGTCCACCTCACACGTTGGATTTTCTCACTGATGTTTTCGCTAATGATCTCCGCCCAATCAATTATCTAATCATCTTTTTTGATCTCAATGGTCCTCACAAAGGCATACATCCATGAGCGGAAGTTATTGGCATTAGCTATCCCGTTTATCCTACAAAGCAATTTAGTGATATCATCAACTTCCTACACAAGATTAGACTGTGAAAGAGTCCTTAGGAATTTTGATGGTGCTCTAGGATTATTCATGTATATGTTATTCATTATACCCACACAATCTTCTTTATGTGTTTCCCATCTATCACTAGCATCATGCATGCTAATTGCAATCACCACGGGCCGTGCCGGAAGATTGAGGAAATAATTAATGAATTGTGTATCTAACCTGATTATTGTCTTTCCTGCAACATCTCGGACTATCCTACAAAGAGGATAATAAGACCTTGCACACTCCATAGCAAACTTAGGAAATTGGGTTGTGACTAGAAATGATGCAACTTGAATAATCCCACTATTCCTTATTACCCATATAAGAGATGATCTTTTGGTGGCTTTGGATCTATCAATTAAATCAGTGATAGGTTCAGGGCCTATGTCTATATCATCTATTTCAGTAAGCCTAGAAAAATGCATGTTTGTGCTTGACCCTTCTCTTTCATCACGCTTCATTATGTCTCTGGAACAATCTTTGTTTGATCTCTTTTCTTTTATTTCTACCAGAAGACCTTGTAATCGGATCAATTTGTGTAGAACCTACAATTCCTCCTGATTCAGAAGATATATTCAATGTGTCGACATTGATTTTCCTTCTTTTCACCAAGATGAGCACCTATGATGAATACCCTCAAATGATTCGAGACAAACATGGAGTCCATGGCTCCAATGCATGATTACTATCACCAAAATTTGCTTATAAATCTTACTTCCTAAATTTTAAGAGTTTGTTTGCATGCCAAGCAAGCTAAAATATTATTTAATTAACTTATGCACTTATAACAACATGCAGATGCTATGAATAATAAAAAAAGAAAGCTTCTTCAACACCAAGTTCCAAACTAGATGCTTCTCGGTAATAAAAATATTTTTAATACTAACCACTTCTTCCTTTAATGCCAAACTTCTGCAGGGCAGGCAAAGTGTGCTCCACCTAAAAGAATTAATCATCTTCTCCTTATGGCGTTACATGCTTATATAGGAAACTGCATGCTAAATTTAGGTAATTTCCTCTTATTTTTGACAATTCTTAATAATAAGTTATGCTTTTTCTCTCAATTTGGGTGCCCAAGTTTGCATGATTTAGCTTGAAAGTGACTAGATATAGATGTGGATAAGCCATGGAGACTTACGATCAAGGAAAGGATATTCTAGGGCATCAATACAATTATCATGAAAGGATAAGGAGTCGAGGTTGTTAAGGATTAGCTGGAACATGCATGCTAAAGGAACTCGATTGAGGGAAATGCATGATGACATCTGGCATATTCCTGGTAGTGGTAGAGCAATGATGAAAGGATTCCTTCAGGCTTCACAGGTGATGATGATGGTTAAGAGAAGATTCCTTCAAATTCTTGATATAGATGGTTTTCTAGAGAAAGAGAGAGAGAGAGAGAGGATAAGATAAGAGTAATGTGGAGATAAGTGAAATGGGATAGAGGGATATTATATTGTGTAATGTGTAATGGCGAGCTCTGTGATGTAAAGAAAATCTCTTCTACTATGAACATTTCCATGAATGGAACTCTTTTTGATGTAATCTTGGCTACCATATTTTGGCTAATAAATATAATGAAGTGATTCTGAAACACTCATGTGATGGATCTTGATCTGTGTTTTCCCTTATGTTCATATGTGTGTTACTAGTTTTCTTGATGTTATTTCATGGTTGATTCTACTTTCATTTAGTTGATCATGTTAATCTATACTTGGAATGCATTAGGCTAGGAGTTAATGCTTACATCTTAAATCCCATGGATGAATGCACTTTATTCTCTGGTTGTATTACATCCTCATGTTAAGAAAGAAAATTCTCATGAAGCTCACATAAAGGAGGGGCTCGGTGCCTCGCATGCACCTCGGGTGAGCTTCCAGACTAATCTGGATGATATGCCAATGTGTTTGGGAATGGTTGTTGTTAAAAAGCAAGTATAAAAGAGACTACATTTTGGTTCCATTGTTATCGGGACCTCTTTTCAAAGTTTGTGAGAATGGTACGTGATGATAGAGTGCTTGACATTGGATAGTGTCAAAGCATGGTTTAAGAGCATGGAGGATGAGTTTTCTTAGAGATTCAATAATGGACCTGAGTTTGATGCACGTAAATGGGTAGAAGAGCACCTATATCATGAGTTGTATGAGACCTTATTTTGTTGCTTTCCAGTGGAGTTGTATGAATGGATTTCAACATATACATCTAGGTCGAGTTGGTACTATAGACCTCATGTATGGACCCAAGATGAGTATCAAAAGCTACATGATGCCAATCTGACCTAGACCCATGTTGTTGATCACTGGTGGAGAAGAGTGTTGAACTAGTTATACCTTGGAATACACTATTTCTATGTATTCTTGTCCGTAGATTGCTTGAGTTTGAGTTCTTGAGGGAGCCTAGAGGATCATTTTTGTGTGTTATCCCTTTAGCTATCAAGATCCTGGTCATTACTTTAAGTTTGGAAGCTTTTCCTATGGCTGGCTAAATTCTTCCTGAGCATGGGGAGGAAGCCAATGTGGAGTGAAGGATGGAGGACCTACGGCTGGAGAAGGAGAGAGAAGAAAGGTGACTCAAGTATGATGAAGCTCGAGAGAGGGAGTTAGAAAGATGACGTGAAGGTTGCTGGAGTGATGGAGATATAGAGATAGACATTACAGGAAGGATTTGAGGTTTACACAGAAGGATGAGATCCGAGCAGTCTGTGCTACCCCATCTTGGAAGCAAGCATGGAGAGAGAACCCCCTTGGCTTTTGGTGAGAGTTCATCATGTGAAGAAAAGAGAGAGTATGGCACACATCTTCCCACACAGTGATCAGACCTAGTGCTTAGCCTTCCAAATTCCTAAGAAAAACTTTTCTCATTCGATCATTAGAGGTATTGATATTAGTGGTCAAACACCTAGGAGGTATAACTTTTCATTTCCATCTATGGCCACATAATCATTTTCTTGTGTTTGGAGGTATTTTTCTAGCACAACATTTGGGCAAGGTCAAGGTTTACAAAGTTTGGGTATCATGTCTGGAGTAGGCATGGGAAGCACATCCAGAGTGGATCAGTATCACAAACCATTGGCACATAGTTTAGCGCGATGGTGGGGGACACAAGAGCACACCACTTTCAGGCCCTTTTCCTACTACATGAGGTGGATCTAGTGGATCTAGAGTAGAGAGAGGGATCTAGGATCAAGGATCTAGGAATAGGAGCTAGTGGATCAAGTGGATCGGGTGGTAGAGGCTATCAAGGCCCCAGAATCAAGGTTCTAGGGGAAAGGACCTCAACCACCTCAATGTTTTTTAAAAATGTCCCTACACTTTCTTGATTACAAGGGTGTGGAAGATGTTGCAGAACATGTACATAAGTGTGAGCTACTATGGCATGCAAAGGGAATCATTTCCCCTAGAAAGGAAAGAAAGTCAGTTTGACCACATTATAAGGGGTGCACACATAGTAGTATACAAAATATGACCCACACCACACAGATGTGGTGGATTACACTACATGTTGTGTGATGCATTCTTGGTAGAGTTCCACATTCTTACGTTTGAATAAAAGAGCATCAACGCACATTGAAATAAATTCAGCAAGGAATGGCAAAGAGAGTGTGTGGGAGTATGATGCATGTTTTAAAACTCTCTTATCAAAATTATCTTATGATATTCATCCTTCTCAACATGCTCAATGGTTCATTGGAGGGTTAATCACCCCTTTCAGAGAGTGCTTTCACATAAGACTTTCACAGACCCACGAGGCCTTGGAAGCTTCCTTATGAGCATGAGGCCATAGGAAGCATGGACACCAGAGTTAGTCCATTTCTTGAAGCCCAGATCATTGCCATGGAAAAACAACTAGAGAAACTATCTATGAACTCAACATGAGACTCAGTGGACTATGGTGCATGAACTGTGAAATAGAGGGGCATACGAAGGATAATTTTCCACAGAAGATCGGTTCACACATGTTGGTAGACTATGAAATTTTCCATGGAGATCATGATGCAAGTAGGTGCCCTACTACTACAATGCGATCCATAAGAATGTGTCTTGCTATTGCAAAATTTTCACTTCTACTACTCATGACACCAAGGATTGTAGATTGATTGACCAAATACATGATGCCATTGATATTGGTGTGCACTAGACTAGTATTACAAAAATTCCAAGGATGATGGTCATCATTATGAAGGGCACGTGCGATGGAGGAGCTCATGGAAGAGGCTTTCATGGAGGATTTTGAGGTCATGGCAATCACGGAGGTGGAAGAAGTGAGTTCCCATGGGAACTTTTAAACTATGGGGTCCACAGAACATTATAAGTGTGAATGTCCTGACCTACTACAATGCTCTTGGTGTGGAAAGAAGCACAAGTATGAGGAGTTCCCAGAGTTATTTGAACACATGAGCCAAAAAAAATGGAAGGAAAAGGCACTGGGATGGTAAGTGTGAAGAAAAAGACTCACAATGGATGCCAAGGGTGGCATGAGTCAGAGTTAGAACCTATACTCTGGTGAACATGCAAGCTGAGGCTTGCACACACTAGGAGATACCAAAGTAAAGGCCATTGGTTACTAGAGAAGAGGTGGTGCATGGGAAGTATCCAGACCCTACTCATCAAAAAGAGGTTTATCAAGAGACCATGGATGTAATTCAAGCCTACAAGGAGAGATCCAATGCCTAAAGGAGTAGTCACGAGTTAGAGAAAAGGAAGAGCACTGAGGCTCCACAAAGGATCTGGATGAAGTCAAGGAAGTATGTAAAAATGTTGAGGCAAGAGAATATCATCCCTCTTCTAGGGGAATGGTTATGGGAAAAGGTACCATGCACTCAGAGGAGAGTGTGAGTGATAGGTCTTGCATGCTAACCTTCCCCTCACACCATTGATTATGATAAGGAGATTACCTTGAATGCAATAGTCGATGGATGGCTCCTAAGAAATATTCTGATAGACACATGGGTGTGGAGGTTAATGTTCTCACTCTAGATGCATGGAATCAAATGGGAAGGCCCCATTACAGCCATCCTCAAATGTGTTGTATATGGCTAACAAGACAAAGGTGATGCCCATTGGTGTCTTGAAGGATGTTTATCACTATCCAAGGGGTGAAATTCACTGAGACTTTGAAGTCTTGGCTGCTTAGCTAGGTGGAAAACTTTCCAAAGCATTACTTGGGTGCCCCCTAGTGTTATAAGAACAATGTTGACCTACGGTTCAATAAGGGGTACATAAGTTTTGAGAACAAGGAGGAATTATTATCATCCCTTTGACCGATGGGAAGTCAACACCCTATATTGAGCCCTTGGGAGAAGAAGTCCTCGACAGAATCTATGTGTGCACTATCAAGGACCCTAAGGTGATTCACCCTATGGAAGGAGTTATTCAGTTTGAAGATGCTCAATCTATGAGTGATACCACTAGTGTAGCATGTGACAATTGGGTGCATGGGACTTATGAGTTAATTGGGTGGAAATTGAGAGGCTCTTATTATACAAGAGTAACAAAGGTGCACCCACTTAGGCACTTAGAGGGAAACAATTACCAAGATACACTGGGGAAGGAAACCCTGATGTTTTCCTCATGCAAGCCATGGAAGCTCAATGGAGATGTGAGATCAAAAGAAGGAGCATGCTTATCTACACTTTACGTGGGACCACAACACATTGGTGGGTGACACATCAGGACAATCTTCTAGAATGGCATGAGGTGAGGATTGCACTCTCTATTAGATTCTTCCAGAGCAACATGCCCACTAAAATTTGTGTCTATGATGGGAAAGGATCCACCTCAATCATGTCATGTCCAAGAATGTGAGAGATTTGGATGGGAGGCATGAAGCTTTACCTCCTTCCCTATGGGTACACAAGTTTTATTCCACACTACAGGTTGTGCACACATGGTACATTCATTCGAAATTACATGCCATCAGATAGGGAACTAGTGGGAGTTAATAGAATGACTTGATTCAAACCTTTGAATATCAAAGTACTAAGCCATTGGTGAATGAGGCATTGAGTTGTTAAGTGCCCTAACTATGGGAGATAGTGCCATGGCTGAGGATAGAATTTTGAATTATTGGGAGAACCTTGATTTGGAGGCACATTTTGATGTGGAGGAACCAAAGGAACTACAACTTGAGCATGCTACATGGAGAAAGAGAAGGGAAAGTTAGTCTATGTGATAGATGGTGAGGAAGTGGAGAACTTGGATGTTAACCATACTATGGGTACATGTGTGAGGTAATGGATAGTGCTGATGAAAAGAGCACACTACCATGAACCTCTCAAAATAAAGAAGGTTAACATTGGCTCAGAATGCGGAACCTAAGGAGGCTACTATTGGGGATTATTGGTCGAAAAGGAGGTTTCAAAGATCATTGATCTATTGTGTGAGTTTTAGGATTTATTTCCACATGGGTACCATGAGCTTAAGGGAGTTCACCACTCTTTAGGGAGATGTGATCAAACTAAAGGAGGAGCGTGCCCGATTTGAAGAGACCTTACCAAATGAATCCAAATTTGCATGCATCTAGGTCAAGGAGGAGATAGACAAGATGATCACATCAGGCATCATTGAAGTTGTGAGGAATCAAATGGATAAGCCCAATGGTCATAAGCATTAAAAAGGATGGAAGGATAAGGATCTGTGTTGATTACAGGGATGAAATGTGGTATGTGTAATTGATCCCTTCCCAACCCCTTTTACCAAGGAGATCCTAGAGGAGTAGTAGTGGGCGTGAGATCTATTCCTTCACAAATGGCTTCTCAGATATCATCAAGTTAGAATTGCAAAGGAGGACCAAAGAAAAGACAACTTTTGCCACTGAATGGGGAATTTTTCCTACACGGTCATGCCTTTTGGACTAAAGAATGCACCTACTGTGTTTTCACACATAGTGGTCCAGGCATTTCAGGATTTTATCCATAAGTTTCTTCAAGTCTACCTTGATGACTGGATAATGTATGGACTAGTGAAAGACCATTGTGACAATTTATGGTTGATGTTCGAGAGATGTCGACAGTTGCATTGCATATCCCTCAACATCAAGAAATGTCTCTTCGCTACTCCATTTGGAACCTTGTTGGGCATATTATATGTAAGGAAGGCTTGTTGGTGGATCCTACCAAAGTTTTTGTCATTATTATAGGATTGGGAGAACCCATCACCAGAGCATAGTGTATGGATTCCTTGGGCATACGGGGTACTACCAAAATTTTATTAGGGGGTATGCCAAAATTTCACACACCATTGGAGGGATTTATGAAGCACAATGTACATTTCATTGGGGAGAGATGCAATATAACAATCATTTGATACATTAAAGAATAGGCTTATCATTGCACCCATATTACACTTTCCTTCCTAGGATAAGCCTTTCCATGTGCATGTTGATGCCTCAGGATGGCCATTGGAGCAGTGTTAGCACAACCTAGTGAGGGGACTATTGATCACCCTCTTTTTTTTACAAGTAGGAAGTTGACACCAACAGAGAAAACTATACTACTACCGAGCGAGGCATTATCAATGATCTACACACTACATAAATTCAGGTAGTATCTTTGGAAACACCCTTTATATTCTACATGGACCACATGGCATTGAAGTACTTAGTAAACAAGCCCATTTTACAAGGGCACATATGTAGATGGGTCCTATTATTTCAAGAATTTGAGTTTACAGTTGTTGTAAAACCAAGTAAGAGTAATTTGGGACCTAACCATTTATCAAGAATTGACTTAGGGGAGGATGCATAAAGAATTGAGGATACAATGTCAGATGCACAACTTTTTTAGGTGTGCAACACACGCCCTCTGATTAGAAGATATTGTTGTGTTTCTCAAAATAGGTATGGCACTAGAGGAAATGAAGACTTTGAAAGAAAATATTGGCTATATGCGTCATGCACCCTACATGTTAATTGGTGGAGATTTATACAAATTAGGTCATGATGAGATTTTGTGCCGATGTGTGTTAGAACATGAGCACATTTGCAATCATGGAGGAAGCACACATGGTGGGATTATGCAGGAGGACACTATGTAGGGAATGCCACCACATGGAAGATTCTACTAGCAGGAGGGATTTGGTGGGAAAGCATCTACCAGGATTGTATTGAGTTTTGCAAGGGCTTGTGTGACCATTTCCAGTGCCTTGGAAAACCAGGAAGAAGGATGAAATTCCCTTGAGACCAATAGCTAGCATAACCATTTGAGAAGTGGGTGATTGATTTTGTAGGACCAATTTCACCTACCACATGAAGGACTAGTTCACACTATATCATTACTTGCACTAATTACTTAACAAGGTGGGTGGAGGCAACACCTACGAAGGATTACACAACAACCACAACAACATTCCTATGGGAAAACATAATCAACAGTATGTATGGGTGTCCTTTAAGCTTGACTAGTGATAGAGGCACACATTTTTTGAATGAGATGGTCAGGATTTTGTTGGCAGAGTTCATGGTGGCCCATCACAAGACCACCCCTTATCACCCTCAAGCTAATGGAACCACTGAAGGCATTTAACAAGATACTAAGTCACACACTTGACCAAAATTTGTGATGTGGGAAGACAAGATTGGGATGAAAAAGTCTCATCCATACTATGGGCATATAGGACAACCTACAAGAGATTGAACAAGGCCACACCATTTCAATTGGTGTTTGGCATGGAAGTTATTTTACTAGTAGAGTTTATGCTACCATCTCTACGTATTACACACATGGAGGATTAGCTGATGAGAAAGCACTACAAGAGCGCATGGAAAAGTTAATGCAGTTGGATGAAAGGTGATCACTTGCTAGGTGGAGTCAGAAGACTGAGAAGGCATGAAAAAAATCATGGCATGATCATCATATAAAAAAAAAAATTTCGAGGTTGGGAAGATGGTCTTTCTTTATGACTCTAAATTTTTGTGCCATCCTGGAAACTAAAATTCCATTGGTTAGGACCATACATCATCTCGTACATCCTTGATTCAGGTGCATGCTAATTACAAGCACTAGATGGGATGAGGTTACTAGGTTACTTCAATGGGAGTAGGTGAAGCCCTACTATAAATAAGGCTTCTGTGTAGTAAAAATAAGGCAATATTGCCAATTAGATTAGATTTCCTTTAGTCCTTTTTCCTTTTTTGTTTCCTTTGTCATTTTTCAACTTTGTGTTGCGCATTGTGTGCACTAAGTAGCTAATTACATTGTAAGAGGTTCTATGCACAGTAGGGGACCACACATACATTTTTGTGTGGGGTGAAGTAGTAGATATATTGAACATGGAGGCCAAAAATTCTTTGACAATGGACTATTGGGAAAAATTAGCGCGAAGATAGAAGAATGAGTGAATGTGATGGCTAAGGTGTGTAAATTCATGTGGTTATGAAGGTGGGTTGAGAGAAGTTTGAAGACCACAAAGAAGGGAAGGATCACATGGTATAACATAAGGTAGGAAGCACCATGGGGAACTACTTAGTAGATGGCACAGAGGTTATGTACTTTGGCACAGGTGACACGTGTGTGAAGGAGGTTTGTGGCAGTTTAGTAGTATTGAGCACTGCCAAAGGTTATAGTTGTGAAGTGTAAGGGGAATTCATGAAGGTTTGATTTAAGTGAAATAAAGTGATTTATTAAAAAGTGACATTAGGACACGTGGTCGAAGGAACTCTAAGGCATCGATAAAGTATAAATAAGAGGTAAGAGTAGTCATTTTGACTACTTTTCCTTAGAAAATTTATTTTTTGCTCCCGAGCTCAAGTGTGATGAAGGTTTTTGAAGAAGAGTGACGTGAAGGACTATCATGAACCAGTGGACTTGTGTAAAGTTTAGTGAAATCTTGTGGCATAACATAGGAGGAAGAAAGAAGAAGAATAAGAAAAGGAGGTGAAGTGAAAGAAAGAAGGGAAGTTTTGAGTTAGGGAAGTCAAAAAAGGAAATAAACACCTAGGGCACAAATGAAAAAGGAGAGAAGATGACACCAAGAAGGCTCAAACAAAGAAACCAGTGGTGGAAAAGGAGGATCCATGGAGATCTACTCGAGAGATGCAATACCCTCCTGGAGTTATTAAGGCCAAAAAAGTGGAGCTCAAAGCTATATAAATGTAAGATCAATGAATACAACCACAAAACATCCGATAATGAAAAGATGATGTGGGAAGACCTAGTATCAAACACTCCTGATGGTGGATGAGCTCAAAAACCCTAAGGTTGATGACTCAATGCAAAAAGCACTGTAAAAAGACTAGGGTTTTGCAGCTATGGGAGCTTCCCTTCTTTTCCAAACCCACCCCACTTTTCAGGTGGTTAATGTCATGGGTGCACGAAGACTTCTTCTACTTTGTGGGAAGAAGAATGAGGATCACATGCCATTTGATTTGATGGTTACAGGCCTGCGAACACTAGAGAGGATATGGCACTTGATTTATGTGCCACTACCAAGATTGAGGAGCTGGAAAAAAAGTTAAACTATGAGAAGGGGGTAGGGCACAGTAATTATATTCCTAGACCTCCCGACCCAACATTGAGAGTTCACCTCCCAATCATTAGCTATAAATTGGGCACATCAGAAAGGTGGACGGACATTAACCGAGGTTCTTGTATGTGGCCTATAGGGTGTCCAAGAGGGCACACTACAATTTTTCCCAATTCATTGTGAATGGCATTATCGAAGAGGCATGGGTGCAAAATGAGGCAGGAGAAAAGATCACATGGGGCTCCATCCTATATTGATCATGTTCTAGGAGATTGGTGTCCCAGATGGACCAGATGGGAACATTTGGGTTCACCCACCCGCACACATCCCCGTAGTCCAATTCACAAAATTTCACCTACGATGGGACCATCTCAAGTGCTTACAAGGCTCAATGAACATGTGGTTTGAGTGATTGTGTGGAGATTTTGAGAATGAGTGGCACATCCCCCATGAGTTACCACAAGTTGTTGGGGATCAGGTAAAATTTTTCATTACACAACACTTTTGTCTAGCAAAAGTTTATGATGGCCAAAGGAGAGATGGGGCCATGGTGCAAGCTCCCTTCACATTCATAGCCAATATATGAAGTGTGCCATCAATCGATCAAGGATGTGTAAAAGTTGATTTTTGATGTAGACAAGGTGGATGTTGATGTCCACACATTTGCACGCTACATACAAGTATGGCACTCAACCTACCTACGTCGAAAAGTTTTGGAGCCATATTTTCTGGACTTACACCCACAAGTCAACATTACCATCAAGGGGTATGTCCATCGGGTGTTCATGTATGCAGCTGCACCCAAAACACAAGGGGGATTGAGGTGGAGGTTACAGACTCTCCCTTTCCAAAGCCATGGGAGAATGCCAATCCCACCCATGAAAGCAAGTACAAGAAGAAGAAGAAGAAGAAGAAAGAATAACAAGATGAAGAAGAAGTTAGATACTTCTAGAAAGGAAGTACTACACATGCCAAAATGGTAGCAAGGTGCCAACACTTTGGTACAGGGTGGCACCAAGGCCTCATTTTAGGGCATGAGAGGAGAAGAAGGAAGGAAGGAAGAGAGAAGAAGGAAGAAGATGAAGAAAAGAAAAAAAAAGACAACACACACATGCATCAAGCCCCACAACAGGCTTAGAGGAAGGAGAAGAAGAAGACCCCACCACTTTCAAAGTAAAATTGAAGTGGAGTTGGAGGGGCAGGAGGCTAAGGTGGAGGCCATGAGATGTAGGAGGAGAGGCATGGAAGAAGGAGAGGAACATTTTATAGGGGCTGAGAAGAGTCCAACGCATGTGAGGCCACTACACCACAGAATGTCATCCCAAAGGGAGATAAAGGGGACTCCTTTACTATAAAGGAGGATAAGGATTCACCCCTGGGGTGAAGAAGAAAAGAAAAAGTGTAAAGCTACAAGGAAGAAGTGGACACCCATGTCCCCACATATGGACTTCATGGATGACCCCACAAGGTCTTGCATGCAAGATTCTAGGCCACCCTCCCACCAAAAAAAGTTACATGGTTGGGATTTGATGGATCAAGATGGGGGTGTGCCAAGACTAGGAAGATGCTTAGCTAGAGCATGCACTTACCACACCAAGGAACCTAAGTTCTGAGGTCAACGATCATGTGATCGAGACCATTCACTTAAAGAAGAAAGGAGGAGATACATATAAGTGGTGGATCCTAACCACCTAACAAATGATCAGGCATGCAATGCTTTGCAAAATATGTCTTCAAAGGTGATATCGGAAAAGTTTGATGTAGGGGCCACTATTCGGACCCCGATCATAGAAAAAAGAAAAAAAGGAGAAGGAAATAGATAGGTTGTGCTAGGGTTAAGGGAGAAAACATGCATGGATGAAGGAGGCATATGACCGAGTTGGCACCCTCATGAAAAATATTTTGGGACAATGTCCGACATTGGTGAGCCAAGCCAGGACCGATTACGATTATGGGGATGAGATGGAGTACCTTGAGGACCTCATGGGGATGTTACTCATTAACATCAAGGATGATGTGGGCCCCATAACTACATAGATCTCAAAAAGGAAAAAGAAGAGAACAAGGTCATCCATTGAAGCCCGATCACTAAGTTGGAAGACTTGCTCTCCCAACTCAAGGAGGTAAATATACTAGCAGATAGGGGCTTCAATAGCTATAGAAAATGTGAGCCAATTATCGACACATGGGTGATAGAGGAGAGGCAGCCCTCAAATTTTTAGGAGACCATCCCCACCAACAAGGTGGAGTGCACACAGTTGGTCATTAACACCACAACCTAGAAGGAGAAAATCAAGACAAAGCATGAAAAGATTAGATTTCAGAATCAGTGAACTCTAGACTCCATCACTAAATGGATGGATGAGTTTGAGGTGTTTGTGTGGAGTTAGGGGTGGCCATCAACACATGCATTAAGGGGAAGGTGGAAGAAATCATCCCAGACCAGGTGCCCAGTGTTGTAGGTGAAGCACCAGGAAGGCCTTATCAAATTGAAGGCCTAGGAGAAATTGAAGGATGAGATAAATGGAATTCCCAAACTCCTCCAATTGGTCATATAGCATCCCCCCCATTCTTCAATTCTTTATTCAAATTCTTTCTCTACCACTATTCTTTATTCTTTGAGTAGCATTCTTACCTAACAGGTTTTGGTCGAAAAATATTTTTGTTCGAGAAGCGCGGAGGTTTGTCAGGATGGCAAACCAGTTTAGTGTGGGGTGATGTTGGACCCCTAAAAGTAACTAAGTACCTAAGGCACAAGCCTTGTGGCACGTGCAAAAGGGGCGTGAAGGCACATGCACAAAAGTAATTCTTGGAGAGGCATGAAGGCTCCCCACCGGGAAGGGATGGATTCAGACTTAGTGAGTTTTGGACAACAGAAAAGACACGCATAGGAGAAAATGGAAAAGTGACCAGATACAGATGTGGATAAAATATGGAGACTTGTGGCTCAAGGAAAGGATATTCCAGGGATCAATACGGTTATCATGAAAGGATAAGGAGTCGAGGTTGTTAAGGATTAGCTACACATGCATGCTAAAGGAACTCTTTGAGGGAAACACATGGATGACATCTAGCACATTCCTGGTAGTGGTAGAGCAATGATGAAAGGATTCCATCAGGATTTCACAGGTGATGATGGATGGTTAAGAGAAGATTCCTTTGAATGCTTGATATAGATGCTTTCTAGGATATAAGAGAAGATGGGATTGAGGGGATTATAGAGAAAAGAATGGCAGTGAGGATGGAAAAAAGAAATTGAAATTTCCATGGAATTTGATGTAATCTTGATATGTGTAAATATTGAAGTAATTCTGGAACACTCATGTGGATCTTGATGTAAAGAAAGCTCACTACTATGTTATGAACATTTCCATGAATGGAACTCTTTTTGATGTAATCTTGGCTACCATATTTTATGGATGAATGCATTATCAAATATACATGAAGAGAATAACATTAAACACTCATGTGATGCTTTAATGATAGGAAAAAATAACCTTCCAGGAAGGCTCCAAATTCCCATCTTTCTACCAACACTAAAATTCCCATTGGCACTTAAAAACTATCCTTCCAAAAAGTATGACTAGCATGGAAGACGCTTATTTCACAAAAGTGTGACTTCCATCCTTCCTTCTTTGTCATAAATTAGCACTTCATGATTAATTTTTCTCTTTGGTGAGGTCATGGATGACTTCCAAAAATTCCAGGAAATTAAATAGGCTATACAGGATGAATGAATGGATTAAGGGGAATTAATGATGATTGTAAAGAAAAACTGAAAAAAAATACAAAAAAATAAAATAAAAATGAAAAACGCTTCTAGAAGTTGTAGACAATTGCTTTGAAAATACCTTGCCAAATAGCTGGTTAGTAAAAACTTTTCTTTGGTGAATACTCTACTAAGAGGTGAAAATATTGGCATGAAAATCTTCAACAGGGTTCACTTGCAACATAATTTATTTTTAATAAATAAATAAATAAAATTTTCTTAGACAAAACCTGGCGAAGAAATAAAATGAGTTTTAGCATGTGGGTATTTGTCAAAATTGGCTTATATGATTCTCTGGGAATACTTTAAAGCAATGGAGACAACTAAAGGAAATCAAAACATAAAACAACCCATTATTTTGAAAGAGATTTTTTTTTTAAAAGGGGTAGTCCCAGATTTTAGGGTGAAATCTTGGGGACACCACATGTTAGGGATAAATATTCATAAAATGTCTATATTACCTATAAAATAACTTATCTCTAATTAATTATGCATGTGAGGAATCTCGAGTATATCACAAATATTCATAGGCTCAATATCAATCTTGGATTGAGAAATAATAAAACCTAAGAGTTCCCCACTAGTAATGTTAAATATCCACTTAGTTGGATTGAGAGTTATGTTGTATTCAATAACATAAGTAAGTATGGTATATAAAAACTAACATAGTCCTCACTCTTCTTATCTTTCCCTATAAATTCTTCAACATAAACTTTGAATATCTTAAGAACGAGATCTCAAAATATGTTAGTAATGGTTCACCGATAATTTTTTCTAGTACTTTTAAGACCAAAATACATGACTAGATAAAAAAATTTCCCTTAGGCATGGTTAATGAGCTTTTAATTTGGTTGCGTTCTAAAATTTGAATTTGGTTATAGCCCAAAATTAATCCATAAGCAATAAAAGCTCATATATAGTCCTTTCATCGACTATATTGTCAATGGAAGGAAAATGGAAGTTTTCCTTGGGGTAGGCCTTGTTGATCTCTCTCAAGTCTATACAAATTTTGATCTTCAAATGTTTCCTAACAACAAGGAAATATTAGATAGCCATAAATTGAAATCGACATGTTTTATAAATCCTATTTTGAGTAATTTGATTACTTCTTCCTTAACCATTAATGTTATTTTCAATTTCATCGGCCTTATTTTTGTTTCACAATTATAGTGTATGGATTTTTCACTATATTGTGGACAATAATGTTAGTTTATAAGATTCCAATTATGTATACATAGGAAAAAGTAAAATATTTCCACAATCAAGTTAGTGGTTTCTTATGATCCTCTACCTCTTAAATGGAGAGAGAGACCCAAGCTTCGAGGATTTTTAGTTTTTATTTTTCTTGATAATAATAGTGATCATGTCTTTGGTGAGAAATGGTATCCCTTCTTCAAACTATTGTGTGTATGAGGAAATTATAAGGTGTTTTCTTCAACTTCACAAACTTCATATTCTTTCATATTGAGTTCGTAGTCTTAAAATTTACAAGATGAATCATAATACTCATTTATTAGAAAGGAGGAATGATGAATATTTGAGATAAAGCCCTCTTTTGGTGAGGCTTAGGGATATGCTCATATGCCTAAGGAAATTCTAACATTTCTTCATCATTCTCAACAAATTATATGGTGAGGATCTCTCCCTCCTTTACTATTACATTTGGCATTTCACCACATGGTCCCGTTTGAGAAGTAGTTTAAATCTCATGGATATTATGAAATTGAAGTTATGTATTCCGTGGTGGGGATATAAATGGAATGAGGAAGTGGCTATCAAATTTTCTAATTGCTTTTCTTATCTAGGTATAAATTTTATAGAAAATTTGAATTCCTCAGCTAACTCTCATTTGGCACATCTATAGAGTTACATGTGTTATGATTTAGTTTGATAAGAACCTAAGACTTATCTAGTGACAATATGTGATTCCCTTAGAACATGAAGTTTTAGGAAACCTAGTATCCATGCAATGAGCATACTTAAAAATAGGGCATCATATTTACCTCATTGTTGGTACTTTCAAATTGTATTATCGAAGGGCATGATCCTTCCTTTGGGAGAGGTTAGAATCACACCTACCTCCACTCCAAAAAAACTCCACTCCATCATAGTGGAGGTTCTAAATTGATCGATTCAGGGGTAGGATTATAGGTGCTTCTTAATTATGCCCATGTTTTTCATAAATATCCACCATTGCAATATCAAGATAATAATTATAGAGGCTTCCATCCTACCATCCTCATGCTTGTATAATTGTAGAAGTAGACCCCTTAAATTTAAGGGGAGGACTATAGGATTGTATTTTTCAATAATGTCAATGATTTTAGTAGTTGACTTTGTTGACATGGTCACAATTGTGGATTTTTGCTATTTGTTTAAAGGTGTGGCCTTATTTTCTACGTCCATGACCTTTTTAATCGACACTTCTCATGTGTGTTCTCATTTTTGGTGGAGTGTATTTTTGAAATTTCAATTCTCACGACAAGGTTCATCTCTCCCGTAGGGGAGGAGGGATTGACTACTTTGTTTTCTAGGAGCTGGTGATCCATGTGAACCCCGCAGTTTCTTCTTGATATTTTCCTATATTATGGTATTATGTCAAATGGTTTCAAGTTGCCCTAGCCAATGAAAACCCTACCTAGATCTAAGAAGTGGATTTCTTGGAAAAACTTGGAGGTAACGACATTCATCCTATTTATCCAAGGTCTTATGATGATCACATTATAATTTTTGTGTCTATTGATGGTGTAAAAATTTGTAAGAATGGTTTTTGGGTCCCAAAGTCATATGTAATACTATGGTTCCAACATAAGAGGCATTGATATTTTTAGCCTCAAAGTGTGTTTTATATTGATGAATAGTTGGTTTTACCATACCTGAGATTTTGTAGGAAGAAAAAGGGGACGATGTTAACATCAACCCCATCATTGACCATTTTCTTCTTTGTGATGTTGTTATAAATTGTTTACACCCTAGAAATATATCATCTGATATTTTATCATGGAAGGGTGTAAGGAATGTTATAGGTTGAATATTGTAAATAAATTAATAAACTTTAACCATAATATTCATAATAAATAGTTTAGTACTTGTAACTATGATAAAATGATATAATGATTTCTTAAAACCACAAGAAGAGATACAACATTAATTATGCAAAATGATACAACAATGATATGGGTGTATATATCGGATGAAAGATATATATATCTAAATTTAGAAATGCTTTCTCTCTAGATCTATAAATGGAAACTACTCTTATGTAGGATTGTAAAAATCAATGCTGGTGTAGTATGACTATGGCATAATTTGTACAGATTAGACCTATACATAGTGAGGTTCTCCAACTTTTCTTACCTAGAAATGAGTGTTGTTGTCTATTGCTAGGGCTCACACAACTTTGGCACCACCCATAATGACCTATAACAAATATAAACCCTAGAAACCTCAGAACAAACATCACAAAAGAATTAGATGACGAAAGGAGAAATTAGTGTATGAGTGAGGTTGGGATACCTTGCATGGTCCCTTGCTGAACCAATATAAGTTTTGTATTACAAATCCTCAAGTGGTAAAAATCCTCGTGTATTTCTCCTAGTATCGGTTTACATGTACATGCATTTATAATCCAACCCCTATTTATTCCCTCGTATCTCTTGACACGCTTAGTGGGCTAACCGAAGAGTAGAAAATATACTCATCCCAGTAGTAGTGTGATGTGGTGTGTTTCATGATCTTAGATTAATCCATTTTGTTCCTTAAAGACTTTTGATAATGCTTGGAGTGAATTGCTCTTATGAATACATGACTCTAACTTACGTTTAAATGCTTGTAAATGGAGTAAATTATACTCTTGAACTTAGTTTGAGTGCTTCAAATTTGTGTGGTGGCTGCTCTAAAGTATGTGCAAATACTTTTGGAATATTTAGGAGAGCATTGAGAGATTTAGTGTTGATATTTTAAATAATAGCTTATGAGAATGTTATGTGAGTTATAACATGTAATTGATTTACTTATATAGGCTTATATAGGTTAAACAATCTCACTATGGATGACCTAAGGGACATGAACTGAATCACATAAGATATTCAAATTATAAAAAGAGTTATTAAATGAGAAGGTATGAGATTGTACAAGTCAACCAGACCGTAGTATGAATCAAAACTATGTTGTATGGTCCCAAATAAGTAATTAGTGAGAAAATATATAGAGTCCTAGAATGATGCATACAGATGATTATTGCCTTAGATAATTAATATTTACTAGATGAATGACAAAACATTGTGTAGATATGATAAATTCATGAGAGAGATAGAAATCTATATCAATTGATATTAGAATGCAAACATTTATCTTAGCATGGTAACAAAGCCAAACTTATCATTATCAAAGAATAAGTTACCAAATTTGAGTGTCTACATTTCCCTCCTTTTAGTGTGGAATTTAAAATTACATAATTAAAGGAAAAACATAACTAAGTGTGCACACACACTTTGTCTTCACTCAATTGTTGATTTCCTTTGTGGTGGTGTTGGCATGTTACACAGTGAAACCTATAACACAACTTTTAATAACATCCTCAGAAGAAATTAAACTATAACTAAAATATAAATAATTACCATAACTTTGAAAATTTTAACTTGTATGCAGTAAAGTAAAGTGATGCAAAACATGTAAGGAATACGCCTATTCATTTTGTAAAGGGAGAAGCTCCCATCATTTTTTTGCTTCAAAGTGATGTTGATTTGTTGAACCACCGAAGGATTGGGGTGGACATTCATTAACTTTTAGTGAAGGATAATCTAGTATAGGAGATGGATTTGAACATGCACGACCCAACACCAAATAGTAGAGGTTCAAATAACCTTATTATGATGGAAAAATAATGTACATAGTATATATCCACCTTGATATCTTCCAACACAAATAGAAAGAGGAAAGGAATAATATGATATAAAGATTTAATAACCTCAATATCTTCCAACCCCATGAAAGACATTGCTACGAGACAAATCTAGACCTAATTTTGTAAATATAACATAAGGTTGAAAAGAAATGGATGAGCCCATGCCCCCACCGTGTGTGTTGTATAACTGATTCTACTTATGTAAATGGTGATTAATGAAAAGGAGAAGAAGGTCCATACCCCCAAACCATGTAGCTTTAATTATATATAATTAGTGTGATGGAGAAGGAATGAATTGCTCATTACCCTTATATTTTACTCTGAATTGTCTCATCTATGTTTTAATTTATACCCAAATTCTATAAATGCTTGTAAAAATATGATAATGTTGGAATTTTAAAAGAATTTTCCCTATGAATAAAACATCCAAGAAAAATACATACCATACTATATTCTTCTCTATGATGGATAGTTTTAGGCTAATGTGAATTTTTTCAAATTTTTATAATTGTTCCTATTTATAAGGATTTGTACCTTGTTAAAATCAATGTGTATGTCATGTAATCTACCTATACTAGTTGTAAATCTAGAACATATTTATACAATTTCCCCCTCTTTTGAGGTGTGTGTGATAAATATTTTGATCACATGGCTCAAAAGAAATGATGTGTATCCATGTTAAATAAGTTTGATAATCTATGTTAGATCACATAGAAGGATTTCGTGGTGGCCTCCATTGGGATCCCATTCTGCAAGATGGTTGTGATTGGTGGATACCATGAAACACAAATAAATTAACAATAAACAAACAATTAGCAATAGTAAATGAATATAGAATAAAACAAAAACATTGGAAATGCAATAGTCAATCAAGATAACATAAGAAATAGAAAGTACCAACATCATATCAAGGCGAGTTACAAAATATAACACACACAATGTCGTAAGACAATCACAATAAGCGTCACACAAGCCTCATACAAATAATTAAGTGCACACATACAAGAGAGGAATAGATCCACAAATATGGGATATCCATGGTGTCACAAGACAATCAAGGAGCTCAGTCAGTATACAATAAATAGTTAAGTTGTCAATAAATTAAGTAAGAAATAAATATAACAATCAAGTATAGAAAATAGTATTGAAAAGGTACTTGGAACAAGATAGGTTAGCGAGTTGCACAAGATAGATATGTTAGCCTTGTTTTCCCAAAATATATCTTATGCAAAATATAAGTAATTAAGCATAATGAGGAAGCAAAAATATCTGAAATGAAACAAAAACACATGTATATTATAGGATATTCTTCTAAACTCTCAACATCACTGGGAAGGGACCATGCCAACACCTTTCATCATGAATCAATCTTTGTATGCCCTGAAATAAGCTCAACATACCTTGTGAACACATGTGTGTAAAGATTATATAGAAAAATATGTTATATATCAAACCAACATGACAAAATACATATGTAAAGTGCGAGTTAACAAATTAAGTGATTTTTAGGTCTTGATTTTGTATTTTTACAAATATTTGAATGTTTTTGTATTATGTAATTTTTGTATTTTTAAATTATTTATGTATAAGGAAGGAGGTTGTATAAGAACTACCTCATGAGGCCCTCATTAGGAGGTGATGAAAACTCATAAGGTAAAGGAGGCTCAGACTAAAAATGTCTCATAGTGGAAGGAGGGGGATCATTCATAAATTGTGTAAAATCCATAGTATGAGTCATAGAAGACCTCATAATGGAAATAATTTTGAGGAGTACTATGCAAATTAGAATACCCAACACGAAGTGTAGGAGATAGAGAGACGCTATAAGTAGTATGTGTAATATAAGACCTCATTAGAGGTCTAGGAGATAGATATTTACTAGAAGTAACATGTGCATATGTGCTAGGAGTAGAGTTAGAAAATAATATCCTTTTTGTTAAGGAAATTAGGTATTGGGGCCTCGAATTTGGCACCATTAACTATATCAAATTTATTATTATGAATTTAGGACCCTTATGCAAGATAGATGGTATAACCTTAAAATTATATAGCCAAAGGAAACTAGATGTATGTCATATGAGCTAAGAGAAAAATTAACCATAAAGGGAATAAACATAGTAGTAGAAGCAACTATAAGAAGTATAAAAATATGTCCAATTTTGTTTTAGTATCAAATATTACTTATTTTTAGCTTATTTGTAAAACATGCAAGAGCAAAACAAGAGTTTCACTATGACTTCGATAATATGGGTAATATCCAAACAACCAAGGGTGAGAGAGGATTTGAGTTTAGAATGATCAAGCCAAGAAATTTTGGGGCCCATAGGGATAATCCAAGAATCATAAAAACAATGCGAGCTAGAGTCACTTCTTGTTAATTTTCATTAGACTATCTAATTTCTCATCGTTACTATCAATATTTGACCCATATTGTTGTTCTAGATTGAATGGTAATGGTAAATCATGAATATCCTTCAAGTTTTCTCCATATTTCCCTTGAATTTACTTGTGTATGATCTAAATTTTCAATAACCATGAGAAATGTATCTTGTTCAAGACATTTTTTCTCATATTTTTCTCTTTATGATGTTTCTGTGTGATTTCCTCTTGTAATGCATATTATTTCCTTTTATTTTTGCACAATAATATGACATAGATCTTGTACACTAATACATTTTTTTAATGATGTATCACTTGCCTATCCTTTTGGGGGTATATTTCCCTTGTATGATAGAAAAAATTGTGTCATATAGTATTGCATTATGCTCATTAAATATATATGTTTTATCATTGGGAACCCATATAGATCGAGGTGATTTAGATGATTATGTAGAAGATGACCTGCACGGAGGAACATCATCTATATGAGAATGAGAAACTAGTACGTCCTAAGAAGGACCCTTATGGATCAAATTATATGTAGAGGGATTTCTTAGAGGATGAGAGGGAGATATATCAAAATATTGTTCGCTTGAATGAGCATGTGTATCATGCATATCATTTATATCATATTGTTTTCATTTGGTATCATATGTAAATTAATCATGAAGTGCAAAGACATGATTGGCATGGCCATGTAAAGGATTCCTTATTTGTGTTATCTCATCCTTTAGAGATTTTATATTGCTACTCATAGCTTGAATTTTCACTTGAAAATCATTTTTAACTCTTTAATAGACTCTAGGATAGCCTTATGAAAGATGTGATTGCTATGTCCATGTATTGATGAAGGACCCATAAAAATGGCCTAAAAGGGTCTTTTGAATTAGTATCCTTGACAAATATATTTACACATGATATAGCCATGAGGAATAAATAAATTGTGAGTATAAATGTATCATAAAGCATATAAAATATAACAAAAATTGGATTCTTGAAGATAGATAAGAGTAATCCCAGTGAGCAACAAAGGTAGGCACAAAAGTTATTTTAAGAAAAAAATGATGATTATCAAATTAATTAAAATGAATATTTATAAAAATATAAAATGAGTTTTAATAAACCAAGTGATATATTTTAATATCTCAATATGATGAACAAAAACCTCCAAGGAATTTAAAATTAATTGTATAATTTTCCAATTATGCCCTTATTAATAAAAATAGTAATTTTAAAATTCGAAAAATTGTGCTAAAAATTAGGAATAAAAAAAAAGAGGTTGTAATTTAATCTATTATGATAAATAAATACCTCAAATTAATTTTAAAATATATTTTTAATTTAGAGATATGTGACAATAGGTGTTTTTTTCCAAAAAGGAATCCTAGAAAAAGGCCCTAAAAGGAAAATCAAGCATGGACCCCTAAGGGAAATGTTTAAAACTAGATTGAGGCATGAGATAAATAAAAATTAGAAGTAAATATGATTTACAAAAATTAGAATATTGATAAATTTTAACCCCTATGGTAGCAAAAGGTTGCGCGTGATCAAATCTCGAGGTTCACCGAATGTTTACACCCTAAATATCTATCATATGTGATTTTTATCATGAAAGGATGTAAGGAATGCTACATATTGAATATTATAAATAAAGTAATAAACATTAAACATACAATTCATAATAAAATCTTTTAAATATTGATTAAAACCATAAGAAGTGGTATGTACTTAGCAAAATGATATAGAAGTGATATGGGTGTGTAAACAGATGAAAGAAATATTGTGAATTTGGAAATGTTGTCTCTAGATTTAGGACTGTAAAATTATACTTTACATGACTTTACAACTCATTATAGGGCGTGGTAGGATTCTCACATAATTTTTATGATTTTAAACATGAGCACAATAGGTTATGCAAATTCACTTTCCCTTTGTTTTCCTAGAAATGAGATTTGTTGTCTATCGTTAGGGCTCACGCAAACTTTGGAACTACCTATAATGACTTACAACAAATATAAATAATAAACACCTAAAACAAACTTCATGAAAGTGTTAAATAATAAAATGAAAATCACAAAGGTATGGGTGAGGTCATACTACCCTTGGTGGTCGACTCCTACTAAACCAATCCAAGTGTTGTACTACATCCCCAAAGTGGGAGCAAGCCTCATATATTTATCCTAGTGTTGGTGTAAGTGTGCATGCATATATAATCCAACCCCTATTAGTACCCTCGTTTCTATTTTAAAAACATAATGAGCTATGTAGTAGAAAATGTACCCAACACATTAATAATGTGTTGTGGTGTGCTTCAGATGCTTAGACTAAAAGGGATCGAGATTTAGGTAAGTGCAGCAAGTTGGGGGCCAAAAGGGGGTCATCAAGAGACATCATATAACAAATAACAACGAAATATCAAATTGTGGGGATTATTAGCAATGCATGCACTAAAAATTAGAAAAACTTATAGAAATATGAATTGTAGCATCCAAAATCTAGTTTCTAAACTACTATTTAAAAAAAAAAAAAAAAAAAAAAGTTTAGCTATATTAGACACTCAAAATTCAATGGCTTGATTTTTTTTTAAAAGCCTATAAGATTGTAGTCTGTTTACCCATGATTTGGAAGACCAAAACTTGATTATTTTTTTTCATTTGGTTAAAAGTTAGATGTTGTTGTCTATCTTGGGATAGATTTTATTTTATATTTTTTTGAGCAATATTTTTTTAATGGATTTTTCCATGAAAGTGGTTTGAAAACATAAAGAAAATGGAACACTTTCCGTTTGCCCGCCATAACTTCATAAAACAATATTAAAATCAAACACTTTTTTTTGAACGTGTATAGAATTTTTCTGGGTTGGGATGGTATAGGTTTTATCACATTATGATAAGTGAAACAAAAGTTGCAATCTTAAATGTAGACGTGAACATTCACGGAAAAAATGTCTTAAAGACCTACTATTAGTAAAAATTATAAAATGATATTTATCATATTCTATTCACTTTAAAATAAATATTTCTACAAAGATAACAGTCTCCCCTACGCGATGGTACCATTTTTGTGACATGTTTTTGATTTTTCGGCATGGTTCAAGTCCGCGGAAGAGAAAATTTGATGTTTTGTTGTTTTTGATGTAAAATTCAGGATTTGATGTCCACTTTTTGGTCCCACAACTTGCTGCACTTACCCATTCATATGGTGTGGTTCCTTCTTTGAATGATATACAACTGATTTTGGAAGATTTGGGAGATCTTTGAGTGCTTTACTGTTGATATTTGCAATATGAGCTTATGAGAATGCTAGGTGAGTTGTAAAGGGCAATTGACTTACTTGTATATGATTCCATAGGTTAAAAATTCACATTATGGACCACCCGGGAGAGCAAATCGAATCACATAATATATCGTAGTCATTACATGAGAAGGTATGTGACCATATAGGTTGGCTAGGATCATAGTACATCCCAAACTTGTGTTCTATGTTCCTAAATAGGAAATTAGTGAGGAAAAAAATAGAGTCCAAGAATGATGCCTATATATGGATTACTACTTTGATAATTAGTATTTCCTAGATGAATGACATATCATTGTGAAAGGATGATAAATTCATGAGAGATATAGAAAGACAAACCAATTGACCTTAAAATTCAGTCATTTGTCTTAACATGAGAATAAATCCAAACTTGTCATTTTCAAAGGATAAGTTACCAAATTTGATTGGTTATGCATAAATATATACTTACAAGTAGATAGTGGGATCACCTCTTCTATCCATCTTTGCATCTACAACTAATTGTTTTAATTCAAAAAATAGCTACCATCTACATATACTTTTTGATTTTTTACTTTTTGCTTTTTGATATTTTCCTTCGATTGCTCACATTTTTCAAAGGTATCTCCGAAGTCATAAAGCCACATTCGCCAAATACCCATATGTAAAAGCTCACTCAAATCCCTTTTGAAACCTAACATGGTTTAAAAAAACTTTTTACTCATTTTTGTTTTAAATAAGTAAAAATTATTTTAAAAATAGATTGAGTTAAAATTAAGAAAATTTAGGTTATATAAAACACTTTACCCCATTATTATTACCATATCGTATTACTTTCACCTCAAAGTGGAGCATTCACCCAGGGAATTATTTTTACAAAATAACTAATTGGAGAGATTTTTCGAGCAATTACTCCAACTTCTTTCGTGTCTTTTGTTTTTTATTTATTTCTTTTGTGTTTTGGTTTTTTTCTTTCTCCATTTTTCATCTAGCAATCCCGATTACATTTTCTTTCTTCCTACACCTTGGGTTTTGAAGAGCCATCCATTTTTTTAAATGGAAGTTGACTAGTTCTAGCCATGATTAATTTTATTCTTACAAGTTTCAATTATTTTAAGCCAAATAGTGGTTTTTCAAAGGCATGTGCAAAGCCAAATCGTAGTATTTAAAATCTAGAAGATTTTTATTGCAAATCATGGATGTCTAAAGCCTTGTCTTATTTCTAGCAAGCATGCAGTGTTCATCCAATTATCCACGTAATTTTAAAGTGGAAATCGTGGTTATGAAAGTCTTTGTCTTCTAAATTGATCACAACCCCCAACTAAACTATCCACACAACTGTTATAAAAGAAAAAAATAAAATTCACTTAATTCAAATCATGGATGTCCAAGGTCTCGTCTTCCCTTTGTAAAGCATCCTACTCCAAAGATCCACGTAACTTTTGGGAATGTACGCATTAATTTAAAAAAAGAAAAAGAAAAATCAAATCACTTAAGTGAAATGCATGGATGTTCATGAGCTTGTCTTCTATTTCTCAAGCATCCATTCTCCTTTGTATCCACACAATCAACTCATCCTAGTATCCATGCATTTTATTTTAAAATCAAAGAAAAATCACTTAAAGACAAATCGTGGTTTCGGCACCTTGTCTTCTTCCATTCACACAATTTTTTAAAAAGAGGAAAAAAAGATTACTCAAGTGAATTGTGGGGATGTGTGGCACCTTGTCTTCCTTTTTCAAATCATACTTACCCTTCTAAATCCACACAATCCTCCTCCTTCATAAACCATGTAACCCTTGTAATAAAAAGTAAAACAATTAAGGATTTGTGTGGATATTTGTGACCTTGTATTTTAAAGTGAAATCATCCGACCATCCTTCTGTTCATGCCATCCTCCTTCCCTTATATCCACGAAACTTTTAAAGAAAATGAAAATCATAAAAGTTTTGTGTTGAAGATATAAAACCTTGGTTTTTATTTTAAGAGCATCCATGCCCAAGGAAAACACGCAATTTCCTAAGTATATCATGGGTTTTAAGAAGCTTGTCTTATTCTTTTACACAATTCTTATTTCCTTGCATGTTCACAAATAAATAATGTTTCCATCCTCTATTTGAATGAAACTATCCCCATTACCAAATCCATGCAATCTTTCTTCTGAAAACCATGCAAAAAACCTAAATGCAGCCAATATAATTGCATTCAAAGTATCCCATTTGAGCCTACTTCTCTTTTGCTTGCCCAAAGTAATTCCTAGAGGTTAAGGTTTCCCATATGTATAAATAAAAGTGTGATGAGTTGAATGTTTTTCTGAATTTTTTTATAGGAATATTTCACTTGTGCACATACTTGTGAGAAGAAAGTTGAGGCCAATGTTAGATACATTAAATATATCTTCGAATCAAGAGAAACAATTGTAGTTTTCACACAAAGAGATCTATATTTCACAACTGAAATAGCTTCAAGTAAAGGTTGAAAAGGGAAATATCAAGAAAAATCATGTTCAAACATAATGAAGTGTGATGAAAAAGGTTATCCGATAATCATGCATAGTGTCCAAGCTTGTTAAAGTGAGTGATACAGACATGGGGCATGTGTCTATCAGCGAATTAATATCCTATCCAGGGAACTACTAAGGTTCAAGACTGAAAGCGGAGCTATTGCTAAGGCAGATGGGAAAACAATGAACTACATGCTTGACAAATACATTCAGTATCAAAACAAAGGGCAAGTATGAAGTGTTGCAGCTGGAATAACTTCTTTCTTCTTTCTTCTCCTTTTTCTTATTTTCTCGGAAAAAAATTGTAAAGATGAAGTAATTGGGTTAAAAGCCATTTCTTCAAGTTGTTTGAAAAGTCCTTTACTTAAGAATAGGTGGCAGACATGCAAAGCGTTGATTTAGTCTTCACTTGAAAATCATGTGTGTCATGTAAAGAGAAATTCTAGGAGAAAGATTCCCAACTGTTTCCTTTTTCATAGCTTCCACATGCGGGAAATCATTAAAAGTTTCCTATTTGTATTTTCCCTCTATACACTATAAATAGAGGAAGAAGCCTATGGGCTAAGCATCAATAATCAGAACTTGTTTAGCAAAGGCTTTTGTAACTGGAGCATTTTTAAGATTTTAGACTTTGTGTTGGAACCCTTGATGTGATTTTTGTAAAAGTTGGGATTGAATAAAAGGTGGATTTCTGGAGAACTTTGCGTCTACAGTGCTTTGCTGAGTACTTCTATTCAAAGGTTTTAGATAAACTTTGTGTTATCTTAGATCTAGGCTAGAAGTTATTTCTTTCCCTTATTGTTGAATGTTGTGATTTCTTTGTTTATTTACTTTGTGTGGATGAGACAAACTCTGATAACTATTTGTTGATTCGAACATCTTCTTTCTTCTTTCCCTACTTCCATTTTTCTCCCTTCTACAAATATTCCCAACACAGCTACTTACTTGCTGCAAAATTACCCAGTTGTGGTTCACGAGCTGAGGAAATTAAAGTAAAACCCCAAAAAGTAGTTATTAGGATTCACCACTACAAATAGATAAACATATTACATGGGAGCTTCACCATTAAATGAAGGATATTTATCTCATGATTGCCTAGGTTTTACACTGTGCATAAAATCTAGCCAACATCGTGGGATTTGACTAAGATGAGTGGCTAGTAGATTATTATGCAATGAGTTTTGAATATGGTATTGTTTATGGTTATTAAATGTCTTCTAATACATGTAAAGGTTCACGTTTTCTACATTAATACATGATCATTTTGAGTTATTGATTGTTTTTAATGCCAACATCGCCTAAAAATATCTTTCAATAATTTTCATTGGTCCTTGTGGAGATGTTGGATGAATTTTTTTATATTATGATGGGTTCAAAGTTAATTCAATAAGAAATTTATATTTTTAGTGACATTTCTTTTTCATTGTTTAGATTAAAGTAACAAAATTGTGGCTCATTACGCACTTATTGGCATAACAAAATCTATAATATCTTGGTTGGATTAATATTATCTATTCCCAAAATATGGTATTATAGTTTAATTCAAATCTTTGTAGGGTCTTTTGGGTAGATTTGTAGTAATGTTCTAAGTGAGTCTTTATGATAGTGAAAATATTGTGAAAAATAGATGTCTAGAAACACTAGAATATATATTGGCAAGTTTAATGAATACTTTTTTGAGTTACGGAATCTCGCGATGGAATATATAATATATAATATATATATATATATATATATATATATATATATATATATATATATATCAATGGTTTCTTGTGTCATAATTAATACCTGTAGAGTTAAAGAACGAGGAATGGGTTAAGGTTGATGGAAATGTTAAATCTATATTTAATTGTGTCTATTAGAATCATTTTTATTGAATGTGTATGATAAAAAATAAAACAAAGAGACTATGGGATGAGTTAGGAATGTTGTACCAAACCAAATATTTGATAAAAACTATTCATGTAAAGTAAAATGTATTCCTTGAGAATGAGCGACAATGATTTAGTTAAAAATCACCCGAATACATTTAACACATTTCTAAGCCAGCTATTTCCCATGGATATATAAACGGATGATGAAAGTAAGTGTATTACACTTGTATACTCTTTTCTAAATTGTTGGGATAACCTAGTGACAAAAATCACTAGCACCACATCTAAGCTAAAGTCGGATGATATTGTTGCAGCCTTATAATTAAAAGAAGTGAGGCACAAGTATGATGAATATCATCAATGTGACACATTGTTTGTGCATGATAAAACACATGGAAAAAGGAAATTAGTCAAGGGAGAAACATGCATAATTTGGAGGAAAATATAATACTCTTGAGAGACCTTATTTGAAAAAATATTGGAACTATAGAAAAATGGGGCATTTTAAAAGGGGTTGTAGAGTAAAAATGGACAAACCAAACCATTGGATGTTTTATCTTCAATTGATTAAGGATTTATTGATGAAAATGAAGATGTGAACTTGGAGGCATTAAGTGTGCATGTACATAATGAAGGATGGTTAGCTGACTGTGGAGCATCTTACTGTATGACCTCTCATAAGGACTAGTTTTGTGAATATGAGAAGTATGGTTGTGGTAATGTTTTTCTAGAAGATGAAATACTCAAGACATGGTGGGTTGAGGAAGATTGAACATAATGTTTCAAGATGGCAGGATAAATAATCTCCATGGATTTATAATATATCAAGTCTTGTGAGAAGTTTTGGTTTCAATTGGAAATATGTGAAATGTTTGAGTGTAAGTTTCATTCATATAGGATGGTTGTAAAATGGTATAGAGTAATGGTATTATTAAGGGTCTTGCACACTATAAATTTATTCAAAATGGATGTGAGTATGGTTATTAGTTCTTATAACATCACTAATTTTCATGAGGCCAATGAAGTACATAAGAAAACCAACATTATTTTAGTATGGAAGCCTATGCTATGGAAAGAAAGGATGGTTCATACTAGAGAAAATATTATGTACATTGTAATCCATGGGAATCGTGAAAGACATTGATGCGGCTTCTTTGGAATTTGATTTCTAAATGCATTGTGTGTAAGGTAGGTAGACAAAGATAAAGATTCCTATAATTAATACACATGCAAATGGGATATTGTAGATTATACATAGTTATGTATTTAGGCTGGTGTTGTCCCATCACTTGGGAAAGTTATGTATTATGTTTCTTTCATGGATGAATTTTCTAGGAAAACCTAGATATATTTTCTTAGGAAGAAATCTAATTTTTCAATAAATTCAAGGAGTTAAAATCTCTTGTGTAAAACCAAAGGAGAAGAACGTTAAGGTATTTCATATGGATAGTGGGGAAAATTATAATCAAAGGGAATCAAAAATTTCATAAGAAGTTTGGTATTGAAAAAAAAAATACAAATCTATACATGTGTCAACAAAATGGAGTTGTAGATCAAATGAACAAGACATTGGTTGAAAAATCGTTGAGTATTCTCAAGGGTGTGATATTTTTTACTAAAGTAGTGATCAATACTTTCTATTTTGTGAATCATGCATCATCATCAACACTATGAAATATGAATCCACATAAAACTTATATTGGTAATAAATCATCCATTGAACACATAAGATTTATTGGCTACAATGCATTTGTTCATGTTCCAAAGAAAAAGAGGAAAAAATTAACTAAAAGTATAAGAATAAAATATTCACTAAATATGATAGTGAAAGGGTATAAGTAGTGGAATCCTATAATAGAAAATTAATTATATATCCATAATGTGGTCTTTAAATAATTAAAGAGGATTTATGCAAAGAAGGGCATGCATAATAAATAAGATAAGTTAGAGCATCTGCAAGAGAAACCAAAGGAAGATACAAGACAAATGTGTATTGACCTAGATTCTAAAGAACATGAATCTGAAATATGTAAGTTTATGATTCTCATGCCTAAGTTTAGGTGGGACAGAACTCGTGTGTTTCTCAAAATATTCACAAATAATAGAGATAACCAAAAAGATATCTATATCGTCAAGTGATCCTAAATAAATACATATTTCAAACCTAATTCTATGGTGATAATTCTATATTATAGGCCAAATGGGAGAAATTATACTACGTGAATGTCTACCAATACCTCCACCAAGATAACCCATGGAACAAAGCATGTAAAAACAAAAACAGTAGTATAATCTCAAAAGAGCTAGGAATATATGTAGGTAGATCTTATGTGGGATAAATAGAATGTGCAACAATAATAGGAAAAAAAGTAAAAGTTGTAATGACAAAAACATCATACACAAGAGCATGTTTGGATACCAAAAAAACAAGTTCAATAGGAGTATTGAATATGGGTGTACTATAAGTAAGAGTATGAATGTCCATAATATGAATATGATGATGTGGGATATGTTAGGAATTCATTTATTTAGTGCTCACATTATAATATTTTCATGAATATTATATTTTTATATGAGTTGCTAGATTGTTATAACACCTTCCATAAATGGGTACGTGCAAAGTTATTGAGGTTATAAAAATATTCATGAATATGAATCATTAATAAATATGTAGTTAAAAGTGTGCCTTTTTTATAAGAGATTGAAATCATACATATATTGGATTCAAAACTATGATGTAATGGGCCATGGTGGTGGGATTGGAGATGGAATCGAGATATTTCCTTCTTTTGCTACAATTTTGGCACCATTTACCACCTTCCGATCCCTATCTCGCCCGCATTGCAAAACTTAACGCCTATTAGATCCTACACTCTACCCATTCTACCTAGCTTTCCGACTTTCCCGCACTTAGAATTATTTTTTAGAGCCCAAAGTTAATCATTTTCTAGTGGTGTCTTATTTATCAAGGCCTTCCCGTCGGTGAAAGATTAAGTCACATTGGCATCCCCAATCCTAAATTCCCTTTTTGCTCCAAATATAGGTCATTTAAGCATTTATTTTGGTCTTTCCCCTTCCTAGGCCATCTGGTCTTGGATTCATTTGTTTTTTCAACCCTTCCACCCTAAATTATTTCATTGGTGTTTGGCTTTGTTTGGGGATTTCAGCTCGTGGCCTCATTATATTGATACTTTGTGGCAACTATTTAGATCTTGTATTTTATTTCATATTTGGAAAGCACGAAATTCTATGTTATTCTAGAATGATCATTCTATTTCCTTATTTTCCACTAATGACAAAGTGGTTATCTTGTCTACTATGTGTATGCAGATTCAAGATCAAGAGGATAATTTTTCTCTTGGAGTTTTCTCATTTGCAGGAGTAGTTTGCACAATGGGAGTGCACCATGCACAATGAGTCGGGTCCCTCTGAACACTTTCAAGGCTCGCCACCTTAGCGACGCCTCCACCAGACTAGGTCATAGGATCCTCTCTCATAAATATATCTTTTCCTCTCCTCGTGGTTTCCCTTTAGCTCTTTCCTCTTCTATTTTGGGATGGATCCCACCTCCGAGGGGGAAGGGAAATGTTAGCTCTCCACAATGCCCTCTCCTCCACCTAACATTTATACTATGGATGGATCTTCACCTCCTTGTTAGGGGATAATTATTCCATTACAAATGTAGATGCCTGTCCAAGATGGTTGGCAGTGGACCCTCCTTCACCTGAGCCATCCGGTAGAGTGTACATCCCTCCCCAAGATGATCCTCCCCCTCCTCCCAAAGCGGTGACTTGTGCCTAGTTCTCTCATTTATTTTGTAATTATTGTGTTTTCTATTTTCGCTTTGGGTTTTTTTTTTTCCTTTGTGGCATTTTTGTGGGACCATACATTCTCTGGTCACCCCTAATAATGTAACTCTCTTATAATTTTGGTAATATATGGTTTAGTTCCAATAGTAAAACTAGGATGTAAAGTATCTTAATGAAGTGAATAGGAAGAATTTTTTGTGCTTAGTGCGTTAAATATGAACCAAATATATATATATATATATATATATATATATATATATATATCATATATTCAGAGAGGAGGTATCTATTAAGTAGGAGAGTCTTTTCTAAGAAAATTAGCTAGGTGTAAATCCTCTTCATATATGTGAAGGTAGTTTGAAAAATTGTTTGAAGAGCTTTTGTACTTGTATGTTGATACAATCATGAAGTGGATCGAGTGCTTGTGAAATCATTGACTAGATTGTGCATCCGGAATACCTACAATCTTCCATGTTTCAACCTCACCCTCTCATACATTCTCAAAAATCTGCAATCCAAGTGAATTTGAGTGATAGTATACAAAATCTAGATGGATTCCTCCATATATTCAAGTGTTTCTAACAAATTAAAATGAAGTTGTCAAGGATGACAAGATAAAAACCTACCTATGTGCCAACATGGACAAAACCTTACTTGGTAGATTAAACTTCAAGTCTTGGAATCAATTGCCCTTGTATTCTCTCGTTATTAATTGAACACGATTCAATATGATATGCTTCATTTTATTTACTTCAGGTTTTTGTAGTCTATGTTGTAGATACAATCCCTAATCATATCTTCAAGAGATTGAAGGTGTGTTTTATACTTATTTAATTTTTACTATTAGAACTTCCCTTTATATTAAATTAATATAAAGAGAGTTACATTAGTAGGGGTGACCATAAAACTCATGGTCCCACAAAACTCCACGAGGGAAATAAAATAATAGAAAACACCATGTGGGCTACATCAAAATGCACATAGGGATAGTAGAAAGCACATGAAACAAATCACACCAATAGAATTAAACACATGCCGCAACACCAGGAGGAGGAGGAGGGTCATCACGAGGAGGGATAAAAACACCACTATTGGGATTAATCAAGGGAGGATCTTCCTGCCAACCATCATCTAACATCTGCATTTGTAAAGGAACCATAATCACCCATAAAGGGGGAGGAATTATAGCTATAGTATGCATTCCTTGTGGCGGAGAGCCCCACCACGTAGAATTACCAATGCCCTTCCCCTGGAGGCGTGACTCTAACCAAGTCTAGAAAAGGACGAAGCTAAATGGCAGCCCCAAGGAGAGGCAAAACGGTGGTTGTGTGAGCGGATTTTACAACATAGTCCCATAGGTGGTGGTCATCGTGGCAACAAAGGCCAAAGTGGTGGTGGAAAAGGATCTAGCGGGAACCAACTCATAGTGTAGGGTGCACTCCCCCATTGATCCAAAACCTTGGGTAAATGAATAAACTCTAGGGAAACCTTCTCTACTTGAGCTTGAATCTGTATGCGAATAGTAGAAAATATCACCACTTTGTCATTAGTGGAAAACAAAACAACAGATTGATCATGTTGGAAGATTAAAGCATTGCAAGCTTTCCAAATATGAAAAAAATACATGAACAAAACAATTTCCAAAGAGTATCAATATAATGAGGCCAAGGACTAAAATCTCCAAATAAAGCCAGACACCAATGAAAGAATTCAAGATGGTAGGGCTGGAATAAGGAGTGAATCCAAGTCCATATAGCTTGGTCACAATAACATGACCAAAATAATTGTTAAAACAACTCAAGGCACAAATAGAAGGGGCATTTAGGATTAGGTATGTCGATATGACTCGAGACATTCACCCATAAGAATTGATTAACTTTGGGATTAAGAAGAGGATTCCAAGTACGGGAAAGCCAACGAATCCAAGTGGAATGTGTAGATTGTAAAACCTATTAGGAATTGAGATTTTCAATGGGGGTGAGAGCGGGATCAAAATATGGTAGGTAGTTCTAGAATTGTAGCGAATGAAATCAATTTCTTAGTTCCACTGCCAATCACACCACCAAGCCTCCAAGGGTTTAAGCCCTAACTTGTGGAGCATAAAATTGGGAAAAAGTTCCTAAATTTTACATATCGAAGGGAGGTCTAAGTTGGCAAGATTGAATTTCAATTTAAGCTCAGGGCAAGGCACCCAATCTCTGTGGGTAACCAAATCTTGAATGGTATGAATGCCCTTGTGATAAATTCAGAGAGCTTTGATGCCCAGAGTTTCCATAAGTAGAATATTATCATTAGTGATGACAGGAGACCACCAAATATTCTAAGAATTAAAAGAAATCAATGCGCGAAAAACCATCACCAATCCAGTGCATCCATGGCTTGATCATCTCAAAATCTTTCCAGATACTTTTATAGTAACCTTAGTGATAATAACATTTATTTCCATACAAACTTAATTTTTGGAATTAGGTGTTAAATTATATATTCATATTCGATTCTATAGTACTAGTTTCATAGAGTTTGTATTTGTCATTAGATTAATATCGATATTGAGGTTCTAAGTTTAAACATTTATTGTCAAGTTGAATCATTTCATTTATAAAAAGGATAAAAATTTAGAGTTATTCCTTTCCATAATGTGACATTTGTATTTTTTTCAAGTAATATTTAATTTTTGTTGTTGTTTAGTGTTGTAAAAGAGTAAAAAAATGTCTTACGGATGTATTTTCGGTGTAACCCAATGTCCTAAAAATATGATTTTCACATTGAGAGAAGAGATAAAAACCAAGCACAATGTGGAAACCAATAGACTTCATCTCTTCATTAGCTGAGTAAGAAACATGACCACAAAAGGATGGAGGTAACATAGGAATGAGGACAATCAACATTCTCTCACCAACCACAATTGATGGGGATGCACAATGAAGTTGTGACATGTGTGTTTGTAGTGTTTTCATATTTTGAGTTTTGAGTTTTTATGATTGAAGATAAAAGTGTATTCATGTTCATGAGCATAATTCTACCGTAATCCCCTAAGGTAAAAATATAGTGGAGAATAGAAAGAAAAATTTAATGCAACATCATGATACTTGAAGAGCTTGAATAAATGTGTGTGTCCCTGTTCATACCTAGGTTAGTGGTTATCCTATGAAAACCATTATTTTGTGAAGGTTGAACACATGGTTCATGTTAGTAGTTCTCACACTAGTTTGTTCAATGTGTTCCTATCGGTGAATGGTTGATATATTGATGGTTCATGTTTATGATTCCCACATTGATTTAGTTTGATTAGTTCCCAAAATTGCATGGTTGATGAGAGGTTGATGAGTTCCTTCTTGACCTTCAATCCAAATTGTGGACCAAGGAACGAGGACGCAAAGGTGGAAATTTACATAAGGAAGATTGATTGTGTTTATACCATGTTCATACTAAGGGGGGGAATGTTAGGAATTCGTTTATTTAATTCTCATGTTATAATATTTGGGTGATTATTATATTTGTATATTTTTTTTTATATTGTTATAACACCCACCATAAATGGCTACATGTGAATTTAGTGAGGTTATAAAAATCCTCATAAATAAGAATTGCTAAGAAATGTGTAGTTACAACTATCTCTTTATTCGTATGAGATTAGAATTATATATATTGGATTCAAAACTATTATGTAAGCTATCTATATGAACTGAGTAGGGAAGATTTGTTTTTGTTCAGTGTGTTAAATCTGAACCAAATCTATTAGGATAGAAATTTTCTTCTTCATGGACTGAATAAGGGTGTCCTTACTGAAATGAGGGAGATGAGAAATTAATTTTGCTTCTTAATCTCTCTATTTTATTAAGCTAAAGTGAGCATATCCTCATAAATTTCACATGCTTTAGAAGAAAATCATATCATTTTCTCGACTACAATTCATAAATATCTTAACATGAAACCATGACAAAGGCAATACAAAGGCTTGAACCACACTCAATAAGATGAAAAACCCCCAAGTTCTTATAATTTTATAGGTTTACAATGATTTTCACCAAAAAATGTGTTAGCTTGTAAGACGAGAAGTAATGAGCCAAACTTAGAATCGTATTACACTTATAAATGAACCCCAACCGAAAGTAGGTGACACTTTATAAATAATGTTATGCAATTATTTTTACAATGTAATTTTTATGAAATCTTTTAAAAATAGAGTTTTCTAGCATAATATATCTAATATAATATCACATCGATGTAGAGAATGAAAAAATGTACAACTTCAAAAAAATGGTGCTTGAATATAATGAATGGATCAAAAGATATAATCATTTGAAATTTATAAAAATGATAATTGTGCATTAAGTCAAGTCAAAATTGTAATTTGTGGGAAATATGATTACAAATGAGCATCTTGAAAAATAGTGATTATTCAAATATCATTGGTCAAATAAAAAAATAATGAGTAAGATTAGGCCTTTAGGGGCTCAAAATCTATAATGGTTTTTCATATGGGTGCTATCTACACATGACTACAAGTTAATATATTTTATTTGGGCTCTTAATTTGCTTATACCTCCCCATATTTCAAGTGGAAGTGTTAAATCAAGGTTAAACAACCACTCAAGGTGCAAAAATGCAAAAAGTGAGGAAACTTGTAATAATGAAAGAAAAAAGACCAAGTTTAAGAAAGTAAAATCAAAAGAGATTCAAACATGTGACCTATATCTCCGAAAATTCCTTTTCATTACTTCAAAACATTACAATGACCAAATGTTTTGAAATATGAATGGACTAGTCACTAACTTTTATATGATACAAACCTACATAGCTAACCAAGGGAAAATTTTCCTTCGTGTAGTGTAATGGTGGTGGACATTGGGGTTTACATGGGTGGTGGTGAAGATCTAGTTTAAGCTCCACCGAGAATAGTGACAGGGCTTTCCTCACTAAACAACATCCCAAAAAACCCTTCATTCTTCAAACCTCTGCCATAGGTGCTTCAGGTGATCCAATCTTAGAAACCGAATAGACATTGGAAATATATATTTATAATTCAATCATAATTATATAAAGTTTATTCCATGATTTTACAAAAATTACAAAAATGTTATTATTCTCTCTGATACTCTCTTGTACTACAAATCTACAACCTTCATCTACTTGTTATGGAAGCCTTGATGCTCCCATCTAGAAAGCCAATACTTTCTAGAAATATTTCAATGAGATGGATTTAGTGGAATATAATTTTTCAAGAATTGTTACAAAAAAGTATGAAAATGTGACTAACCTATGCTACTCTGTGTTTTCCTCTAGATATGGATCTTCAAAAATCATATAAAATCACTATGAGCTCAAAATTTCCTTTTCTAAAAAATTAATATTTTTAGCACTATTCATTAAAAATAGTATTTAGTCTTAAAAATCATATTTTTTTAAATGATAAAAACTACGAAAAAATCTAAAAAAATAAATTTGGCTTAAACAACAACCCATAGGTTTTATTTGCAAACCTAGTATTTGGGTTATCTCAAAAATTGATTAAGTCTTGGGAAGCCATTTGGAAATTCACATATTTTTAAAAATATATAATCCATTAAGTCAAAATAAGAAATCTCTTACTTTGATGCCATTTTGGAATAGTTGAGGTCACAAGATTATAGATTTCCTGGTTAGGGCTCTCACTAAGACAATATGAAAATGAGGAATTAATAGTGTATATCAAAAATGTGGATATCACAATGTGTCACAAAATGTGTACATAATAAAGTGTATCTTACAAAGAGATAAGGGGGTATAAATATCTTGTACAAGAAAAATATTCCCTTTCCTATTGACCCCACTAAAAGTGACACCTTCATTAAAGGTGGCACACTATAGATAACATTCACTTAGCCTTGAGATATGCACAGGCACATTAAATCTATGTAAGCTTCTTCGTTATCCAATTTTACATCCCCTGTGAATTGTCTGACTTACAAAATCTAGACTTCCAAAGTATGATGGAGCCTCAATAAAGAAGATGGAGGAAGCGGTGTGTTGCAGAGTTTAGAGTGGAAAAAGGGATCAAATGTAATTCGTTCACAAGTATGAATGTTACCGGCTAGTAATAAGGAAAAATGTTATCGACGACAACACTTTTGGGTCGACACATCTTCTTGACCAACACTTCCTGGTCAACTTATTCTCACCGACACAATGAAAAATGTTACCAGCTTGACAACACAAAAATATCAACGACAGGTAGAGCATTGATGATTGCAATACTAAGTAGCTCAACAACTAGTTTAATGAGGTATGGAACCCATGTCTTTTTCTGCAAGAAAAGTACCATTGGGAAGTGGATTTTTATGGCTGCCCATACCTCTTTTCAAGAGAATTTAATGTAGATTGTCAATTGGTGAATAAAATTCAAGGATTTCTCTATATACAATGTAAAAGACCCCTCATTTTGAAGGGGGCGCATTCTCGAATGTGAAAGAAAATTTTCAAATTTGTTCTAGAGCTTTGTGAATTGTAGGCCTTACATTTGAGCATTTTGTAAAGGAATCTTGTCTTGTGTCTAATTTTTAATGGATTGTGCATCTTTTGAGAAATAAAATTTATGTTTTGTGGTTTTTCCTTCCCTAGCTCGAGTTATATTGCACTCCTTTCCTTTTATTGCATTTGTAGGTATATTGTGCATATTTTGTTCTTCTTGCAAAATCCAAATTTGTCGTGCCCCAAAAAAATGGAGATTTGAATGTTGTTTTAGACTATGGTACTTTTGTCTTCCCTATCTTACTACATTTTCCTCCCATTTTCACTTGCTAGAGATATATCCAACCCTTGTTCTTGGTGTTATCACCTCCCTTAGGATTTTAATTTTATGCATTTATCTCTCCCTGGTCCCTTGGAATCATAGGATAGTTTCAGATAGTTGCATTTCCCTTCTAGGAGTATTTTTAGCATTAGGAATAGGTAGAGGAACCAGCCTTCTCTGGATTTTTTTCTCATTTGTAAGGGTCCCGGACCTTGAGACAATCCCATTTTACCCAAATACACTAATGTTTCATCCATAGTTTGGGACATATCAGAGGGTGTTGTATTTTGTTGATAACAATTTTGGCATGCCTGGTAGGACCTCAGAATTCAATACTTCTAGTGTTATCAAGTTTGGATGTGTATCTTGGTAAGATTCTAGCCTTTGGAAGCTCTACAAAAATACATCTAGTGACTCCAAGCATTATATTTACTAGTTCCCGTAGTGAAAGTGTCTCATTCCATGAGAAGAATTTGAACAAGGTCTAGAACAATATAAGGAGTCTTTGATTACCTACATCTATCACCGGGAAGAGGGAGAACAGAAGACAAGTTCAAAGATCACCATATCCAAAAACATAACTCTTTCAACACCTCCACCTAGTAGGCCCTTCTTACAATCTACTAGATTTCTTAGACCTATCATAATGGCTACATCACAACCAAATCTAGGATTTTTAAATTCACAAGCGTAGTCCACTTTCCTCAATACAAATATCTCATTCTAGTAGCAGCCTTGAAAATTATTCCATTATTTACTGGAGAGAATCACACCACTCCAACTGATCATATCCAGGACATTGCAAAATGTGTGTGCAATCCATGAAATTGTTGACATGGATGTAGCTGTGAAACTTTTATCTTCCTCATTCAAAAGAAAGGATCTACAAATATTTTATGACATTTTGGAGGGTACTCACCAGCTCATTGATTTTGTAAGCTATATAAACAACGTATTGCTCTGGTTTTTCGTGTTTCATTTTTTTGCAATTCGTAGCTCTAGTTATTCATGAATCGAGGGCATGTTTTCTAGTGTAATACCCTAGGTATTCTCTCAATGAATATTAATGGTTGCTAAATCATGGGTACTTGAATCATGGGTGTTCCTATGTTCCATGTTTTTTTTCTTCTTTGCGAATCGTGGGAACAGCTTTTCTAGTTTCTATTTTTTTGTGAATCAAAGGCACATTTTTCTTAGTGTCTCGAGGGTACATTTTCCTGGTTTTTCATGATTTGTAGCTTGTCCATCTATACACAAGGTCATTTTTATTCTCTCTAAATTGTGATGGAGTGGCATAGGGTTTTCCTTGCTCATTTCATGGTTACTCCTCTAATGACTTCATGGCTTCCCTGCTAGCTTTCATGGGTGTTGAATCGTGGTTTACCTGTTTTGAGGGAACAAATCGTAATGGCCCAGGGCTTCCCTTACTTTTTTTTTTATGGTTCACTCCAATTTCAAAGATTCATGGGCGCTCACAGCTTCTCTAATTTTTTAGGAATTCATGGATATTTTTCCCCGCTTGTTGTTTTTTCCTTGACTAGTATTAGGCTCCCTACAATTTTCCAAGACAACATTGGTCTCTCTATGCACAAGGTAACTCAATTAGGAGGATCTAGAGACTCTACTCCTCTAATCGTATCACCTCTCTAGGCAGTCTACCCATCATTGATGTCTCCTTCTTCCCCTACAAACAAGAAGTGTCCAGCCTTGGGTCTAACAACCAAGGTCAACAAGAAGGCAGCCTCCCCAACATTATTGCCAAACTTCTTAGCAAGTTAGAGACTCTGGAATCCTCCAACAGAACCCTCCAGACCGAGGTTTTTGAATTAACTTCTCGGGTTGAAAAGATTGAAGCGGACAATATCTCTTTGCGAAGACAGCTAGCGGAACCCAATGCATACACAAAACCTACTGCTTGTTAATGATCAATTACAAGTTGAGATTTCAGATTTAAAACACAAGCAAGAGGAAATCAGAACTCAGCAAGAAAGTCTGCAAAAACAAACAGATACCTGGGCCCAAGTGGTGAAGGGTAAGGATAAAAATCCTCCTTTAACAACAGTTGAAGAGGTGGTTCAGGCCAAATTGTTGGAAGAAAGAACCAGGCATTCCAGGGAGCTGAATCTTAAAGTTAGAGGATTGCCCCCTCCCTCTTCTGATCCCTTGGCCACTGCTTCGAAGTTCCTCACAGAAAACTTGGGGCTGTCTGAGGTGCAGCTTGATAGAGCTTGGTTCGGACTGGATTCTACTCTTTTTCTCCGCTTCAAATCCGTTGAGGACCAGCTTAAGGCTCTCAGGGCCAAACGGAAGCTATTTTCCCTACCCAATAAGGTCTTCCTTGATGAAGATCTTACCAGAGAACAAGTTACCAAACTCAAAAAATCTCAGGAAATTGTCATGGCAGCTAGAAAAGCAGGGAAATGGGTAGTGATTTGTAACCTTAGGCTAGTGATTCAGGATTCCTTCCCTCCTGGTTGGGCTCTCGATCTAGTTCTAGATCTAGATGATGGTTCCGGTGGGAGTGGGCTCAAAAGAAGGACATCTCCATCATTTGTTGGAATGGTAATGGGTCCTTCTGGTCTTCTCCAAGTCTCTTGCTTGATGCTTTAGGTTTCTCTGACCTCCTCTTTGTCACGAAGACATATATGATCCTTGCCCGCCATCTCCCGATATTAGTGGCTATTATTGTCTCTCTACCCGCAGATATGAGATGTGGAGTTCTATATGTGTTAGAGGGTTTGGCGGGGTGGCTTGTTTAGTTAGGGACACTCTTTGAAGAAAGATCTCTATTTTTTTTTTTATTATTGGCAAATAGTTTTTTGAAAGGGACTATACCCTTGTACAGCAAGGCTCAGAAGCCAGAATAGGAAAATAAAGCTCGAAAAAAAGGATCAACATCCTGATATAACAATAAGGACCAAGCGCAGAACGCAGTCTGCAAAGAAACAACCAGCAGCAACACAACAGCAAATAAACACCTGCTGGACAGTGATCAAACAGCAAACACGCAGTGGTCCGGCCACAAAAATGATAACAATGTACTCCGGCCGACCACTAACGGAGAAAACATCCAGACGATCATCACAAAAGAGCCCAACAAAAACTGTCAAGGAAGGAACCAGCAAAAGCAAACCAGCTGCAACAAAACAGCAACAAAACAACAACACAAATTGCTAAAGCAATCATGAAGCATGTGCCATATGCCAAAATGTAGCAATAATAGCGCCCAAAAAGACAAGAATCAAATCTTGTCCGATATGGTGGGGGATTTAGATTTGGCATTACCCTTCTTTTTCCGATCCACCACTGTCCATTCCTGATTTCCCACATCCACTACAGTCGGAAAAACTGCAATAGGTTTGATGGGGGAGTGACCCAAATGGGAGGTCGGAATATCTTTAATCACTGAATCAGCAGCCTGTAAAGAATAATCTGGAGGCTTCTCTCAGTAAAGAAAGATCTCTATTTTTGTTAAGGATGATTTTGCTTATTTTTTATGGATTCGGTTCAAACGTCATTCCTCCCTCCTAGGGGAAATCTTCATTGCGATCTACTACTCTGCTTCCTCCTCATTTTATATTCATAATGGCCCAGATAGAGACCCCTTCTTTGACCTTTATGCTGGTATTTCCCAGTACTTGGGTTCTGGAGAGGTCATCATTTTAGGGGACTTCAATGCACGTACCAGGAACCTTCAGGTTCCGAGGCACGACAGGACTGACGATGCACTTTGCACTTCAGAGGTGGATCCAAAGTTGGTTGGCTTTCAATGAGATTCAGAGGACATGACGGGGCCCTTGATATCTTATGGATGAAATCTTCTCCAACTGGGGGAATCTCATGACCTACTGATTCTGAATGGCATTCCTCATTTTCCTGACTCCCGATGTTACTTTACCCAGAGCACCTTTTATGGTGGGGTTAGTGTGGTGGATTATGTCATGGCTACTCCCGACATTGTCCCCTACATTCACCACTTATGCATCTCCCCCATCCCTCTTGCTGACCATGCGACCCTCTCCTTTTCCCTTTAGGTTATCCCCCTATGACTTCACCCCCTCCCCTGGTCCCTCACGTACTATTTGGAAATTTGACAAAGGGGACCCCGACACTTTCTCCTTTCACCTTCGTCAACTTCTCCCCCCCATTCCCCATTTTACCTCTCTCACCTCTGACCAGATGTTTAATACCCTCTCTTGTGCTATTTCGAGGCATCCATGAGTTCCTTTCCCCATGTCACTCACTCCACCATATGTCCTGGTACATTCCCTATGAACAATTGGTATGACGAGGAATGCAAAGCCTTCCATTAGAAACTCTACTTTGCTTTCCTACATGCCCTTCCCTCCTTTCCTTCCCTGAAATCAGCCTATCATCGTCTCCTTTGTCATAAAAACGCACTTTTATCTCTCATAGGCACCGTGAGCTCCGTCTGTCACTTATCCACTCCCCAAAGCATTTCTGGCGCACCATTCTTCCCTGTCATTCGCCTTTACCCCTGGACTTAGATCCCAACTCCATGTTCACTCACACCTCCACTCTTTATGATTTCCCTGGCCAACCTCACATCCAGGTTCATTCCCCTCCCTCCCATTGCCATATTTTCACCCACACCAACGTGAGGAATGCCATTCTAGCTATGAGTTGCAGTAAAGCAGGGGATGAGGAAGGGTTCCAAGAAATTTTTTTCAAATATGGGCGGAAGACGCTCCTCAGTTATCTTGTGGACCTCTTTAATCAGGTAGTTTGTACAGGTTTTCTAGAGTCTTGGTCCCACCACATTATCCACCCCATACACAAGTCGGGGCCTACTTCCGATCCCAACAATTACAGGACGATCATGGTGGGTCACACATTCTCCAAACTCTATGCTACAGTGCTTCATTTGTAGCTTTCTGAGTTCCTCGATCAATACCATTACAGAGCTAGGGGATAGGTGGGATTTTGGATGACTTACCAAACTATCAATCACATCCTCACTCTTTGGGCTATCATCAAGGAGGCTCGCCACCGCTCCTCTAGAGTTTTTTGTTGTTTTGTGGATTTTTAGAAAGCTTTTGATTCAGTCCCACGGGAAGCCCTTTTCCGCAAGCTCAGAGATATAGGCATTTTTGAGACTCTTCTTACAACCATTATGCGCCTTTATGAGGAGGTCCTTGGCCGCCTTCACACCTCTGTTGGCTTGTCCGACTTCATCAGGAGTACCATTGGAGTCAAACAGGGTTGCCCCCTCTCTCCTACCTTATTTGGGATCTACATTGATGAGCTTGAAGATTTTCTCAGGGATCACATCCAGGAAGGGATGGGTGTCTTCTGCACCATGTTCTGATCTACATCCTCCTCTTTGCAGATGACGTAGTTCTCCTTGCTTCTTCTACAGAGGGTCTCTAGAGGTAGCTGGATGCCTTAGCCCTATTTTGTGATCACAGGCAGCTGACAGTGAACCTTGGGAAAACCAAAGTTATGGTTTTCAATTGTCTGAAGACTTTAGACCTCCACTTCTTCTTTAGGGGTGTGGAGATTGAGATCACTTGCTCTTATACATACCTAGGGATTCTTTTCTCTAGACCTTGTTTTAGCCTCTGTCCTGCTCTCCAACCCTGGGTTAATAAGGGGTATGGCTCTTTGGTGATTCTTGAGAGACAGTGTTTCCGCCACCACTTTCAGGACATTCTTTCCAAGTTGTCCCTCTCTGATTCCCTGGTTAGGCCCATGGTTTTGTATGGTTTGGAAATTTGGGGTCCCTCTCTTTTGGACTCAGATTGGGCTACTATTGAGCATGTTCAAATCCTCATGCTCAGACGTATTATCAGGTGCAAAGAATCTGTTCCTCACAACATCATTCTTGCTGAGTTTGGGGCTCGCCCTTTTCAATTGGAGACCATCTTCATCCTTATTTTTTTGTTCCACCGTATCTAAGGGTTTTCTTGTTCTTCTATTGATAGGTATAGGTACATTTATCTTGCCTACTGCTCCTCTAAAGCTATTGCATCCTCATATCATAGTGGTCGATCTCATTGTTGGTATGCCTGTGTTTCATGCCTTTTTGAGTCCATTGGCATCTAGATGGACCGTCTCCCACCCTTCAGCTATTCTTTGGATGCCCCTACCCATCTCCTACCGAACCAACAAGACCTTCATAGAATAATCAGAGATGATATCTACAAACAGTTCATTCAGCACACCTGGACCAACCCCAGGGGGTTACATCCGAAGATGTCATTTTATGCTACACACTTTCTTGAGATCCATGACAGAGCGGAGCCATTATCATACCCATGTAAATTTCCCAACATTGGTTACAGTCCGTTGTATCTCTCTAGGTCATTTTAGAGTGGGCTCATATCGACTTTGTATGGAGAGTGATCATCACTTTGACCACTTAGAGAAGACTTTCTTGCCTAGCTCTCTCAAGACATTGAAACTTAAGAGCACTTCATTTTCCGGTGTCTTGTTTACTATGAGATTCATGGGAGATTCCATTGCCTATTCCGCGAGCTTCCTTCATTCATAAATTTCTTTAGATATTATGATCAAAGATGTCTTGCTCTCTACCTTTAGGAGGCCCTCAGGCTTCGGGACAGGCTCCTCCACCCTCCTCCTAGACGGATGAATACTAGACTGATCACTTCTTTCTTCCCAGTGACTCTCCCCAGTGAGGGGTACCAAGCGACACTTGGACACGATTCTAGACCCCCAGTTCAGATCTGTCAAATCTCGGGACTCCATTTCTTCCACCCGAGGCTCCCTACCCCAGGCACGTCTCGGGGCCCCTCCACATAGACAATGATCCACCAAGCTTACAAAGAGGCACCGCCTTCCTCCTGGACACCAGCTTCCCAGGCATTCTACAGTCTCAGCTACTGGTTATCGGTGCATTGCGAGTCACTCCCATCCGGCCTTGAGTGTTAGGTGATGTTGTTGGGGGTGTTGCTCCTTCTTCTGCTCCCCCACACCTTCATCCTATTCTTCTTCTTTTTTGGTCTCTCGGCCTCTGCTGCTTCCTTCTCTTCTTCTTCTTCTCTCATTGTATTTCGGGTGACCCGTTTGGGTCCTCTTGCTGGGTTTGTTTGCTTTGTATTCTGCAGTCCCATTGACCTACTTTTGTGGTCATGTGTTGGACATTAATATTATTATCTTATCTTATCTACAATGGTTCAGAGTTTGACAACATGATCAATTCAAAATTGGAATGCACTGTGCACAGCCCTTTGCAATCAATTTGGATAAAAGGTAGATAATATATCTTTGTTAGATAAATTGACTACCATAAAGAGGGCTCCAAATGAACTCATGGCAGACTTCAACTTTAGGTTCTAGAGAATGTGGGACAAAATTTTGGTTCTTGTAAGACCAATTATTGAAGGTGCATTTCTCTACTTCTTAAAATCTCTTAATTCTGATATTTTGTTATGGTTCAATCTATGGGAGGTATAAAATTTTCAGGAGCTTATGCATTAGCTATTAGAGCTGAAAATTATCTAATTCAAGATGGTAAACTTGCCCCTAGGCCACCTATGCCTATTTATCTAGAGATAGGAAATCCTAGTTCTATCCAAACACTTGAGTTAGCTCCTATCCCTACTCCTAGAAATCAAAATTCTAGTGAGGCTTCTACCTCTTCAAGCACCTTAGTTGAGCTCTAAGAGGTCATGAAACAATTGCAAAATCTAGGGAATGAGTTGGTGACAATCAAGAGGTAGAAATTCCCAAAGTTTCAGACCTTATCAGCCTCAATACCAACCAAACAAGCCCCCATATCAATCAAATAGACCTCCTACTCAAGCTACAAATCAAACCAAATTCATTTTCCCACTTTAGGCCATTCCAACCTTATAATCCCAATGCAACCTCTTCATCTAAAGCTCTGGTTCCCGTTCAAAACAATTTTGTACAAGATTATGAGTGGTGTTTTCCTTGTGGTCACCACATAACCAAGAAATATGTCCTAATGGCATCCTAAACCAGGATTTAATGGTGAAAAGTGCTTATGCTTCCCAAGAAACAATTGAAGAAGAAAATCAGCAACAAAAAAGCACTCAAGAGGCACCTCAAAGTGACACTTCACTTGTGAATTGGAAAGAATAAGATTTTTTGTGGGATAAATCAATCTCTTCCTCAAGGTGTAAAAAAACACAAGATCCAAGAAAAGAGCTATAAAGAGAGGGAAATCATCAAATGTAAGTCCTTCTCAACCTTCTCTCACACTTCAAGGAGTTGGCAGCTCAAACACAATCCCAAATTCACAAAATCAGCCTAAGGGACATGTTGTATCAACTCATGTACAAGAGAAAGTTGTGGTGAAAAAAGGGCAGCAAAAAGATAATCCAACTCCATTCAATATCATTGATCAAATGAAGAAAAAAATGTGAGTATCTCCATGTGGGATTCATTGGCAATTCTAGGCCAAAGAGATTTATTGTAGGTAGCCATGGCTAACTTTTCCATCTCAAATGAGTCATCCAAGGATCAGGAAAAGGTGTCTCACCAATGCAATGCAACAAAAGGAGGTCAACCAAGTAGAAACATGAAGCCTCCACCATTCTATGTGTCCTTGATCATTGGGAATAATCTAGTACACAACTACATGATTGAACTAATGGGAAAGTAACTCGGTGATGCCAAAGAATATTATAGATCATGATGGGTCTCAAATATGAGCCTATTTCAAAAGGAGTGGTGTAATTGGATGGGACAATAGTGGGAACTATTGAGTCATCAAAAGGTCTAAACCTTACACTACATGCATGTCCCAATGTCACAGTTCCTCAAGATATATATGTGATTGACCTACCTCCACTCTTTTCCCTATGTTTATCTAGGGATTTCACTACTAAATTGGGGGATACTTGTCAGTTAATTGGTCTCACATGCTCTTCAGAACTAGATATGGAGCCAAGGATACTATCAAGTCTGAACCAATTATGTTCCACATTGAGCCTTATGTGCCAAGTCCCTATCAATGCTAATTGCACACAATTTTTTTATCAAGAAGATTTCCCAAGCACTCAAGAGGAAGAGACTAAAATTGAGGCATTCCATGATTTGACACTTGATGAATGGGCACACAAATGACATGGCTATGATCCATACAAAGAAATGGAAGAGGTTGAATTGGGTATTTATTGTCTGCATGAAGAAAATTCACCCCTCCCTAGTGTCACCAAGCTGGATGATGAAGATGAGAATGAAGTTTGGAAAATGTTCTTTGATGGTTCAAGGAGTAGACAAGGTGTAAGGAGGAGTAGTGCTTGTGTCCCCAAAGGTATCAAATATTACTCTGCTTTCAGATTTCAATTCAGTTTTTCTAATAACATAGTAGAGTATGAATCACTTATCCATGGATTACATTGGGAAAGGAAGAAAATATCAAGAACTTGCAAGCATTTGGGGACAATGAGTTGGTTTTGAATCAAGTTAGAGGGAAAATGTAGCCAAGAATGATCTTCTCAAGAGATATAAGAATAGGGTATGGGATCTCATAGAATATTTTGAAGCATTTAACATCAATTCCATACCAAGGAAGAAGAATGAAGTTCTGAGACAAGCTTGCAACAATTGGGGCAGTGTTTGACATTGTTGAAGATATCAAGAAGGACAAAGCACAACCTCATATCAAGGTGGTAGTGAGACCAACTTGTTCTAGATAATAACACAAGTTGGCAAGGTTTTGAAAGTGACCAAAAATCATCAATTTCCTTTAAGAAGAGGTTGAGTTCTCTTGAGAAACCAAGACAAATTGGAGAAGCAATATGGAGATCAGGTGGTCCAACTAAGAAAAACAAGCTACCTAAGGGTCTAGTGACTCTAGAATCAATCTTCAATCCCAATGACCAGTTAAGAAAAAAAAAAAAACATCATGGTCAAAGGTGAAGATTCAGAGTCTATTTCAGTTGGAGGAAGGAAAATTATCCAAATTGGCAAGGTAAGTACTCAACAAGAAAAACATGATTTTATACAACTTTTCAAGAGTTTCCTAATATATTTGCATGGAGATATGAAGATCTTAGGGGATTTGATCCTATTTAGCCCAACATACTATTGAATTAGATCCAGAAGCTAAACCCATTAGGAAAAAACAAAGGCTAGTAAATCCTCACATAGAGCCTCTAATGAAGAAGGAATTGAACAAGTTGATTGAGGCAAGCATCATTTTCCCTATCAAGCACTCATCATGGGTTGTAAACCTTATGCCAATTAGAAAAAAAGAAAATGGGAAATCAAGTTGTGTGTGGATTTTAGAGATTTAAATAGAGCTTCCCTCAAGGATCACTACCCACTCCCTCAATGGAACAAATTCTACAAGTAGTAGCTGGTTCAAGAGGTTTTCACTTCTAGATGGCTACTCAGGTTACAACCAGATCATGGTGAGAGAGGAGGATCAGTTCAAGACAACTTTCACCACAAAATGGGGCACATATGCTTACAAGAAAATGCCATTTGGCTTATCCAATGTTGGAGCTACATTTCAAAGAGCCATGGACATGGAATTCAAGGGGATGATTAACAAGATGGTTCTTGTTTACCTTGATGACATTACAATATTTTCCAAGAATGCAACTGACCATCTTTCCCATCTCAGGAAAGTGTTTGAGAGATGCAGGAAGTTTGGAGTTTCCTGAATCCAAAGAAATGCATATTCTTAGCTCATGAAGGTAAGATCCTAGGTCACATTTTTTGAAATAAGGATTAACTATTGATCTAGAGAGAGTTGAAGCCATTCTTGCATTTCCACTTTCCTAAGTCACAAGAAATCTCTCCAAAGCTTCTTAGGGAGGATAAATTTTGTCAGAAATTTGTGCCTAATTTTTCCAATCTTGTCAAGCCATTGACAATGATGTTGAAAAAGAGCATGGAATTTAAATGGAAAATGAGGGAAAATATAGTTTTCAAAGGCTATTAATAAATCAATATCACAAGCTCTGACCCTTATCAATCCATACTTCTCAAAAGACTTCATTTTGTATGCTTTTGGTGGCTCAGACACAATATCTGCAATCTTGGTGTAATTGAACAAAGAAGGATTTGAGCAAGCCTATTGCATTCTTCAGTTAGATCCTAGAGGACTATGAGGTAAGGTACTCATTCATTGAGAAGCATGTTCTTGTTGTGATAAGGAGCTTAAAGAAATTCAAGACATCTAGTTCAAACAACAAAATCCACTTTGCTAGTGTCACATGTCGATGTGAAAGGATTTCCTCCTCAACAAAGATTTAAATGAAAAAAGAGTTGGTTGGATTACCTAGGTAATGGAGTATGATATAGAGATCAAGGTAACTAAACTAGTATAGGAAAGGGCTTGTGTGAAAAAAGTGGTTTCAAATCAGCATGTAAAGTCAAAAGATGAAGAAGGGGTTGTTCTAGTGCTCTAGGATGATCAAGAACAACAAGCTAATGTTATACCCACTCCTTGTTGGACTCAAGATATGATCAAATTCCTCCAAATAGGTCAATGCCCTCAAGGATTAAGAAAATCCAAAAGAAGGTATTTTAGGATCCAATCCATTCCATATGTTCTTATTGATGGCATTTTGTTCAAAAAGGATGTGAATGGTGTTTTATAAGGTGCATTGGAACTAATCAAATTGAGAAAGTGTTGACATGAGTTCCATGATGGAGAAGTTGGAGGTCACTTTTCTCCATGGTAACAACCTCAAAATCATGAAGGTTGGTTACTATTGTCCTAATCTATTCAATGATTGTTATGCATGGATCAAGAAGTGCAAGAAATGTGCATTTTTCACAGGAAAGAAAAGGAAAAGCTAACAAAACTTCCACTCCACCCCACCCAATCTCAATTGACAACCATTCATGTAGTGGGGATTGGATTTCATTAGGGTCATCAATCCAAATTCAAGCCAAGGCCACAAGTGGATTCTCACAAGCAAAATTATTTCACCAAGTGGACTGAAGCAATGGCACTCAAGGAAGAAAATGAGTCTAATATACTAGATTTATATGAGGGAATTGTAACCAGTTTGGTGTCCCATCCACTATCATATCTATATAATGCTTCTTTAGCATTCCTTGGCACCAAAATTTCTGATTGGGTTATTAAGAATGGATATATTTGAGCACTTCCTCTAACTATTACCCTAGGGTAATGGTAAATCCAGTCCACAAACAAGAATCTCTTAGGATCATAAGGAGGAATTTGATGAGAACCAGAGAACATGGCACACAAAAATTAAATCAGCCTTGTGGGCTGATAGAATCACACCCAAGAGATCAATTAACAGCTCTCCTATAAGCTAGTCTATGGAAAAGAAGCTAAGGCTCCATATCTCTTGAATTTCTAACATTGGAGCTTATCAAGTAGTTGGAATTATCTAAATTTGAAGCCATGGAAGTGAGATATGTAGAGCTCATGGAGCTTGAGGAGCTCAAGAATCAAGCTATGCAAGAAATGGAGAAAGATCAGGCCCATATTAAGATGAGATTTGATAAAGGGAAAAATAAGAGCTTCTAAGAGGGAGATTTATTTTTAAAATGGGATGCAGATAGAGTTAAACCAGGAAAGCACTCCAAGTTTGATGCAATATGGAGTGGTCCCTATGTGATCTCAAAATGTAAGACAAACAATGATTTCCAATTTATCAAAGTTGGATGGAGAAGAATTATAGATTCCAGTCAATGGAATCTATCTAAAGCATTTTTATTGAGGTGGAGTCTCCATTGTACATATTAGATTAGATTTATAATTCCTCCAAGTGCTTATAACACATTGTTTTATTGGTAGTATAGGTTTTTTTGTAATAAGTGTTGTGCACACTCTCTACATGTTTCACTTGGACATGTATGATTTTCATGTTTGTACATAGTCGTGCCTTTTTTGATGTTGTAATTTCCAGTTTCAGGAAGGGTCTTATGATGGGAACAATTAGTTACCATCTCAGAAGTTTTAGGTGATAATCAAGTCCATGCTTTTCTTCAGTTGAATTCAAGGGTGAATGTTTCAAGTTTCAGATTAGTTTTCAGATTATCAGGCTGATTCCATGCCCAATGGATACTTCAAGGCCACTGATATTTTCAATCTAGCAAGTATATTACCCCATAAGTCACCAAACTATTATCCAATTTTACATCCCTTGAGAATTGTCTAACTTGAAAAATCTAGAATTTCAAGTATGATGGAGCCTCAATAAAGAAGATAGAGAAAGAAGTGGTGTGTTGGAGTTTGGAGTGGGAAGAGGGATCAAATGTAATCCATTAGTAAGTATGGAAATGTTATCGATCGGTAAGAAGGAAAAATGTTATTGACCAACATGTGCCTTCTTTTTGGCAAACACATGTTACGACCGACAAACACTTTTGGGCCAATACATGTTACCGGTACCGACAACACTTTTACATGTTACTACCAACCATTCTACATGTGTTACCATTTTGGGCTACATGTTACTGCCGACAACACTTTTGGGTCGACACATGTTACCACATTTTTTCCTAGGCTGCCTTGTTTCTAACAACTTTTTTCTTATCGACATAATGAAAAATATTACCGTGACAACACAAGAATATCAACGATAGGCGAGCATTGATGAATGCGGTACTAAGTAGCTCAACAACTAGTTTAATGAGGTATGGTGCCCATGTCTTTTCCTGCAAGAAAATTACCATTGGGAAGTAAATTTTTATGGCTTCCCATACCTCTTTTCAGAGAATTTAATGCAGGGTATCAATTTGGTGAAGAAAATTCAAGGATTTCTCTCTATATAATGTAAAAGACACCTCATTTTGAACGGGGGACATTCTAGAATGTGAAGGAACTCTGTCAAATTTGTTCTAGAGATTTTGTGAGTTGCAAGCCTCAAATTTGAGAATTTTGTAAAAGAATATTTCCTTATGTCTACTTTGTAATGGATTGTGCATCCTTTTTAGCAATAAAATTTGTGTTTTGTGGATTTTCCTTCCTAGCTTGAGTTATATTGCACTCCTTGCCTTCTATTGAATTTTTAGGTATATTTTGCATATTTTTTTCTTCTTATAGGATCTGAATTTTCCATGCCCCATGAAAATGGAGATTTGAATGTTGTTTTAGACTATGTAATGTAGCCAAATTCTAAACAAAATCGATATACTACAAATAATATGAACTCCAAAAGAAAATAGATCTCCTTATTCGTTATTGAATCATGAATTACAATGTTTCCTAAATAGGAAAACAACTCCTAACTCAAGTTGCCAAGATAACTCTAACTAACTTTGACTGAATCTACTATAGGTGGCGGAAATTACTATTTTAGCAGTTTACTAGAACCTGCTATTCTTAGTAAGTTTGCATGCTTATTCGTACGGGAAAAAAAATTTCACGCATCTTCTACATTCCTAAATTAGAGTAATTGCCAACTTTCCAACTCATAATGCAACTAATAGACTAAAATTAAGTAATGCCCTACAATAGGAAAAAATCGAACTATAACTTAAATCCTAATTTTTGGCCTCAAGTTGGCATATTTCGGGCCTGAAAATGTGCCAAAACTTTCTCTAGCCAATAGGTCTGGTTGAACCATGTGTTCGTCTCATCAAAACATGTGATTTTAAAAATGGACTCAAATGGACACCGGAGCTCAAGTTATGACCTTGTCAAGTTCCTACTAATTTTGGCGCATCACTGTGATACTTTTGTTTGCCCTCTCTTACTGCGGTTTCCTCCCATTTTCACTCACTAGGAATATCTCCAACCCTTGTTATTGGTGTTATTTCCTCCCTAGTTAGGATTTTAATTTTCTACATGTCTCTCTCCCTAGTCCCTTGGAATCATAGGATAGTGTCGGATAGTTGCATTTCCCTTCTAGGAGTAGTTTTAGCATTAGGAACAGGTAAGAACTATCATTCTCTCAAGTTTTGTCTCATTTTCAAGGTTCACACACCTTGTGATAATCCCATGTTACCCAAATACACTCGATTATTGATCCACAGATTCATGACATATCGAGGGTGTTGTATTTTGGTGATAACTCTTACCTAAGTTAACCTAATATTAGTGCATATTGAATAATGCACCAATAACCATTGGGTGGCGTGAGATCAATCCTACTCAATTGGACTAACCCATTTTTAGGTCTTTAAGAGATACGTATAGGGTTTTAAATAATAAGAATCCTTAATATTATATATAAACAATATCACTAGAATTTAAAAATATAATCACTAACCCAAAACATTGAAGATCACAATGTGAGAGCCTTATTTGAGCACAAATTTTCACAGAAAAAATCATCCCTACAAGATAAAAATGTTGAGTAACTCTATCTTGGATGGATGAATTCATCCTTCGTAAAATTCCAATCACCAAGTTTCGCATAGAATGAGATCCATGCTTGCATGACTCGGATCTATCATCACAATTGATCCAGAGGATTTTTAGGTGTTGGAAGTTTCTAAAACCTTCTTGAACCATTACCACGTTGAAGAGCATCCAAAGACCTTTTTGAAGGTATGCGAACTTCGAAATGGAGTCCATATGCAGATTTTATCACCGGTCAAAGATTGGGGTCTTAAACGGGTCAAACAAGGTCAACTAGAAAACTACACGTTGACACGTGGCGCTTTTGAGCAAAAGGTGAAAAAGGTTACGTTTTGTTGTTTTGACCTCTAATCTTCGAAAAATGATTAAAATTTTGGTGGACCCCACTATTTTATGTTCGAGGGCCCTCAACTAGGTTCGACACACTCTTTTATACAAGGGGTTCCTTTTCTGCCTTTATTTCACATTACTATTATCATATTTTCGATAGTATATGCCACTTATTTTTCTGACTCTCCTAATGTGTGATATTGTTTGGAGAGTTCATATTTATGCATTGCGACGATGATATTTTTCAAGGGATCTATTTCTAGCTCGATCAGGTGATCAACTCCCCACCGATTTGATCACATTTTTACCACATTGTTTGGAATTAACATTGCAATGACCAAGTTTTGCTTATGGTTCGGGATATCTAATTCCCTATTACCTTGATTTCCACACATTAGTTGGTTAACATATAACTCAACGGTATTGATATGTGACAGGTTTAATAATGGTGAGATTTGTATATATCTCGAGCCCATATTTTGGGCAAATCAATATTCAACCAACCATGAAGTCAAAGGTATACGTCTCAAATGATCAACCAAATGCACAACCAATCCAACATTAGGCATATTACCTTATAGTTGGGCCACCTATGTGGTGTTTAAACAAACCAATAGCTCTGCAATCTAACAAACTTGGCTCAGTAGAGTTGACAAGCCAAAAAAAAGGGTGATAAGGATGTGGCCTAAGCCACGTAACAATTGGGATGGCTTTACCAATTTAAACACCAATCCCCTCCTTCACAAAACAAGTGAATGTGGGATTTTATCCCCATGACTAAGCAAAGCGGCTCGACCAAAATTATAGGCGTGAGATTCAAACCCATGACCTATACATGCTAAAGCTTATGTCACTAGGTAACTTTCCATGTATCTCGGTCGGGTAGAAGAGTGGGCTCATTGGCATTTAAACTAAGTCTCAGAGACTGTGTGGTCAAGTCAAACAGGGGTAGTTTGTAGAGATTGGGTTTTTTGAGGCACTTTTGGTCCAAATTAGGACTTGGTGTAAAAACCAATTTTTCTCATAACTCCAAGAGAAATACAAATATGTAATTTTTTCCCATGAAGTACTACATATTTTATAGTCTAGGTGATTTTCCATCACATTTGCATGAATCGACATTGGGAGCAAACAAAGATCTAAGTTTTTGAGCACCTAAGTGTCGAACCAGCCTTGGTGTAAAAAGAGAAATTGTTCATAATTTAATGATGATTCCAAATATATAATTTGTTTCCATATAGTGTATTTAAATCTCTAGTTTTAGACATTTTTGATCTCATTTACAAGGGGATCACATTGTCGAAGCATTGTAGAGCCACGGATTGACTTCGAATAGTTTCTAATTTTGTACAGAGATCCAAGAGTCTTAGATCAGCTCATCTATAGGTATAATGGTCTAATTTCCATTATGGAATTGTTAATTATACTTCTTTGGGAAATAATAGATCGATTCTCTTTTCAAGAATCAAGACGTAGCCTTCGGTTGAACTTCGTTATCAAACTTGTGTTGTGGATTTTATTTTAGTTTTTTTATGAAGCTTTTGATCAAATAAAATCAGTATTAGATTAACTTGAATAATCAATCATTCACTTAAAATGAAAAAATGGACTTGATTGAAAATTCAAGATCCAAAATCCACAAAACTCAAATGAATGCACATTTCAATGTTATCATTAAATATTAGATTGAGGTGCATCTAAGTAAAGGAATTAATCAATTTTGGAGTAATTGTGCCATAAGATTGATGTTGAGTTCCTCAAATCCTTATAAATGTTTATAAGTAAAAATTTAACTCACCCATTTTTGGATCAACAATTGCAAGATCAAATTCTAGAAATAGTTTATTTATGCAATATTTTCTAACCCCGACCCACAATTTCTTGCTTAGATTTTTTTGTGTTTGTAAGATGGTTTCAACTTCAATGCAATAATAAACATCTATGTTATTTTTTTTTCCGCAAAATGGTTTTTAGATTAAATATCTTATGTGACATTTCCTTTTCCACTATTTTGATTAAATTAACAAAATTATGACATCATTGCACACTAATTAGAAAATAACAATATATAAGATCTTGGAGATGAAGATGATCTATTCCCAATATGAAGTGTTATAGCTTGATTGAAAACTCTATATGGTCTTTGGGGTAGATCTTTAATGAGGGTGTGAGTGAGTATTTGTGATAGTTAAAATCTTGTGTAAAAATGGATATTCCTAGAACACTAGAATAGATATTGATGACTTTAATGAACAAAATTTTGAGTTATGGAACCTTGAGATGGAATATATCTTGATAGGTATAGATCAATGTGTTCTTCTCACAAAACATGACTCATAAGATTAAGGAAAGAGGAATGGTATATGGTTGATAGAAATGATAAAAGCTCTATTTAACTGTGTATATCAGATTCAATGCTATTTAATATGTCTAATAACATTATAAAAATGAGTGATGAGGCCATAAATTGGCCATAAATTACCATTATTTTGTCCTTCCAAGTTACCTTTGAAAGTGGATTTAAATGTAATCTAGGAACTTATAGTTTGCTTAAGATATAATATAGGATATATATTTTGTTCATTCTTTATAAATATTTTGTTATCTATTTTTTTGACTAATCCTATTGATTATTTGGGAAAAGATGCAAAGTCTTGTGTATACAAGCCATAAAGGAAAGATAATTCTAGTATTGGGAAAATTGGAATTGATCATGAACAATACATTTAAAATAAAATCTGATTTCATATTCATATTCCTCTCAAAAAATTATGTAAGTTCAAAAAAATAATCATCTCAATCTAAGGTTGCATGCAAAAGTTATAGTTGTTTTGAGTTAGTTGCGGAACTCACAGAGTTAGTTCCGGAACTTGCAGGTTTAGTTCTGGAACTCACAAATTTAGTTCCAGAACTTGTATCAATTAAATGGAAGTTAGTTCTAGAACTTTTAATTCATGGAAAAATAGATTTAGTTCTGGAACTTGCATAAAAGGAATGATAGCTTTAGTTCTGGAACTTACATCAACAAATGATAGTTTTTGAGGGATTGTGAAAACTCAAAGATTCCAATGGGAAATTTGAGAGAGGTTTTTGTTCATATCAATTTTTTTAACAAAAATCTCATTCAGATTTGTTACAGGTTTTACCAATCAAGAGAGATCTGACTTTTAATGAGCTGCAGTTCAAGGAAACGTGTATCAAATGAGCACTAAAAGTTCCATAAACAGAAACAAAAAATTCAAATGGAAAATCTAAGAAAGAGTTTTGTTCATAGTAATGTGTTTAACAAAAAAATCATTCATATTTGTTACAGGTTTTACCAATGAAGATAGATCTAACTTTTAGTGAGCTACAATTTGAGGAAACGTGTATCAGACGAGCACTAAAAGTTCCATAAACAAAAACAAAAATTCAAATGAAAAATATGAGAGAGATTTTTGTTCATAGAAATGTTTTTAACAAAAACCTCATTCATATTTGCTACAAGTTTTACCAATCAAGAGAAATCTAACTTTTAGTGAATTGCAATCCGAGGAAAAAGCGTATTTGACAAGCGTCAAAAGTTCCACAATCAAAAACAAAAAAGTCAAATGGAAAATCGAGAAAGGTATTTGGTCAAAATAATATTTTGAGGGAAATCCTCCTTCCAATAATGTAGAGGAATAAAATCATTATGATTCTTGTTACCGAAAAGCAAGAGAATATTTGGGAGAAAATATTCTTAAAATAAGTGAGATAAGATTTGACTTCAACAATATATATCTCTCCATATTTTGTGGAGATAGAGATCTTAGTTGTTAGGATTGGAATAAAGATAAGATCATATTGTATTTCCTAGAATAAGGAGTTGGTTAGATGCATAAATTATAAATGTAACCTTCCACACTTAGATATGTAATTTCTTTTCCCAAGTAATCAAGATTTATTCTTTCTTTCCAATCTTTAGAAGTAAAGTTTTTTTGCAAGTTCTGAATTAAAAGTATGAATTAAATCCTCTTCCAAGGAATGATCTAGCCACTCATTCTAAGGAATATGGATCAATGTGTTAATGTTTATTTTTTTATTTTTTTCCTTTTGTTGTAAATTTCTATTTTTTTATGTTATGTAATTTCTTTTGTGAACCTATAGGTGTCCTTTCCTCTTTCCTTTATTTTTAATTTAGCAATTTCAATTTATGCAGTGTGCATTTCAATTCATGCAAGTGTGTTTCTTTCATGCAAACTTTATTTCTGCAAGTGTGCCTTTTAATTTCCGTAAGTGTGATTTATTTTATGCAAGTTTGGTTTGTGTTTAAAGGAGTTGCTTTCCAAGATCTTATTCTCTTAATGCATACAACCTTCGGACACCAACCCGGATTGACATTATTAATGGCGGCAATTGACAACCCTCATTAATGAGACTATGGGATGAGTTAGGAATGATAAGTATTGACTCGATTAAATATCACTTGAATACTTTCAACACATTGAACCAAGCTATTTTCCATGGATATATAAATAGGATGATGAAGGCAGTGTATTACACTTCTATGATCTTTTCGAGACTCCAGGATAGTCTAGTGTACATAGTCACTAGTAACTCATCTAAGTTGAAGATGGATTATATTTTACAACCTTATAATAAAAATAATTGATGTTCAAGTATGATGAAGATCATCAATATGAAATAGTGTTAGTGCATGAGAGAACACAAGAAAAGGGAAACATTCAGTGAGAAGTGTGTGAATTTTGGAGGCGATCTAATACTCATAATATATCTTCTTTGAAAAATGTCCTAACTATTGAAAAACAAGGAATTTAGAAAGGATCAGAGAGTAAAAGTGGACAAACCAAACCATTGGATGCTTCTTCTTCAAGTGATAGAGGATTTATTGATGAAAATGGATGTGCAATTGAGGCATTAAGTGTGCATGTATGTCATGAAGTGTGGTTGGTCAACTATGGAGCATCCTACTGTATGACCTCTCATAGGGACTAGTTCTATGAATATGAAACTACACACCACATTTTAGGTAGAGGAAGAGTTAAGATAATGTTTCAATATGATAGGATTAAGACTCTACCTCGATTTCTATAAATTCTAATTCTTGTGAGAATTTTTTTAATATTGGAAAGATGTGCAATGTTGGAGTGCAATTTTTGTTCATAAACGATGGTTAAAAATGGTGCAAAGTAATAGTCATGTTAAGGACATTGAACACCGTAACCTTATTCGAGTATATGTGATTTATGGTTACTAGTGCTTATAACATCACTATTTTTCATGAGACCAATGAGGTACATGAGAAAACCAACATGATTTTGATAGGGAAAACTATGTTTGACATGAATGGATGGGTCACACTAGAGATAAAGGAATGTGAACATCAGAATCCATGGGAATGGAGAAAGGAATTAATGAGGGTCCTTTAGACACTTATTTCTATGAGCATTGTGTGTATGGTAAGTAGAGAAAGATTAAATTTCCCATTAAGTAGTGTACATGCAAAGGGGATATTGCATGTTAAAAATAGTGACGTATTTAGGTTGGTGTAAGTCCTATCACTTGGGAAATTTATGTATTATGTATCTTTCATGGATGAATTTTCTAGGAAAACCTAGATATACTTTATATGGAAGAAATCTAATTTTTCCAATAAATTCAAGGAGCTCAAATCTCTTGTGGAAAACCAAAGGGATAAAAATATCAAGGTGTTTCACATAGACAATGGGGAAAATTATACTCAATGGAACTAAATGAAATTTGTAATAATTTTGGTATTGAAAGAAAAACATAACTCTATGCATGCCTTCATAAAATGGAGTTGCATGGAGTAGATGAACAAGACTTTGATGGAAAAATACTTGAGTATTCTCAATCGTTGATAGAAGTTTTGGACTAAAGTAGTCATTACTAATTTCTATTTGGTGAATCATTTTCCATCATCAACACTAAAAATATGACTCCACATAAAGCTTAGAATGATAAGAAAATTGTCCCTTAAACTCCTAAGAGTTTTTTTCTCGTAATGCATATGTTCATGTTCCAAAGGAAAAGAGGACAAATTTTGGATAAAAGTATACGAAAAGCATCTTGACTAAAAGTATATGAAAATCATCTTGACTAAATATGGGATTAGAGTTAAAGATGATTGATACACATAAGGATGTAACATCCCTAAACTCTGTGCAATTATTATTTTGAGACATTTTGATAACAAGGTGGATGTGGCCACGGTATATACAACATATTATTACTAATTAGATTTTCTTGATTAGTATTATTATGTGTTTTGAATTAAAATAATTATTTTTTATTAATTAAATAAACACTAGATGAATATTGGATATGGAATTACAATTATTGATTAATGTTAATGTTAATATGTTATTTATGATCTATTTAAAGTTGATTAATTATATTGGACATATAATGCACTAGGTATTGTTGGTTGTGCATGTGTAGGTATTATCATAATGTAATTAATTGTATCATCAGGAGAGAAGATAAGATGTGGTAATGGGTATTGTAAAGAGAGAATTGATATGTGTAAGACAATGCTAAAAAAATTGGTTAAACCATAAGTTTGGTCTTAAAACCCCTTTGTGATTTAGTCTAGTTTCTTTGAATGTGTCACTTTTTGTGACAAGGGGTTGGGTAGTTGTGTTGTGACAATTAACCATGTTGTGCACTCTCAAAATTAATAAGTACAATCTCACTTGTAATTTATGATGGTTAGACTATTTTCAAAATGTGATAATAGTATGCTTAAAATTTTGATATAATTGTTTGTATTTCCTATGTGATTTAAAAATGTGAATTAATGAGTACATTATTAGGTGAAACCTAAGGTAGGTAATTAATAAATTAATGAATTATAAATAATAATAAAAAGCTACGTGTAGGAGAGAAAAAGGAAAAGAGAGATAATGATATATATATATATATATATATATATATATATATATGAAAAAAGGTAAAGTCAATAACTAAATTTAACTCCTCATTCCATGGGTACATGGCATAAAATATAAGAGTTTTAAATAAAATAAAATCTCATTTGATTGTGCACATTATGGGAAGTGAGTTTTGGAGAGTTAAATGGATGGTAAGATAAGTTAACATAGATGAATGATTGATCATGGAGAATCCAAAGTTAATACTCCAAAATCTACGCATGAAGAATAAAAAACAATAATAAGAATAATGAATTTCTAGATTTTGAAAAAACAATAATTAAATGGAGTGTGAGGGATGCTAACAATAGAAAATGATAGTTTATTGGGGGCAACGGGGATAAATGCTAGAGGAGGCATTTATTTTGGAATGCAGAGAGGAGAGGAGAAATAAGTCAAAAATAAAAATATAACATATTCACATAGATCTGCATGAGAGGTGTGATTTAAAGAAATTTAAATCTTTATTAGAGGACTAAGGTCAAATAGATAAATCAATAACAAGCAAGATAAAACATGCAAAGTACAATAAAATGTGAAATATATGAGATAAGATTGACTTATCTTATATCAAGAGATTTGGACTGATCCTGGGATGGGAAAGAGGCTAAGAAGGTTGAATTTGTCTTGTGTAGGATCTTTCTGAGAAACTAGAGTCTATAAATTCTTTAGATATAACCACCCAAAGGGGGACAAAATCACCTCGGGCACTAGTGTCCGATCTGGGTGCTAGTTTCCCGACAAGTGCTTTGCTCCTAGTTTTTTTAGGGTCTAAAATTAGCTTCTTACTTTTGTTGTTTGTCACTTCAACTTTGATGTAGGGTTCTTATGTCACATTTTTACCTATGAAACAAACCCTAGATACATGTACAAAGCTTAAAAAAACATTAGATGGAACAAATAGTGCATATGCTTAAGTTGAAATGACCTTGACGATAACCCCAATGTGATTTTCACCGAGAACTACATTTCATTTTAGACTCTAATTAGTTATAGTTTGTGTGTGATTAAATTGTGTCCCTTGAAGCTAGGTTTCCCTTATGCCATTCATACCAAGATAGCGGGCTAAGAGTACTTTCCCCTAAGATGAATGTGTGAGATGGAATTCATAATATAACCCTCCTATGCAGTGAATAATGCATCCCAAATGAAATCCTTGAATGTTTATCTTTGACCAAGTAGTAGATAGTAATTATTAGGCCCTAGGTGTCTAACCCTAATAATAGTGAGTAATTCATGTATATATATGATTCCCTTATTTGAATTTCTTCATTAACAACCAAAAATGATGACCCAAGTGATAAAAGAGACTTTAGAAAAGATAACAAATGATGTGGCAATCCAAAATTAAAAAGAGATGGAAGAGGAAAAAAGCACCCAAAAGGGAACAAAAGTGCCTAGGTGCTCCTGTCCCGAATAGGATCTAATGTTCGAGATGCTAACAAGATATAACAAAAATACAGATTTGGGTCAAGTGTTTTCCAATGTCTAAAAGTAAAGTGACCATTCAAGAAAGAAAATATCAAGAGTATCAAAAGGGAATAAAGAAATATAAAAGAAAAACAATTATTATTAATGTCTAGTTTTCTTACTTAAGAATCATGCATATAATGACATACTTAGAGGCGTGATGTGAGTAGAAATTCATGTTCCCCACTTTATGTTGGTGAATGAATATTTGGTAGTATAAAGTAGATAAGAAGAGTGTAACTTATGGAGATTTGAATGGATTTTTAACCGATAACATGTCGAATGAGGATTATATTTTATACTATATCAAATGGAGATTATAGAATGTGTATCGTAGAATCTAGAAGAGGATAAGGATCCTAGGGGTGACCTCATGTGCGTAGTATAAATGATGCCTATATTTTTTCCTTGAATATTTCCTTTGTCGAGCATTTTTGCTTTGATATTGTTTCTTGTTCCATTTGTGTGTTTCCCTTTTGTTGGAGTAAGGTCAAACTGCAAAAAAAAGATAAGTGTATTCAATGCTCATGATAAATGAAATTGAAATTTAACTTAGTAAACATGAAAATATATATGTTTATTGAACAAAAAGTGAATCAAGGATAAAGTACACTTTTGTGTCATGAGAAAAGAGATCGAATTGTTCTTGTATGTTTGTTTTCTTAGAGCTAGTTGGAATAGTACTGAGGATTTAGGCATCATGTCTCCAAATTAAGGATTTTAATGTCTTGTCACTAAACTAAGAAATTGAGCATTATTTCTCTAAAATAAGGATTTAAGCGTCTTTTTGACAAGGGAAGAGTATTGTCGTAGTCATAAGCTTTTCCCTCTAATGGTTAACATTTCCCCATGAATAAGTGCCACTACAGATGGTCACAAACTCAATACAAATTGGTCACAGATGATCCCGAGAAAGTAGAGTAGTTAGTTCCCTTGCCTAAAATATGTAACTTGTCAATGATTTTGTTCCTTTTATTCTTGATAGTAACTTGAAACTAAGTATGTGTTGCTAGGAATTGGAAATTACTATCACTAGAAACCTATTATCATGTAATTTTCATGTTTCTACCCACAAGATATAACCACATAGATGGGACACTAGCCCCGTCACTCCTATATGTGTTGGATGCTTTTGTCTAAGCTATGATTTTGGTCCAATTCTAATTCTGAACCTATTTTTAGCTCTTGTTTATCCTGATTTTGTTGTGTACCATTCTATATATATTTTCCGAACTATTGAAGGGTGAAATAGAAACTCGATTATTTCCCCACTCGTTTGGGGTGCATAAGATAAACCAAGGAAAATGCAGCCTAAATGAGGAAAGATGAAACTAATGTGCACATATGAAATAAAACTCCTACAGGGGGAATAGGGAATGTACATTGTGAAAACTACGGTGCATGAAAAATAATGGGAAAGGTTAGCTAACAGTGTTAGTCACAAATAAACATGACAAGATGCAATAGAAATTAGTCAAAACACATAGTAACATAAAAAAAGACAACGAGTAGCTAGTTGAATGCATGGGACACCACTTTAGATGTCGCAAGACACTCAAATCCTTCAAGTATATGGAAATGAAGACACGTAATAAAGCATAGGGCATATCCTGTAAATAATGACAATAAAAACACAAGCATAGACAAGATATAAGCAAATCAGATAACCATGGTTGGAGGTAGGCTTGCAAGAAAAATGTTATATATGAAGCACTTGTTAACATGTTAGGAAAATTAATAGTATGTCATAATTTATATATCTGAAAATATGAATGAAAGTAGTATATGTTGCAATGATGGAACCTTAATATATAGATATGGGAAAAGGTAGATGCCCCTAAGAGAATTAGTAGGATAGGTAGGGTACATTGCCAAGCTTCATGCATCATGTAAGGACTTGTAAGTAATTTACATTCACCTCAAAAGTACCATGTGAGTGGACATGTGTGTATGGGAAAAGATATAACATACTATTAATCAAAGTAACAAGGTACACAATTTGTAGCATAGAATAGGATTAAGCAAACAAGAGTACATCCAATCAATATCTAAGCTAGTATGTTTACGCTTTTATAAATATGTGAAAATGGAATATAATAGCTATGAGAGGGGGAAAAATTTCCCCCTCGATGTATGTGTGCAATGTGAGCTCCATGTAGGTAAGTGTGCCCTTAAAAATCATGTATGAACCCAAAACAAGAGTGTGTCATCGAGTAACAAGAGGTAACACAAGAACTACCATAAAACAATGTCAACAATATGAGGGGAGAAATATATGGAGTCTAAGATCCCAATTGCATGTGCAGAAGTGTATAAACAATAAGAGTGTGTCCATTTAGATAAAATAGAATAGGTGGAACATTGGGCTTGTTGGAAATAGTGGAAATAGTAAGTGAAAACATAAGGATCAATATGTGAGTCAAGAGATGTGTATCATAGATAGTGTTAAGTGGCTCATCAATATTAACCAAAAATAATGGAGGGAGAGAAACATGACTCAACATATGCAATAGGTGCAATTTGGGAAGATTGGAATCATTAAATTTTTATGTAGTGGCTCTTTTGATCATAGATATAAGTGTGGAAAAAGGGAAATTGATTTCCCCTATGGATGTAATAGGATGATGTTGGTGTATATGATTTTTCTCGTTGTCACTCAAATAGCCTTGTCCACCTCATATAGTTTGTCATATCACTTAGTGATAATAGGTTAATAGGGTTAGTTAGGGTTGTGTACATGTGTCATGCATAGGAGTTACACATCACTCCTCTGTGTACCTCTTATTTTTTTATCTATGAGCATGTCAGACACACCGTGTCTTTCTCGTACATGATTTTCCTCGTGATTTGTGTTCTTTTTATTACATGAAGCATTCTTATCAATATTGTAAGTGTAATCCTCTTCGATGTGCACAAGGTTTCGTATTGATCCTCATAGAACAATATGATATGGTATCGAGTAAATGTTTGATAAATGTGCACTCATTTGAATCTAGTGGTTGATTAATTCATTTTTGGTTTTCATGATTCTCTTGTAAGTTTTTATTACTTTTTGGAATCTTGTTAACAAGTTTAACAATCTCATTTTTTTGGAGTTTGTGCTAGTTTTCTAGTTTTACGTGTGCAGAGTACAAGTGTTTCACAACCAGATTTAGCAAGTTGTAACTAAGTTTGGAGGAACCACTAAATCTAGAGGTAGGTTTTGCATTTCTGGTTTTAATCAACAATTTTTAATTGGAAGTGAATTTTTTTAGAAATTCTACTATTTGGGCATATTCACATCTTTTCCTTTTTGGTCTATCTCCCTCTTTCCCAAATTCTCCGATGAGCTCACTTCTAGCTTCACAATGGGCTCTTTTCCCGACTCGGTTTGTATTGGGCTCAAGTAGGTGTTTTTTTGTCTTCACCAAGTTTGGTTGAGGATTCGAGTTGGTTTATTATTTTTGGTCCGCAATGTTTTAGATTCAAATCTTCATTTTTCGGGTGCATTTTTTTCTTTGCTTTAGATCTTCCTAGGTTCTATTCATGTACGCAGATTTGGCTCTGTCGGGTTTGTTTTTATTTTCCTTGGTTCACTTTTTTCTTTTGTGTTTCTTGAGCTTCGTTCTCCCCGCATCCTACAAATCTAGCTTTATTCAACCTAGGGGCTAATTCATTTACACTAAGTGGTAGTTGAGTTCGATTCACTATAGATTAAGATCCCCCTATTTTTTTGTTTCCTCGTGTCACAAGATTTGTAGATTATTTGGATCTAGTTGTGATTTTTCCTAATGCTTCTTTGAAAATGCGCTTTGATATCTATCTAGGTCATTCATGTGTTACCTTGAGCCGCTCTAACCCCGGTATTACTTCTAGTTAGCTTGTGTGTTAAACCTAACCATTGTGTCCTTTTGTCCAAATCACGCACTTTGCATAGATCATTTCCTCCTAATATCTCCCTACATCCCGAGCTATGTACTTGTGTTGTGAGATGCTCATCCCTCACCGGACCTTTGACCGAGCCCATTGGCTTCCTTTGACCCGCTCCTACCCCAACCTTTCGATCCCTTTCAATTTTAAGTTTTTAAAAATGTGGTGGCTTTGACTTTTTTAAGTTGGTTTTATTTAAACTTTAAGGTTGGATTTTAAATTTAAATGTGAGAGGTGTTTTAAATTAATAAGGTGGGTGGCATTTAAAAGTGGGGTGAATAATTAGAGTGGGTTGTTTAAATAGGTGGTAGTTAAAAGGGTGGGGTTTATTATTAAAGGGTCCTTTTAAATATTTGTTAGGTCTTTATATTTAATCCTAGGATCTAATTTCTTAATATGGTTAGGTATTGAATATATTTTTAGATATTATTATATCTTTAAGTAGATTAATTTGATTAATCTCTTCTCTAGGGATTTAATCTTTTTAATTAATCATTTAATTAATATTTTAAGCTCTTTTACTTCAGAATTAGTAGTGTTTAATCTTTTTAGCACTTATTATCGATCTTTTAGACTTTGAAATTAGTCTTACTAAACATCCAAAAAAAGTCTTTTTTTAAGTGTTATTAGATTTTTTCTACTAATCCTTTCACAGAGTGTGAAACACCCTTATAGCATTTTTTGCCTTCTCGGGAGCATTTCGCATCCTGGATGTCCTCAAACTCATCTTGATCCCATTTTCTACATTGTAATATCCCTTATTATTTTTTGTAGACTATTGAGCATGTCCTCCATAGTATTGCAAGAGGGGGTTTTCTACTACAAAACAAGACACTCTTTCTCACAACAAGACTTTATTTCACCCCGTATCTTGTTTTTTATCTCGTTGTGCTTGTTTATGGTGTCTATTAGCTATGATCAATAAAACTTTATTGTGGTATCCTATCTTGCATGTTGTTGGCTATGATCAACAAAACTTGATTGTGCCCTCGCGAAGCACCCTAAAAGAGTTTTGACAAAAGAAAATATTAGAGAGCTACTCATCTTTTGGATCTTGTTTATAGTGACATTTATGGTCCTTTCCCCTCTCCTTTGTTTACTAGAGATATTTCTATATTAACCTTCATTGATGACTTTTCACGTTACACTTGGGTATATTTTCTTAAGAGTAAGTCTAAATTTTTTGATCACATTTAGAACTTTAAAGCTCTTGCTGAGAAAAAGTGGAGCAATCTATCAAGGTTCTTCAACTGATAATGGAGGTGAGTATGTGAGCAATAGGTTTAAGTACTTCATACTTTTGAAGGGATTACTTTGTAGCATACTTGAATAACTAAAATTGGAAATTTTGGGGTGGTAGTTAATCTAATAGGAGGACATAAACACAAAGATATAACTATGATAACACAATATGTAGAGTAGTTAATCTCATGCAACTCTAAAAGAGTGATAGTATTAGATGATGCTAAGTCCCTCATTATGGTCTCATAACTTTATATTTATAGCTTCTCTTGATCTTATTTCGTAAGTAACCCCGATGACATGGCCAACTAACAAAAAGATAAGGATGAAAAATGACTAGAAAGAGCCCAAAAAGTGGCAGGAAATAAAAAGAGGACCGGATGTCTCTCAGGTGGGCCCAGGACACCCACGAGTGCCCCAATACTACCCCGGGTTCCCAACCAAGGCTAAAATGATGGGAAAATTCTGAAATAGACTAGGCATGTGGATAAAAATGTGTGGAAATGATGAAATAAAAGTAAAATAAGATGGCCAAAAGATGGGGGTTAATTAGTACTTTCTTCACTCAAGAACCTTCTAAATAGTAGTATGAGACCATGATAAATATTGTCTAAAGTGCATGATTTTGTGACTACATTTTTCCCCACTTTATGTTGGTGATTTAAAAGATTAGTAATATAAAGTATATAGAAATGTGTACCTAATGTTCATGAAGAGTGTAGTAGAAATGCACTAAAGGACTAGACAAAAGCATGGAATGAAAAAGAAAGATGGAGGAGCATGGAAACTAAAGATGAAAAATGCACAAAGAAAAAGTGATGAGAGTGAACCTAGGGAAAAATGTATGTGTATCTAGTGTGGTGTGTAGTATACATGTATGGTTAGTAAAGCATGTGATATCGCGGAGTTTTGTTATTGACGTTGTTATTTTTGCCCACAATTTGACTGCTTGTTTCTCATACAACCGGACCTACAAGGAGAAAATGGTCAAGTAGTAAAATATGTATGTATTTAAATGTAAAAACACTATGTAAAATACAAAAATGTAAAATACGTGAAATGAAAAGTGTAAATGGAACATGTGCACCTGATCCATGTCAAGAGGAAGAGTGTAGAAGGATATCATATACTACGAGTTTTTTTGGCAATCTCACACCACCTTGGCTGAAGAAGTGTAGGGAGGAAATGCTTTGTGTCCTCAAAGCTCTAAATGTTTCTATTGAAATGTGGGTGAAGAGATCTTTATACTGCCTTAGTTTTTGGGAGATTTGACACCACTCACCAAAGTAGTGTAGAGAGGCACACCCATTGTAACCTCTCAGCTTGTAACTACTTCCCAAAATGCTAAGGACACCATGTCTTATAAAATGCACTATGTATAGGGTTCGTAGACTAGTCTGAACCCACTTGATGTAGAAAATTGAACCGTGCCATTGTAGAATCCCTGTGTTAGTTTTTAAAAATTCCCAAATGATGCTCTCGCCTTTAAGGGTGCATGGGATGTCACTAATAGGATAAATACGGCTCCAAAAGAGGACCAACTCGCATGCACGTTGTAAACCTAGAAAGTGCTTGGTAGAAACCAAGGCACACACAAACAATAAGGTAAGCCAAAGAAAAGTGTGAACAAACAATACATGCATATAGAAAACATGTATAAGCTACTTAAAAATGTAGTAAATTTAAGCACGCAAGAAAGTAAGTAATCCACACAAAGAGGGTTGTAAGTATGAGACATCACTCACGATATCGCAAGACACGCAAGGCCATCATGGTTGCAAGCAACAAACAAGTGTGCACATAAACATATGGAGAATCTCGTATACAATGGAAAACAATGGCGATAATTACAAACAAACAAGTAGTCATGGAAACATATAATCCTATAAAACAAGTGTTGAACATGGAACACCCATTAGTATGTTAGAGAAATAACCAATATGTCAAAGCGTGAATAACTAAGTAATGTAAAGTGCTAAGTACAAAATGAAACAATAGGACTGAAAAGATGAATGTAGATGCCCCCAATGACCAAAGATAGGAAGGGTCGAAGGTGAGCATCCATGTCGTGTGTAGGATTTTTGTATCTATGATCACACTAAGCAAAAGGCATGAATGCGCATATGTGGATGATATAGATAATGACATTTAAGAAATCACCTAACATGTGAAGTAAATTAATCATGTAAAACAATAGTAAACAAGACTAAATGCCCCTAAGACAATGTAGTATGTCATGGATGGATGGAATGGAATGCAACATGGAATAATAAGAGCCACGTACCCCCAAGTGAATTGACATGTATGCAAATGAGGTTCATTTTGTTTTTCCCCTCAGTAGTCAAGAATGAATCGTAAACGAGAGTACATCACTGGGAAATGGTTTAGTAGTGTATGGTGTGTCTAGTGTGATGTGTAGAATGTGTATGTGTAGTAATGAAGTGTAACATATAAAAATTATGTGCATGAACCCTATAGCCAAAGCGTATATCACGAATTAATGAATGGATAATTGTTGATTTAACCTAATCGTATATCACTATATGATGAATGGATAAGTGATGATTTAGCCCTAAGCTTATATCATCATATAATGATTGGTAAGGAGTGGTGATGTAACCTAAGGTGTATACCAATACAAGATGATATAATAAAGGTGGTGATCTAGCCTAAAGCGTATACCACTACTAGATAGAAAGAGTGAGTGACAATCTAGCCTAAAGCATATGTCACTAGCCTAGGAATGTCATAGGATGAAATGTTTCATGGTGAAAGGTTAGATGGTAAACACATGATGAGTGTAAGATCCATTTGATTTGTAAACCCTCGATAGTCGAGTATGGACCGAGGAACTAAAGTGTGTCATTGGATGGTGAGTGCATCGTGTAGAAGACACATAGTATTTATGATGAAAATAAATGACAATAAGATGAATAGAATGTGTGAATGTGTGACAGGTAAAATGTAATGTATAATGTATAGTATGCAATGCGAGAGGCATATATAGACTATTAATGTAGTATTTGGGATGATGGAATGCTAGACTCATATGTGATGAATACTAGTATAGAATATAGAAAATGTATGATATGAAGACGCACACTGTATGATGTGAGGTATGTGACTATGTATAGGATATGCGTAGATAGACTAATAGGGTATGTAATACGCATGATGAGGTAAATATGTAATATGAAGACTAGCATGATATGTGATGGGTAAATGTACAAATGCCAAAATGTTGTAGACTAAATGTAGAATGTATGGTGTTTGACGTGTAATGTGGGATGAAATGCAATGTGTAATGCCTATAGTGTAGTGTGTGGGGTTCAGTGTAATAGTAATCCCTCAACAGTCAAGTGTGAACTGAAGCACAAGAGTGCATCATTGGGTAATGATGATGCTTTAACGTATGATAGAAAATGACTATATGCAAAATTCAAAACTTATAGATGCTACGATGAAATAATGGGGCATGTATTAGATGATATGCCCCCCAAGTGTATACTAATGAGTAAATTAACCAAGAATAGTAAAAGACAAAGTTCCTCTAGTTGATGGTTGTGGTGAAGAAAGCGTAGGACCATGGCCTAATAGTGGTGGTATGGTAGAAAAATGTCATCTTGGTAAATGAATCTTATATGCGTGCAAGGGATGAGTATATGATGAATATCATGGCGTAGTAAAATGTGTCTATTATGGAGACCTATTTGATGTCATGTGTGAGGATGATGGGGATCCACATGGAAAGAAGCGAGGTGGTGATCGACGTCGAGATGTAGTAACTGTCCTAGGATCGGGCCTATGCCGATGTGTAGGACTAGTGGAGTGATATAGTCATATAGATGGAATTCAATTAGGTGAACTAGGAGTAGGTTGTGCTTTGAACAACATAGATTAAGGCATGTTAGAATAGGGAGATGATGTGCTAACTATTGTGCGATGAGACGGCGACCATGGAGTAGGTGGAGGTATACCATCTATAGAAATGAATTGCTCTTTGTGAATGAACTTGAGTCGCAAGTGATTAAAATATATATATATATATATATATATTGAGATTGATGAATCCAATTAAGACCAAGAAGCATGTCATATCCCTCAATTGTGTTTCTGACGAGGAAAGGCATGAATAGTGTAAGAGGACTAACTATAACGTGTAATTTGACAATGCTAAAGGGTTTGCAGAAAGGGTACTTGATTTGCGATGGAGGATAACCGATATCCCTAAGGAGGGCCATAGAACATGCACTAATGGGCCATGATGGGTCAACTTTAGTATTTTTGATGGAGTTCAAGCCAATATATGCATGGATGTGTGAATGATTAGACATAAATGTAGCATGATAATCAATTGTAGAAAAATAAATGACTTTTGGCAAAGCTTCAATGTTAGTAACTAAGAAATTAAGAGCTTCAAAAGCCGGAGGTGATACCGCATGATTAGCATAAGACTCCGCAGCTCTTTTTTCACGTTGTTGAGAGTCATTATTAAAGAGATTTAGTTTACCCCTGTTATTGGTTAGTGCAGAGCTAGTAGACTTTGGAAATTCAAGTTTATTGTTATCAATTAGATCTTGGATGAATGTTCAAGCTTTAAACATCTATTTGTAGAATGTCCCACACAACAATGATAATCATAATGTAATTTTTGATTTTAGTTCCTTCCTTTGGGTTGCAAATGGGTCTAACTCAAGTGGTGGAGGAAGGGTAATAAGGTTGTTATCGAGAAGTTGCTTTAATATAAGATGTGGAGCCATTGGAAAGGTGTTAAACATGCATCTAGGTGGTTGTGACTAAACTTATTTAGAGGGAGTAACTATGTTAACAGTGATTTTAGCATTGGTTGGCTTAGATGTAGATGGTTTGAATGGTGCCTTATTTTGAAAATGAGTGGAGGGTGAAGTTTGTTCCTGATACTTAAGCTTTCCTATGGATAAAAGTTTGGACTCATGAAGCTTAAGAGTATGACAAAGTTGATCAAATGAAGGAGAGGTCTCAAAGAGAAAACTCTCTTGGAGAGGTGGTAAAAGACTAGATAAATAGGTCCTAAAGCTCAGATTCCACAAGCACATTTGTCATTTTAGTGATATTGTTCTTATACCATAAAACATAGTTAGCTAAGTGTTCATTAGAACCCTGTTTAAGTTATGCTAGCTGAGCATAAGAAATCTTAGAACCAATTTTGATGGATAAATGTGTAAGGAAGGCATCAACTAGTGCATGAATGAAGTAACTAATTGGACAAGTAAATCATAGAACCACCACATTGCATAGTCATGGAGACTACAAGGAAATATTTTAGCTAAAATAATATGATCATCGGAAAAATCTAGACAAACGACATGAAAGGTTCTAAGATTCTCCTGCAGGTCACCATGCCCATTAAAAATGGGAAGCTTAGGGGTAACAAAAATAGGAGGAAACTAGTAAGTAGAAATGGCAGGTGCAAATGGAGTATGTAATAACAAGGTAGAATATAAAGATGGAGATGCGGTTGAAGTAGCCTATTGTAACTTATGAATTTGAGCTTGAAGATCATGATAAAGAGAGGTTAAGTCTTGATTGCCAATAGATGAGACTTTCCTTTCATGAGAAACTAAGGGTGGTGTAAAATGATTGGTAGGAGTAGGGATAGAAACTGGAATAGTAGAGATAGGTGGAAGAGTAGAAGCAAGTGGTTGAGTGGTAACGTATTTTTATAGCCACAAAAGTATTAAGTTCTACCAAATTAGTAGCTTCTTCATGCAAGCACGTGCAAAAGTAAGTCTAGATCCTGAGGGTGCACAACAAGGTGATCATTGATGGCCTTAAGGTGAGATTCAGTAAATTCCTCATGAGAGTGAGCCATGGTAAAGGAAAATAAACCTTAACAAAGTAAGAGAGAGGATCCTAGAAGCGTATATGATCGGATCGGGTTCACCAAAATGATTAACTAAAGTCGAAAAATGTGTGTAAATGATGAAATAACAAGAAAATAAGATGGACAAAAGATGGGGTTAATTAGGAGTTTCTTCACTCAAGAACCTTTTAAATAGTAGTATGATATCGTGGATAAATATTGTCTAAATTGCATGATTTTGTGATCAGACATATAGTTAGTTACAATCCTTTACAAAATGGAGTCAGCAGAAAGAAAGAATATAATGCTTAAGGATATGGTCACTTGTATGGCTCACTTAAAGTCCCTTCCTCTATAGTATTGGGCCAAAGTAGTGGATTATGCTTGCTACATTCAAAATTATGCTCCATGTAAGGTAGTAAGAGGCATGAAACCCTTTAAATCTGGGTTTGGATGTAAGCATGATGTTAAGCACTTTCAAGTCTTCGAGATCCAAGGTTATGGCCTGGATTCCCAAAAAGAAATGCAAGGTTTTGGAACCATGGTGAAAAATGTTTATCTTTGTAGGGTATCCTAATGACGTTAAGAGATATCGATTGTTAAACCCTAAAAATCATCAGCTTTATATTGAGAGAAGTGTGAAATTTGATGATTCTTCTTCAACTTCTACCTCTCTACCCTCTAAGGTCCTTATGCTCTCTAAGTCTGAATTTAACTCTTCACATGATGATGTTGTTGAGCATTCTCCTCCTCTATTTTACCCTCATATGCCTCCCAACCCTCATGCTTTAGAATCTTCTAATTTTGATGGTAGTTTTTATTAGAACCTTGTTCCTTCTCACTCAAGTGAAGAATCTTCCGACCTTGAGCCTGATCCTCCCGGTCCTCATTGGGATAGTAAAACTTTGTAGATTTTTGGAGAATGGATGGGAGATCCTTTAGAAAAGAGGCATACTCAATTATATTTTGTTAAACCTCACTCTTTCACCTATGCTTCTAACCCTCAGTATTTCCAGGAGGTTTCTGGTATTCATGAGTGGGATTCTTCCATGGATGAGGAGTATTCATCACTCATGAAGAACGATACTTGGGATCTCAAACCTCTTCCAAAAGGAAGAAAAATCACTTGGTGTAAGTGGGTGTTCCAAACAAATTATAGTGCAAATGGTGATGTAGATAAGTTTAAAGAGCGAATAATAGCTAAGGGTTTATCCCAGGTAGCCGGGGTTGATTACGCAGAAATATTTTCTCCATTTGCAAAGATGATTTCCATTCAAATGACCCTCACCATTTATTCTACAAATATATGGGAAGTCCATTAGATGGATGTTAATAGTGCCTTCCTTCATAGGGAGATAAAGGAAGATATCTACATGGAATAACCTTCAGTTTGTTTCCATGATCCCTCCCTCATTTGTATGTTAAAGAAGTCTCTCTATGGTCTTACAAAAATCCCCTCGTGTTTGGTATACTAAGATGGAATCCTTTCTACTTACATCAGTGTTCACTCGATGTCACTCTAACCCAAATGTTTACATTTTATGGTAGGATGAATCCATACTCATCCTTGTTTTGTATGTTGATGACTTGTTGATCAATGAAAAAATATTCCTCTATCATCGATTATGTGAATATTTCCTTATCCAACAAGTTTTCTATGTCTGACTTAGGATTGCTTCATTACTTTCTTGGGATTCAGATTTCACAATATGACTTGAGAATTATAATTTTATATCCTAAGTACTCCCTTGATTTACTTGTTTGGTTTCATATGTCTGATTGTAAGCCTTCTCCTACTCATTTCCTTTCTGGGAGTTAAGTTGGTTTCTGATTGCTCTACTCCCTTGTTGATGATACCCTTTATCGACAGTTGATGGGGAGCTTGATTTACCTTACTCACATGCATCTAGATCTATTATATATTGTTGGGATCATTTCCAAATTCATGCAGAAGCCACATGAGTTGTGTTGGAAAGCAAAAAAGTGGATCCTTCACTATGTTTGTGGCACTTACATAGATGGCATCCACTATCTAGGAGGAGTAAATATTTACTTAGTTAGTTATATTGACTCTAATTGGGCCGGTGATCTTGATCATCACAAATATACCTCAAGCTATAATTTTTCTCTTGCTTTGGGTCTTGTTAGTTTTTCTATCAAGAAGTAGAACATAATTATGATATCTTCTATAGAGACAGAGTACAGAGGAGCGGTTAACACTGCCACAAAAGTTATTTGGTTACAGGATATCTTGACAAATTTTGGTATTCACTATTGGCTACCTACTATTATCTACAATGACAACATGAGCATCTTATCGATTTTCCAAAATTTAGTTCAACATCAACAGAAAAATCACATTAAGAAACATATGCACTTCATTCAGGAGTTGATTCACGATGATATCATCAACTTGTAGTACTGTCAAACTTCTGATATGGTTATAGACATTTTCACCAAGCCCTTCACTGAGGCAAAGTATCTTCACTTGTGGTATCTTCTTGGGGTGAGGTCTGTTGTATCCACCCATCTTCTTCAGGATTTCTAGTCCTCTTCTCCTCTTCTTATTTCCCGATATAGATGTTGTTTTTACATGGGTACCTCATCAAGCCTAGTTTTCAGGGACCCATTATATACATCTTTCTTAGGTTTCTTAGGGGATTATTTTATCTCTTGTATGTGGATGTTTTCCTTAGGAATTTTTCCTCCATTACTTGAGATCCTTATTGTACATGGGTACCTCATTAGGCCTAATTGTTGGTACTTATTTTTATCCTCTTTTTTTTCCAAAGAGATGTTGTTTTTACATGGGTATCTTATCAGCTCTTTAGTTTTTTGGGCCCCATTAACATGTCTTTATTATTTTTCTAGGAGACTTCTCTTTCTTTTCTAAATTTCCATGACTGTACCTCAACTTCGATGAAGGGGGGTGTTGGTGTATATGAATTGTCTCATTGTCACTTGGCGTCTTGTCCACCTCATGTGGTTAATCATATCACTTAGTGAGAATAGGTCAATAGGGTTAGTTAGGGTTGTGTACATGTGTCATGCATATGAGTTACATAACACTCATATATGTACCTCTTATTTTTTATCTATGAGCTTTCCGCACACACTAGCGTCTTTTTGTACTTGATTTTCCTTGTGATTTAGGCTCTTATTGATTACATGAAGCATTCGTATCACCATTAGAAGTGTAGCCCTCTTCAATGTGCATGAGGTTTTGTATTTATCCTTGAAAAACAATATGATAGATGAGTTTTATCCATACTAAATGAATCATACATAGAAACTTTGAAAGTGGGAGAATTGGGAATCATTTCCAAACCAACACGTGATGTTCTAACTTTTGATGAGGAAAGTGTAGAGAGTGATTGGAATCAAGTAAGCATATGATTTATATAAGTACATATAGAGTTGTTTCAAGTAAAATCTTTGAAATCCATGGTCATGGTGTCATTGTGAATGTGGGTATGAGTGTCTCCCAACACCTTAGCTATCATAGATGTAGCAACCATCGTAGGGGGAAACGTTCTAGATATAGGTAAGTGTGTAGCAAAGATATATTAGAGATCGAGCATCATGTGGATGAGAATGAGACACACTTGGGAGGACTATCATGGGTGCCATTAGAAATTTCATCATGTAAACTAGTATCATTTAGTCCATCACCGGAGCAGTAATGATGTGCAATGTAAGTAAAGAATGTTATTATCATGTATGAGAGGTATATCATAAAGAGTAGTAACATGAGGTATAGAATATATCAGTAGCATTATCTATGGAAGAAACCGTGACAAGGGAATTGTGTTCGATGGTATGGGTAGAAAGGACTACAAGCATATTACATAACCAACGATGTCCTGAAGGATATTATAAGTGAGATCATGAGGCATAATGTAACATAGAACATTAAGAGTGTAAATGCCTATAGTAATAGCTAGATTGATTTCTCCTAAAACCTTTTTAGGTGTTTTATCAAATCCATAGATATATGGAGTAGATGGAGTTAAATCGAATTAGAAAATCTAATTTGATGGAGAAAGGAAATGTTGCATATATTAAGACCATATCCATTATCAACTAAAGCACATTTAACAAGCACATTATGAATTTGAACTTGAATATACAATGGAGGAGCATTGTAAAAATTGTATGATAATCCATTGCAAATAAAAGATCCTTTTTATACTCTAATTATGTAAAATAAAAACCTCTAAGGGATTGTCTCAAAAGTGTGTATTTTTTTGAATTATGCCTTAATTATCAAAAGTGTAATTTTGAATTTCTAAAAATTGTGCAAAAAATTAGGGAAAACAAAAAGAGGTTTTTCGTTAAATATGTAAAAATTAAAAATAACCTCAAAGGAATTTGAAAATAGAGTTATGCTCAAGATATGAAACAAAAGGTGATTTGAAAATTAGAGCCCTAAAAAGTGACCCAAAGGGTAGAACCATTCATGAAACCCTAAGAAACTATTTGTAGATCATATTTTATGGTAGATGATATATGAAAACTAGGTTTCAATCAAGATGAGATGTATATATGAACCCTAATGCAACTAGGTTTTGGGCTTAGAGATGAATAAATTTGATAAAGAGTATGTATGGATCTGGTTCATCAAACGATTTAAAGAAATTTAAATCTTTATCAAAGGAGTGATATCAAATAGATAAAGTAGTAATAAGAAATATATAACATGCAAAGCATAAGAAAATGTGCAAGATAGGAGATAAGAGTGAATTATCTTGTATCATAAAAATGTACAGACGATTCTCGGTTTGGAAACATGCTAAGAAGGTTGAATCTAGATTGTGTAGGCTCTTTCTTTAAAACTACATTTTGAAACTTCTTCGAAATAACCGCCCCAAGGGGGAAAAATCACCTCAAAAGCTAGTGTCTAATTTGGGCACTAGGGTCCTTGTAAGTTTTATGCTCCTAATATTTTCGTGGTCTAAACTTAGCTTCTTCCTTTCATTTTTGTCACATAAAATTCACTCTAAGGTTTCTATGTCGCACACATACCCGTGAAACAAACCCTTACTACCATGTAAAACTATCAAGCAAACATTAGATGGAATAAATAATACATATGCTTGATTCGATTGACCTCGATGGTCACCCCAATGTGATTATCACCGATTTTTGCACTATTTATGGTTCTATTTAGTTCTAGTGTGTGTGATTGAATTGTGTCCCTTGAAGCTAGGTTTACCTTGTTCTAGTCACACTAAGATAGTGGGATACAACTATTTTTCCCTCAATATGAATGTGTGAGATGGAATTTAGAATATATCCCCTCCTATGCAGTGAATAATGCATCCCAAATGTAATCCTTGAATGTTTCTCTTTACCCAAGTAGTAGATAGTAAGTATTAGCCCCAAGTTTTCTAGCCCCTAACAATAGTAAGCCATGTATATATAATTCCCTTGTTTGAATGTCGTCATTTAACAACAAAAAAAGGCTGACCCAAATTGATAAAAGATACTTTAGAAAAGATAATAAATGATGCAAGAATCCAATTTTGAAAAATAGAGGAAAGAGGACACAAGCACTCCAAAAGGGGACAATAATGCTTGGGCATTCATGTCCTTAATGGGAGCTAGTGTCCGTGATGCTTGCAGGAAATAACATAAATTATATTGTTGGATCTTCTGTTGTCCAATGTCCAAAAGTAATGAAATCATTCAAGAAAGAAAATGTCAAGAGTATTAAAAGGGAATAAATCAATATAAAATCAAAATAAGTGTTGTTAATGTATAGTTTTCTTACTTAGGAATCATGCATATAATGACATACTTAGAGGTGTGATGTGAGCAAGTAAGTGTGTGATTTCGTGACTACAAGGAGGAAGATAAAATATGGTTGAGTAATAATGCGTGAGATTATAATATAAAAGGCTAATAAATTTAGAAGGATACAAATTTAGAAAGGAATATTAAGCAGAGGAACCACTATGAATAGGAAATGATAGAATACAACCAAAAGAAATTAAAATCAAAAATTTTTACAAGACATTGTAGGTTCATTCTTTTTCCACTTAAATGAAAATATGTTGTTAGTATAATTGCTAGATGATTGATGTAAGGGTTAAATCATTAAAGATAAGACATGAATGCTTGATTTTGATTCAATATTTGATAATATTTTTTAAACCATGCCTAGTCAATTTAAAGAAGGATTTTATATCAAATAAATAATACATTTTTTCGAATCATATATTAGTATTCAATGTCAAGGTTGTAGGTTCAGAACCCACAAACCATCCTTCTCCACCTATGATTAAAAACTTGTCAATGAAAGAAACATAATAGAAATGGAGAAAATTATTGTATTTAAATATAAAATAAAATATAGGATACACAACTTGAAATGGAGACATAATAAACTTGGTTTAAAACGGTATATTTTTTTGGTTTAGTTAGTTACGTAGACACAATGTACTGATTAGGCCTACCTTAATAATATTATTATGGTGTATAAAATATTAATAGCATGGATATAATATTTATAGATCTTAAAGCAACATTTACTATACCCATATTTTGTACATATAACTAAAAGAATACGTTGATGTTTTCATGATGAAGAGAAATTATGGACACCATTAATGTCATCAAAACATATGGGAGTAGGTTTCCATATTCTAATACATAATTTGGAAACCATGGTGTTCAATATTGAGGTGGATCATTTTGAAATGTCTAAATAGATCGTTCTTGTCTTTCATATGTCTTTTTGTTGTTATTGTGTCGCATACGTTGTTGTTTTTTTGTTATTATGATATTTTAGTTAGTTGTTCTTTATCTTTATTCTTATGATGTGTTAGTGATTATATTTGGACATTGTGTTTCCTTCATTTGATGATATACAAATGTGTGTGTGTGTACATGCACATGTGTGCATGAAACCAAATATTGGGAAAGATAAAAGTAGAATATATATTATAGATGAAACCTAGGAGCTTAGAAGATGTTGAGAACATAATTATTGTAATTTTTCATTATGATGTAGTTTAATATTAAATATATTATTGTTATATATCATTAGTAAATGTGTATGAATCGTTGTGAAAATTAGAAACATGTATAACTAAGGAATGTAAATAATTCTTTTCGGACATTTAGAGTCCCATGATTGTGACAATAAACCAATTTTAGGACATTGAAATAATTATCTCTTTAGGTGGTATGGGACACATAATAAGGTTTTGATTGCTTGTATCTTGCTCATGTTTTTTTATTTTAAGGAATAAAAACTAGAATAGAACCCTATTATCATTAACCTAGATGGGTGGTATGGGACATTTGGAAGGGTTGGTATTATTAGTGTTATGATTCTTGTTTTCCCAAATGGTACCTTGGAGATAAATATATTTTGTTGTAAATTGATATATGGGACAAAGAGGTATGATTTGAGAGATGTCTAAGTTTAGGGGGTGATCTGTATAGATAGAGATAGACAGCCTAGTACATTGGATCACACATGACATATGTTATAAAGAGACGCAGCGTACTATAAAATCACACATAGACTACCCACTTGATTAGGTATTTTTCGATTATTTCATGCTCTAACATCTTGTCAAATTTTATGGATTAGGTGTGTACAATCTGTTATCCTAACAATTTTTACAAAATTAAAATCATTATGTTATGATTTTAGGATGTATATTATTCCTACCCTATTTTATGTCTACCAGTTGATTAGGTGATTGTATTACACATGAGACTCTCTCTTTCCTCATTGATTACCACATCTTCCTTCTCATGAAGGGTAGGGCCACTCTCAATAGTTGAGAGGTGTGTGGGGATCTGCAAGGATTATGGTTGGAGGTAAAGCACTTCGATGATGTCCTTTATCTCACAATAGTTTGTTAGCAAAATGGATTTTTGACGACTAGTGACATGGTGTCGCTTTGACAAATTGTATCATTGTATTATTATTGAGATTTATGTAAATATTATGAGATTGGAACTTGTAAACCTTGTCAAATTGAAAGTTGATATTTATGATGTATAAAACTATGAAAATATCCTATGTTTGTTATATGAATGAAAGATGGTTTTCTTTAAACTAAATTGTGTCAAAATGGTAAAGACATTAGGACATAGTCATTAATGGTAAAGTAAACTTATTAATGAGAGAATGGACTTATATTATGGATGATGAATTGATCATAGTAGTACACTAGTAAACTGAGGATAATCATGTGGTTAAATTAGTGTGATGGATTTATGATTATGTGGTATATAGAAAAATGGATATGTGAATGGTTAAATAAATAAACTTAATTTAATGAAATCTCCACTTATATTATGGTTTATCTTGTGTATGGAAGTATTGAAATGGAAGTATGGATATACATGTTTTTAGAGAGTTAAATGAAATGCTTTACATTGTAATATATGAACTACAAATATGTGAAATATTTAATTTAATTCTTAGAGATTGTACATATAATTCACCTACTAAATTCATAGGAAAATTATGCAAGTTAATGATGTGCACATTAAATTTTATTGAGATAAAATGAACCTCAGATAGATGTATGTTATTATTATTTTATTATTATTATGCATCTTACATGTGAATGTATTTTTAAGTAGTACTAGGAAATCGTGAGGCAGAGATTTATGTTCCTAGTTGAAGGGTGAATGTAAATTTTGTTAAAAAAATCTATGTTTTTCTAGTCAACTATCTGGGGTCACTACACTTTGGTATGAGAGATTAGGTTTAACGATATGACCTTAATTGTGTTCAATACATTTCTAAATATGTATTTTCATTTTTATTGTGACATGCCAAGAATTAAAAGGAAAGGACAAGGGAAACATCTAGTATTGGTGATGTTTAATATGTCCATACTGCAAACAACATTCCTAATGTTAATGATGTCCCTAAAGCGAACAACATTCCTTATGTACTTAGACTAAAATTTTGAAAACATAGAACACTTCGTACTCCCATTAATTTGCATTTCCATTCTCAATGCTAAAAGAAAAAAATCTCCGATTTACAGAGTTACAAAAGTTTACAATAGGAGGATATTTTATAAGGAATGAACCAAAAGATCATTCGTAATTGCATGAGTCAGCTGAAAATCCTTCAATATTTTCATGATAATGGTTGGATGGATTATATCAATAAGTTTCAAGGATTTAATGAGTCAATAGTTATAGAATTTGTAACTACATTTAGGGATGGTCATGCAATGGTGAAGGGATTGCAAGTTAAGGTTGATGATGAAATACTAGCTACGGTAATTGGTTTACCAACAGAAGGTGAACTATATCCTATGAAATCTAATCCTGAAGAAGCTTGAGTAGAATTTGCAGATGAAGATGAAAATTTCATGGTAGATAGACAAGGTACACTGCGTACTTCTCTAAAACCTTTTTAGGTAGATGTTTCTAATTATATCATCAAATATTTCACCTGTGAGGGTAGATATTCCTGATTGAACATTGTCCATTTTAAATTATTAAATCATTTGAAGAAAGGTAGATGTGTGAATGTACCAAATTTCTTTCCTGAGGGGTTAAATAAGATGAGTAGAGAGTCACAGAGGGGAAGGTCTGCCCTTTCTCATCACTGTCTTGTTACTCTAGTTGTAAAGCATGCATTGGCAACTGAACATCCTACATTGAATTGGGGAGATTTCACATGAGCAAAACATATTGATGACCTGTTAGGGAAGGGTAAAAATAAGAAAAAGAGTTTGGCTAGTTCCTCTATGCCTCCACCAAAACCCTTAATTTCATAAAACCCTATTCCTACAAAAACCCCGATTTCTATTGAAGTTTCCCTACCTTCTGAAACACCTATCAATAAACAAACACCACTTCCATAACATATCCCTATGCATATATCTCCTAAATGAGTTCTTATTATAGAGGAATTGTTAAATATCTCAACCCCAAAATCTTCCTCCAAATCCTCTGAACCATGAAGAAGATCCCATAGACTCAAACACCAAAATCAAAACCTTCAAAGACTGGGAAAAATATTCCAATAACACTAGAAATTGAGGAGGAGAGGATAGGTAGGAATGATGAAGCCATTCCAATGGAAGTTGAACAAGAAGTTCCCATAGTAATAGATGTATACATAGTTATGGAGGAACAACCCAAGGGAATTGAAAAGATAGAAGAGGAGGAATTAGAGGCACAACCTACTTCACAAGGCTCTACTGAATTCATTATGATTCCAACAGAGGTCGTCATGTAGGGGTAACCCATACAATGCATGAAGGAAAAGTATTGCTTGAAGAAACTAAAATTTTAACCAATGTTCATGGAACCCTTGAGGAAACAAAGATTGTTCATGTGTTTCATGAAGAGGATTTGGTAACTAAGGAAAGTAAGGGAGCAACAACTAGAGCTATAGATGATAAGGGTCTAATTAAGGAAGCCTCATCGAAAAATTACCTACAACTCAACCTAGTTTCATTGGTACTAAACCCAATTTACCACTTGATGTAAAGGATGTAATTGTCGGCCTTGTCCGGAACCTTGAGGCAAATATTTCCCATGCATCTATTTAGGTGATGCATATAGATATCCCCCAATTACTCATATATCCTTTGAACCTATGTCTCAAGCATCCAACCTACAACCACAGGTTATTATACAAGAAGTATTCAGAGAGCCCCCTAAGTCATCCTATAACAATATGGCAACACAGACCAATTTAGAGTATTGGGTGCAAAAATTTGAGAACTATTGTAATAAATTGTAGAGAAGATGGGAAAGAGAAAAGGAAGAATTACTCTTCCAGCACCAACAATATTTGGAAGAAAAGGATAGGTTGTTAAGAGAAAAATATAATGAAATTGCACGGTTGAAAAAGAAACAAGAAGACACAGTATAGGTAATAAATGAAATTTTCAAGTGTAGACCACCATCAAGTGTTTATCTTCTTAAAAGAAAAAATGTTGTAGTTGAAATTTACTTGTATCAATAGTGATATTCCATTTGACATAAGTGGGGTAAGGCCATTTTTCAGAATATATCTACAGATGCCCCATGAAATACAATTTGCTTTTTGTGAGTCAGTATATGTTTAATTATGCCTTAGAATTTGACAGAGATTGGATCCATGTTCTATACATTGGAGATGTGTAAGTCTGGGAACTATGCTCTTATTTCAATAATGAACTCGCAAGGAGAAATATATGGTTGAATATAGGCAGTTGTGCAAAGAACATCCATCAAGATTACTAAGAGGCAAACAATACAAAGGCTATGATTGAAGAATATGCAAAATTCATGAAGGAATAGAAAATTAAGAAAAGAGTGTATAAGATGTGAGAAGAATCTCATGATGAGGTCAAGAATCACATTATGTACAATACAGCAAAGATAACACAGTCATGTAGGAAGAGATGGGAGGAGATGTCAACAGAGCTAAAGAGGAAGGAAATTCATTCTTATCCAAATATTATCCCAACTCTCCAACTGAGTCAACCCATATATTCAGGTAGTAAGGGATGTGGACCAACTTGGTTCCCAATTGGATACTATCCACCTATTTTCCACTATCCAATCCCTCATTGGTCTAGGGACAGAGAACTCAATCAAGTACAAGAAAGGATAATGGAATGCTATAGGAAGAATGTCAGGTTACTTCTTTACTGAGCTAGAGGGAATATCCATGCCAACTAATTTTAGACAGCTCTGCAACATCATCCAGGTGGACCCCAAGAAGGAAAAGGATAAACAAGAAAAAGTAGAAAAGGGTAAACAAGAAAATCTTGAATGAGGTCATTCAAGAGATTAAGTCTGGGGGTGTGATGAGACCCATTAATATTGTTTTAATACTATTTTAATTGTCTCATCTGTTATAGTTTGTCATGTTTGTATACCCTTGCACTTTGTTATTTTGGTCATCCTGTCAAGACATTCCCACTTGAACCTAATTTTATGGCACTTATATATTAATTAGTATAATTATTACTAAGTTACTTTATCTCATGGGTTTTGAATGTGCATTTTAATCTCTTTGATGCAATGAATGATTATTAATTTTTTTATCTGAATGTCATAATTATTGTGTAAGAAGTTGTTATGTATCATTACTAACATGAAACTGAAGGTACTCTGTCACAAAGTAAGGAGGACTCATCCCCGATAATTGGCATACATCAACTAGGATTCATCCGCAACAAGGCACCGTGTAGCCAAAGTAAAATACACACATATACACATTCGTGATTATGGAAAAGATTATCAACAAGAATGATTCACCTTCATTCACACCTGTTAGTAAATAATTAGTTATATCAACAAAATCAAATCTCACGCCAATGCCTAATTATTCTCTGCAACTACAACTTAGAACTAGTTGATCTAATTTCACAACTGGTTGTTTGAATGAACAATTAGTTATGTTGATGTATTAGAACAATTCTCTTCAGTTTTGATTGCATGCATAGGAATCCATGGATTTCTTGGGAATGATTTGGTACTCAATCAAAATGTAACTACTAGTTGAAAGAGTCTCTTCACGTCTCTGTTGAATATAAAGAGAATGATAAGACTGTAGTAGATATAGATCGATAGGAAGGAAATTGTTGTAAGTTGTATTATGTAATCTTCATGTTGATGAATAAAAATTTGAGTTCTATCATTTTGTTATAGACACAAGCCTTAGGAAGGGATAGCACCCAAGGCAGGTCCCACTTTTGGTTTGTTAAACCCTTTTCTTTTTTCTTTGTTGTTTAAGTTCTTTGCATGAGTAGATTAGAGTTGCAACAAATCATTTCTTTACTTATGAGTCAGTTTTACCTATTTTATTCAATAGTTATAGTATCTACTTTTATTTGCAATCTAATTTAGTTCCAACACTATGTATTCCAGATATTGTGTCAAAAATCCTTTAGTTGTATCTCTTGAACACTTGTAACTGTGTATATAACACTGCAATGTTGAAATTCTACGTCCCTATATTTGAAGAATAAATGAATGTGGATTAGTGAGCAACATACTAATTGTTGCAAGTTAATTTGCACCGCCATTTTTGGCATCGTTTCCAGTACCTGCCAAGTTATTAGTTATTAGTTATTTGAAGAGGATTTTATATAAATAAATAATAACATGTTTTTGAATCAGACATTAGTCTTTAATGTCAAGGTTATAGGTTTATAACCCACAAACCATCCTTCTCCACCTGCAAGTAAAAACATGTCAATGAAATAAATATAATAGAAAGGGAGAAATTTATTGTATTTAAATATAAAATAAAATATATGGTACGTAACTTGAAAAGGAGACATAATAAACTCAATTTTAAAAGATGTAAGTTTTTGGTTTAAGTAGTTACGTAGACAGTAAGGTACTAATTAGGCCCACCTTAATAATATTATTTGGTGTATAAAATATTAATAGCATGGATATAATATTTATAGATCTAAAAACTATGTTTACTATACCCTATTTTTTATGGGTAACTACAAGAACGCATGTCTATGAAAGCAAACCAGGTTTATGACCTTGCAATAATGATCTCCTTAGGTGGTATGGGACACCTGAGAAGGTTTTGATTTCTTGTTTCTTCCTCTTGGTTGTGTTTTATTTTAGGAATTCAAAAACTAGAATATAACCCTACTAAAATTAACTTGGAGAGAAATTTGGAAGGGTTAGCATTATTAGTGTTCTTATTATTGTTTACCCAAATGATACCTTAGAGATAAAGATATTTTGTTGTAAATTACTATATGGGATAAAGAGGTGTGATTTGAGAGATGTGTAAGTTTAGGGGGAGATCTATACAAGATAGGGATATACAACCTAGTACATTGGATCACACATGACATGTGTAATAAGGGGACACATGGTAAATTATAGAATCACGCATAGACTACCCTCTTGATTAGTCATTTTTTAGATTATTTTATGCTCTAACATCTTATCAGATTTCAAGGATTATGTGGGTATTATTGGCCATTGTGCCTAGGTGTTCTCATTGATGTCAAATCCATTGATGGAAAATTTTGTGTAGGTGTCATATGAGTCCCCATGAGGTGTCATTAATTTTCTAGCATGAAGGTTGATTAGTAGTGCTTGGTTTGGAGAAGTTGTCATGATGTCTAGGCACAATTTCAGGACATGGTACAATCATGGATGGTAATTGTATGAGTTACTAAGGTTTTGATGAGGTCAAGTAAGGTAGGTATGGTGTGCCAAAGGTTTCCAACTTTCTGCATGTGGTCTCAATGGTCATCTCATGGGTATTATTTCTTGAGTCAGTCATTATAGGCCTATTCCTAGACCTAAAACGTGTGGTATGGTATGGTATGTTGATAAAGGGAGAAATTAAGTCATGTTCAAGCATGGTATGAGCATAGTGATGGTTTATATGACATATATGATGAGTTTTAGGTTATTTCTTATTTTTAATGGTACTTGGGAAACAAGAGGGTGAAGACAAGTTAAGTAAGTACACATAAGTCATTGTGGGTAGATGGTTTCAAGCCTATTTGAGAAATGTGGTGAATGTTTTCAGTTAGAGGAGGTAGCTATGGTGATTTAGGTTAAATTTCATGTCGATGAAGATATTTATTCAAGTTATGAATTTTTGGTAAAACTAAGTTGAGAAGAAGGTAAAACCAGCTCGAATTGGCAACTTCAAATGCTCACCTACTCACACACACTTTTCATGGGACCCATAGGTTTTGGGGATGATTTTACATTGAAATAATATTTTTATCAAAAATAATGAGTTCATTTGATTGTCATGTTTTATGAACAATCGTTAAGAAGATAAGTTGCTTTGAAACCCTAGCAAAACCCTCCTTCTAGAGTGACTTGAGAGAAGTGAATTTTTTGGTCTCAAAAATTTCTTGAAATAAAAATTTATGCATAAATATTTAAGAGGATTCCTCAAATATCATTTTGATGGTGGTTTGGTGTTCTGGTTATTTTGGGAAGAGAGAGAAAAATCCTAGTTTTTTGGGTTTTTGCAATTTCATGGTTGAGATGGAGGTTTCAGGATGAAAACCAAAGTGTTATAGAATCCTTGAGATATGTTATACACAGCCATGAAAATTTTCAGAGATTATTCTTGGAGAAAATGGAAGATACATGTCCTCAAAGTGAACCTACCGATTTTAGCCTTAAGGGCTAAAATGTAAGTCTTGTGGTTTGAGTTGTCTTTGATTGTTTTGCTTATTGTTTATGCATATGATGGTTATAGATATTTGGTTTACACCTGATATGATGTGCTTAATTTCTTGGTTTTATGTGGTGAATTGGTTTTAGTTGAATACCTATTGTCCTAGAAATCCCTAGTTGTCTTTCTTTTCCTATGCTCGAAAATGATCACACACCTTACAATATTCTTTTGCATCTTTATACAATGTCTCCCACCATAATCGAGCAAGTACGATCTTCCGGCAGTCGTATTCTCCTACATAATGGCCTCCTGCAAATACCACCATGAGCTTCTTCCATAATATCCTTGCGCTCATGCTCTAATACACAATGGCGTAACACTTCATCTCTACCTAACTTGTAGAGGTCATGTTAGCATATGGATTTGTACACATGCAAATGACATGCAATACAAGGTGTGGAACGAAGTCCCTCCTCAATGAAGGTGAGGCTACCTTTATTGAAAACCAAAACTACATTTACATCTATACATTCAAAATTATATGTGGGGGGTGTTTTGGAACATCAATGGAAAGAAAAGTGAATGAAGGAGATGGAATGGAATGAAGGAAAAGAGTGAAATGGAATGAACTGAAAGAACATGCAAGAGTTAGGTAAACACAAAGCCTAATATTGCACGAAGAGGAAAGATGAATAACCAACACAAATAAAACGGAGTTTGAGTTAGCCAAACAAGAACGTGTAAAAGGAACACACATGAGCAAGTAGATAATTAGAGCTTGATCACTGTGAACTAGAAAAATTGATTAATAATGTTGACAATAAGATCAAAGATAATATTTGCATGCAAGATTCAAACATCTAACATCTAATGAACATAAGAACATCAAATGTTACAAGAGACAATGAATGAGACATAAAGTTTGTATTTCATTAACTCCAAAATGTTTTTCACAAAAGAACACAAAGTTTCTTCCTGAAACAAATCTTACACAAAAGTATTTTCTTCTCCTCTCTCAAAGTCACCCTTACAAATGAGCCCCTGACTTCCTTTTATAACCCAAAAGTTGGTTACAAAGTAGTTAGGGTTTTAAATGCACATTAAATGGGGCACTTAAGTGACTTTGACTTTTTCAACCAACTTTTAAAAAGTGACTAAAAATAGAAACCACTTAAGTTAAAAAGTCATTTAAGGAAAAATACATAAATAAAAGAAATGGGTACATGTGGACCCCACTTAAATGACTTGGATGCACACATAGACATCCTAGTCAACAATGTGCCACCTAGATCAAAACACCTATGGTCAGTGCCTTATCCATTGGGCCAAGAGTCTGCCTATCCCGGTCATACGAGAATGAACTCATTGACCGTGCTCCACAATCCTCCAGATGACAAGAGAGCTGAGCTTAAAACTTGATCAATTCATCCACCTCTTCGTTTGAGAAACATCCTAGTGTAAGCAATTTTGTCTTCATTTGTATTCACATTCAAAATTACATACAATTCTCCACATGCTCTGAATACCTTTCCATGGTGAATTCTTCATTTTTCATGAGATCGAAGTTGTTACGCCACCTTGGCTTGTCAGAATCCAACTCTTAATCTTTTGTCATTGAGAAGATCTTCAAGAGCCAAAATTACAATTCACCTCCTAGAGATATGTCTTTTGTCTTTGTCACCATCCCAAAGTGTTGGCATTCTGTTTCACTCTCACGATCATCCACCCGAGAACGAACAACTTAAAGACTGGCCGATGAAGTATTGTGCACGGTACTAATTGAGAGCTGACAGGGACACGCTTGAATGATGTGGCCTTGCTTGATGATCCACACAATTACACTTGTCATCGATCTTGGTTTATCAATGAATAGATCTGCCATAATGATCAAGTGAAAAATTGATGTAGACAAGATTCTCCCATTATCGATCTCTGCCGATAACAATGACTTTTGACTCCAAAGAGACCAATGCCAATAGCTACGACTTATACCGCATAATGAGGAAGTTAGGGGTTGCTTCCACTTTGGAGCCATTGGAGTTGAATCGCCACACTATGCAGGTTTCGTGGTGCATCCATGCAAGTGATGACCAATTCAGAACAAGCGTCGGGAAAATTGTGACTCGCCTTCGGTTGATATGCGATCACGAATCAACCTATGTTGATGTGTCCCAAGTTGGTATCGACGATGTTCTCATACTTTGAATGGAGCATCGAGGTGAGTAGAATGCCCTGGAACCTATACCGCAACATCATTTTGTTTGGAGATGACATGACTGTGACGAAGACGTGATTTCAAGCTATTACTTCCATCTTACAAAACTGCACAAATTGCCTGTAAAACTACCCTGGGAAAAATAGCAAATCTTGTCCTGAGAAGTTCTCACTACATGAGGAAGTATATTAAGGCACCACAAGTTTGCGTGTCAGAAGGTTTTTCCCAATCAAATTCTTCAGTCAAATATTAAAGGTCAAAGTTGACTCTTCTGAAACTGCTAGGAAAATGCAAGTGTAAAACTGTGAAAATCCCGTTTGGTTTGAGCATGGGAAAAATAACAAACGTCACCCTGAGCATCTACAACTTGGCAAGGAAGCATATGAAGGTGGGAAGAATAGAAAAAACAATTATTTTCTCTTGAAGATCATCTGGGTTCAAAATATCAACTCTCGAAGTGAGTCACCTTGACAGTGTTTGAAAAATGCGTAAGCGTAAAAAAACATGCAAATTGCATTTTATTTGGCTCCGTGAAAAATATCAAACGAAGTGTTGTACATTTGAATTTTTGCAAATAAGTACATGAATGTGGGAAGAATTCAAAAAACTAAACCGTTTCTCTTGACGATCGTTTGGGCTCAAGATACTAATTCTGAAAGTAGGCCTTCCGCCAAGCTGAAATACGCGCACGTGCAAAATTGAGCAAACTCGGGTTTTTCCTATGTAAACGTTATATTGTTTGAAATCAAAGTGGGATTTTTGGCGTGAGCAATCTTCCTCCAGTTGATGCATGGCCCGTGATTCCCACGGAGAACTCCTAGTGAAGGCGTGGGAATTTCTTCTAACTATGTGAACTATTATTTCCTTGCATTCATGAACAATCGCTCATTAAAATGTGTTTTGGGTATCGCTTCTCTTTTTCTTTTTCCCGACATGGGCAGCGTATTCGCTTTCTTCGGATGTAAATCCTTCCGATGATGGCGTTGGATTTTTAACTATTTCTTCCTTTTTTTCCTTCTTTCCCACGTGAAGACTAATGCATGCGTGGATTTTAATCTTTGGATTGGTATGTTTTTACTTGGTGTGGAAATGCTCTAGTTTTAGCGTGAAAACTTCATTTACTTCCAAAAATGCATGACAGCTTTTAGTTGGTGTGGACTATTTATTGGCTTTAGCGTGGCTTTCTTGCTATTTTATTTACCTTTTGTGTGGGTTGTGCTTTTTTGGAATATTCTCCACCTCTCCTCTCATGTGGCCTTCTTACTTTTCTTCATTTTTTCTTTTTAATATTTATGAACTATTCTCTTTCCTCCTACCAATGCGTGGAAAGGGATTTTTTTTAATTTAAAAATTGTTCTACTTCCTTCCCAAGGCTTGTGGACTCCTCCTGGTTGGGGCACGTGGTCTCCTTCTATGCTGCTCTTTGTTGATGTTTTGGTATTTTTAACAATGCATTAAAATTGTTTTATTCTGCCCATGCATGCGTGGAAAAAGCTGTTCTTTTCTCCTTCCTCTACCCAATGCGTGGCCTATGTGGACAGGTGCATGGGAAATGTTTTAAATGTCCTCTCGCTACACTCTTTCTCTCTCCCAAGGCGTCTCCTTCAAGGTGTTAAATTAATTTCCTTCCCTTTTTAAAATTTAGCATGGATTTTCCTTTGTTGGGCACTGGATTTGCATGAACTTCTTTTAATTTTTTGAAAACTATCCCTCTTTCTTCCCACGTGGGATTCCTGTCCTGAGCTAGGAATTGCTTGATTTTATTTCTTGTTTGTGCATGGAAGATTCAAGAATGGGCGTGTGGAGTTTGAAAAGCAGTTCCTTTCCCTTTCCTTGGTGCCTCCTCCTTTCCACGTGGTGAATGTTCCTTTGGTTGTTCCTTCTCTCTCCGCATACAAATGTGTGGTCTTCTCATTGGCATATGGATTTGCTTCTAATAATTTTATTTTATTTTAAAGCTGTTTCTTTAAAAAAATGTTGCTCTTTCCTGACAAATGCATGGAAGATTGTTGGATGTGACAAAATATTATGTCCTTCAGAAGAAATAAGAAGCAAAGCTTCACATGAATTTTTCCAATGAGTTTGACGGAGGAAGTTATGGGATTAATCCAACTTCCTCTCTTCCCGGGTAGTGGGCTTAAGTGCCAGGGGGAAATGGGGAAAGCAACAGACAATTGCCAATGGGAATGGCAAAGTGGGTTGGCAATCCCCGTTCAATTTCCCCATGTGGGAAATTGGGGAATTTCTTTCCCATTAGCCAATCCATGATTTGGCAATTGGTGGAGAAAATCCCACGTGCGGGAAATTTGAAGAAGATTGCCAGGAAAGGGGAAATCCGGGTTCGGGAAGCCAAATTGGCATTCCCGGCAGTTGGAAGCATAAGCTTACTTCCCGGCAATTAAAATTTGTCGAATGAACTTTTAATTTATATTTATTTAATTAAATACTTCTCAAGTTATTTAAAAATCAATTTTATCAAACAAGAAGCAATTAATTAATTAAATATTAATTAATTTTAATGTATTTTAACGTGATTTAAAGCCTGGCGGGAAGAGTTCTCACCTGAAAAGGATGAAACGAAGACCGAAACGATCACAAAAATGAGACGATCGCAATGAGGGCAATGAACCACGCAAAGTAACACTTTTCAAATTTTTCAAATTTTTCATTTTTTATAACTTTGCAAAGTCAAAATTGGCTGATAACAGGGCACCACCGATTAACATAAATGGTGTTGCACGTGTATCAAGTTGTTTCTTTTCTAACGCCTTCATTTCTTCGGCGCCACACCAGTCAGTAGAAGATAGCAATGTCTTCTAATTCTATGGGCGCGCATTATAACCTATATAATTGTGCATCTGGCATGGTTTCTTCAATTTTTGTGCTTCCTCTCCTGAGTTGATTCTAGATAAATGGTCTAGTCCAGAATTGCTTTTCCCTAGCTTCACCACAACTGTGAAATCAAACTCTTGAAATAAGAGTACCCATATGCATATGTACCCATGTAAGATAGGCTTTTTTACCAAGTACTTCAATGTCATGTGATCTATATAAAACACAAATGGTGTTGCTAACAAGTACTATCAAAACTTGTGCAATGCATAGATCATGGACAAAGCTTCGTGCTTTGTAGTTGTATAATTCTGTTCAGTAGGAGTCAGCTTCCTACTAGCAAAACAAATTGGATGATCGACAATACCTTCTCCAGGTTGAGCTAACACAAGTGCCAATGGCCATGCCAGAGGCATCCACATGCACATGAAATGGTTTATCCCATGAGGGAAAGCGTAGAATGGGCATGGTAGTAAGTTTCTCCTTTAATATCTCAAACGTGCATTGTTGTGGTTCTCCCTAATAAAATGTACCTTTCCCCTTCAGTAACTCTTCCAAGGGTGTAGTAATTTGGCATACCCTTTGATGAATTTTCTATAATATCTGTATGACCTAAAAATCCACGCACCTCGCTTTGACTAGTAGGCACTTCCAGGCCTAAAATGACTACAACCTTAGTTGGATCAATGAGCAAACCTTCCTTGCAGATTATATGTCCTAACAATATTCCAAATGGTGTAGAAAATATGCACTTCTTGATGTTCAAAGAGATACTCAATTGTCTGCACCGTTCAAACATTAAGCGCAGATTGTCATAATGATCTTTCACAAGCCCATATACTATCTAATCATCTAGGTAGACTGTAAGAATTTGTGAATAAAATCTTTGAATGCTTCACAGGAACAACTATACACAAGAATATAGCAGGATCGTTTTTCAATCCAAAAGGCATCACAGTATAGGCAAAACTACCCCATTCAGTAGTAAATGTTGTCTTTTCTTGATCCTCCTAAGCAATCCTAACCTGATGATACCTAGAAAACCCATCTGTAAAGGAGTATATTTCACACCCTACCACGCCTTCCAATATTTCCTTAGTGAATGGCATCGAAAATGGATCGGTGACGCATGCAACATTCAACTCCTTATAGTCCACACATATTCTAATTCGTCCATCCTTCTTGATATTGGTCACCATTGGGCTAACCCATTCTGACTCATCAAGGAGTTTGATAATTCCAAATTTCAAAATTTTATCAATTTTTTCTATTACCTTTTCACACAAATTAGGATTCATTCTATAAGGCCTCTTTCTAACTAGGCGTGCACCATCCTTAAGCTTTATCTTCATTTCCCCAAGTGATTTATGCACACCTTTAAGTTCATGATACCCTCGAGGGAATAAGTCATGATAATCCCTGAGTAACTCAATGATCTTTGCTACCTCCGAGTTTGACTAGTAGTCTCCAATTATGGCCTCCTTAGGCTCAGCCTCCGAACCTATATTCACCTTCTTTTTCTTCATGGGTTTGTGATAGGTGCACGTATCCTTTTCTGCACTATCTAAGACCTCACGCACCCTTGTGAATGTTCAATATCCAAGTTCTCAACTTCCTCATCATCCATGATGTAAACCATCTTTCCCTTCTCTTTCTCAAGGCAAGTACGCGTTTAAGTAGTATGAAGTCCATTTCTTCTTCCTTTTCAAAATGCACTCCGGACTCTATCTCACCAAATAATTCCTGAATATGCTCTTCTTTTTGCACTATCTCCCATAGTTAAGCACTTGATAAATTTTAATGCCTCTTCTATTGGAGGTTGAGAAGAAAAGTAGTCAAAGGTCTGGATCATCCTGTAGTCAAATTTTGCTAGTTTCCAGTCTCTTGATGTAGTTCTGCATATACATACTAGGCATGTGCGTATCCTTGTAGCGTAGAGTACAATCTATGCACCCAGAGTGAAGGTGGTAATGCTTCTTGTCCTGTTGTCCAAAGTCTCTCACATTGCTGAATGTGATGTTGAACAAGTTGATCACCATGATAAGTGCAGATCTACGTAGGTGCATTGTTCCTTACAAACCTAATAGATAGGGTGATTCCAATCTCTTCCCATTCTATAATATTATCTTTGTGGACTACCCACTAGACGTTGCTGTCCCGCAAGGTATATACTAACATAGCTCTTCTCTTAATTTGATCTATCCATTGTGTTTCCATGGCTTTCAAAAATGCAAGAAGATCTTCTGCCCCTATATACCAAGGTATTGTGTTACCTATCTGTCGAACTAAACGAAGTCCATTCTTGCATGCAACCGCACTTTTTACCTCACACCCTACTAATTCATATGTACTATGAGCCCAATCATCACAAGCAATACTTTTATTATCACTAATAGAATGAGAATCCTCCAACTGTAGGATGCCTTCTTTTGATGGCTCATTGACCTCTAGGTCCTGAATAACGTACATAAATTTTGTTTAAGTCCTCCTCACTTAGAGGCTCAACATATGGTGTAGACTTCCCATCTATCAAAGGTATCACAACCCTTTCTTCCTTGTTCTCAAAGCTGATATGCCCCTTATTGAATCTCAAGTCATCATTATTCACATAACACCAAGGGTGTCCAAAAAGGCTGGAAAATTTTCTACTTCGCAAGTGCTAATACCTCAAAGTCCCCAATGAACTTGGCCCTTGTATAGTTATAGATGCATCTTTCAAAACTCCTATGGGAGTGGCCTTAGTCTAGTTTTCCATAAACAACACATTAGATGATGGCTGTAATGGAGGCCTCCCCATTTGTACCCATGCATCTAATGTAAGCACATTTACTTCCACACCTGTATCAATCAATATATTTCTCAACAGCCACCCATCCACAACAACATTTAGAGTAATTTCCTTGTCATAGTCAATGCTATCAGGGGGAATATTTACATGTAGGATCTATCGTCCGGTCTCAAGACTTGCACGCATAGTGTTCCCCTTTAACCAACTTCCTAATAGTGGGATAATGTTCTCCTGGCGCAACATTTTGCACACTTCTCTCAGATCATCAATATCAATTTGGACTGTCTCTAATGCTTTCTTCTGCTCCTTTAAGTACTATATCTCACCCTAAAGATTCCTTAACACTTCCATGGTATCCTGGTAAACCTCCTTCTGATGAGCAGGATCTGGGTACCTTGCATGCAAAACCTCCTCCTTGGTGATCGTAGGCTTCTAGTGCAATGCTTCTCTTGCATGTGCCGCTTCAACATGTAGTAATCTTTACTGTCAATGCCTCCGGTCCTTTTGCTTTCTTGGACATCCACCGATCTTCAACCACGTGCTGGATTCTAACCATCCCGTCTCTTTGTTTTCTTGCTTATGTTACTTACTCAGATGCTCATATAAGTCCGGGCACTCTTCATAGCTATGGTTCTTCTCATAGAAAGAACATGTAATATTCTAAGGAAATTCATGCCTATAGTGGTCAAGAGATCCACACGTATAACATGTTCCATGAGGGAACTCACATCTTCCTCCACCATGGCCTCATCCTCCATATCCACCACGATATCCACGTCCCCTTCCACGACCTCCTTCAAAACACCCCTCATTCCTGTCATAGCGTGTTTGATTATGATCTTGATCCTGGTGCTCATTCTTACCCTTAGAATTATTTGTTACACTTTTCTATCATACCCCAATGTCTATAGCATCTTGGATCTGACCAATCAACTGAAAATCCTCAATATCATGGGTCGTGGACTTGTAAATCTTACAAAAGCAAGATACATTCTTCCTTATCACGCATTGTAATAAAGGAAAGTGACTAACATCATGATTCAAATGATAGATCTCACAATCCAATAGTAATGAGCGTATAGATCTGCGAGGGAAACTATCCTTGGTGTGACCTTCCACTTCACAATTTGTACACCAAATTCTGAGCGCGTTTCATGGGCTGAATTTGTTGATAGCTTCTCTAATTGTTTTGCCATAGCTGTAATATGTGCCTCTAAGAATGGACTAACACCAGTGTCAATGCTCCCAAATGCCTCAGCACGCAAAGTTGCTTCCAGTGCTTCACGCGGATTAGTGTATGTCTTATGTGACAACGACCCTTCTAAATGGTGTAATCAATCCTCCAACGAACCATTGTGCATGTTGGCTAGCGTGAATATCATAAGATATCTTAGATAGAAGTGTTTTAAAATGAGCATCATACTCATGTACACTCTTAGTAGTGCCTTGCTTGATATCCTTGAGTGCACTTACTAATATTCTTCTATTCAAACTTAGGGATATGGAACTCTTTCAAGAAAGCATCTTTCAATGCTACATAATCCACACAAGTTTGATCAGGGTCAAACTTCATATACCAGTTATGTGCATGTCCTTGTAATGTAGTATAAAATTGACTTGCCTTGCACTCAAAAACCGTGATCCCTTTAACACGCCAAAGATCTCACATATGCACATGTTCAGTAGCATCCTTTATGCCTCTATACTCTGGACACAAAGACACCTCCATATAAATATTTTGTGGTTGTTGACCTTGACCACCTAATCCAGAACCTCCTGTGTTCCCTCTACCTCTAGAACCACCACATCCACCAGAACTAGAACCACCTATACCTCATGATCCTCCACCATAGCTGGAATATGACCTATAGATGTACTCCCCTGTGCTCTGACAGTAGTACTATATTGAACCCCTACAGTCTGTGAGGTAGTTCCACTTCCAGAGGTGAATCCAAATACATTCTATGCGGATGATGCACCTAATAATGTTCCTCCAAATATCATTGAATTTGTTTTTGTCCTACCATTGATGTACTTGCTCCCCGAGTTACACATGCTCCCTACTTCCCAAATTAGCTAGTTGGTTACTTGTCGTACTAGATATTGGAAAACCAAGCGCAGGGGCTAGGTCACCAAGTGGATTAAGATGCGCACCCATTGTACAGGTAGTCTCAACTGGTGCACTTTTATGTGAGGCCGAGGGGGGATCTCTATCATGTTTTCCAAGATGGGGGAGTTCCTGATGCTCTGGTGGCTCCACATATTCTAAGTGAGCTATAAATCCTTCATGAGCCATCTCTCCTCAATGCCATAATTTTTGCAACAGAACGTTGCTTCTCTATCTCCTTCTCTCTTGCCTCATTATACTTAAGCCGCCTTTCCTCTCTCTACCTCTTTTCCACTAGGTATGTTATCTTTCACCAAAATTGTTCTTGCCCTCGCTCGTGGTGAAGTTTAGTTAGCCATTGGTTTACTCTCCATGTTCAAAGTTACCATCAAAATCTTGATTGCTAGTGGAATACCTCATAAATATGCTCCTCATGGATACCGCAAAAATTGGAATTCAGCTACCTTCGGGTAAGAGTACGTTGAAATTGAATATTCCAGAATATAATTGTTTAGAACACCACAAAACTATATATCCATAGCACGAGTCCATATTAGATCAACATCATAAAGGGCATGAAATTATTTCGTGTCTAGACAAGTGTGTGATACCTCCAATTCCACTAAGATGCATAAGCAGTAAGCCACTCGTATAGTTCTACTAGAAAGATGGCAAAAATCTCTCATATAAGTTGTCATATAGATTTTGTTCTAACCAAGTGTGTGTGTTAAACTCAGATCCACTTTGCTAAACCATCGTGCATATTCTTCCTCTAGATCATGTATCCATTCCTCAATACTTGCTAGAGTTAACGATACGTCTTCATCGCGAACCATCCTAAAAATAACTGAAAAAGAGGTCCCGGCAATGGAACCAATGATGCAGCCTAGAATTTACTAAATAACACCCTAGACGCATTGACACATCACTCAACCTAAACTGAGCACTCACCCAAAGTGTGTAAAGGTACCAGGTCCCTCTTTAGGGTTGTTATAGCAGGTTGTTAGCTTGATGAAAGAATAACCATATAGATTAATAACTAATCCTTCATTCTACGATACATGCTACATTCAGATCTATGAAAGAATAAGCTTTAAATAGTAATCATGATTGAATCAATAACATGCACTACTCGATTACACACAGAATGACACTTAGATTCAGCCAATATCTTCCATCTATTAATAAACACATAAGCTCCTTACAATAATGTCAATCTATACCAATGCACGTATGGATCTGATATAGTAATTCAGTCATATGCATATATCTCTATACCTTCATACATCCATCACACTCATCCATATTACCACTATGTACCTCACATCATATATATAGGGTGGGGACTTGCCCTTCACCACTTATCTATTCTAGAAATAGGCCGCATGCTATTAATAGCCACACGCCGTTCACAGGCATAGCCACACATGCAAGTGTGCTATCTATAGGCCTCTTATAGTTAACTGAATTTTTAATCCTATTCTTTGCACATCTCCATGCAAAACACTTCGATCCGATCCTCCAAAGATAGATAATGCATGACACGCACGTCTCTGCATCGTTGGTGTGTTCCACACGCTATTTTCTAAAAATAGGTCGTCATGCTCAAAATTGGCTAAGTACTAAATGTTGAACTTGCCTTTTGCACATGGGTCCTTCCTGTACTTATGTGTCCTTGATCCTGGCCTTCTCTCCCGTGTTGACTCATTGTGTGTTCTCTAACAAGTATTCTCTGATCAACATGCGGCATAGCTACACGGTGGTACCATTGAGACCAGGGCGATCGAGATCTTTCTACATCACGCTTTAGAGAGATGCATTATAGGGGTAGGTGGACACCCTACATACATAGATCACATGTTTGCAGGTGGGTCACTGACAAGGGAACATACACAGTGGGAAATTTTGCGGCTCATGTGACGGCCTTATAAGCCTAGTTGGCACAAGTACAGGTGCCCGCATAGGGAAGAGATGGTGATGGAGTTTAGGTGGCCACCTTATAGGAACAAGTGGCTAGTTTACAGGGCCATTTAGCCACTACGTTAGTACAGGTGGTGACCTTACTGCACCTAGCTTGTAGCAGTACCTCCACATGCCTAGGGACAAGGTCCCATACTATAGGCAACAACAACGGGGAGACAGGTCCCACGATACGAGGAGGAGGAGGACAGGATCACATGTACAGGGGAGGCCGAGGCAGTATTAGTATCACATGGCTCACGTTGTAGACAGACCCATAGCACCATGTCATACGGTGTTGATGGTGAGTTTCGGGATGCCACTGAACAAGGCTCATTACTATCGAGGATCACCCGACAACTTCCGTATAGATGTCCCTTCATATGCCAAGTAATGTGATCCCGACAGGAAGCTAATGAGTGGAAAAGATCTAGGACTCATAGTTTAGGGAGTACAGAAGAATGTAGAGCTCATGGACAAGGCCGGGAAAGGTTAGGATTTCTCATAGGCCATGCCCAAGTGTGAGCCAGGAAGATATTACACCTAAACCCATGGAGGGTGTAGAGATGTTGGCAAGGTGGTAGACAGGTAGGGAGGAGGAGATAGGTGAGACTAGCCTAGAGGATATCATATGGGGTGATGATTAGTCACTTGATATGATCATTATTTTGATTTTTGATATTTATACCAGCCTACGTGCCGAAGATAGTGAGGTTGTATATGAGAGTTTTGTGATTTTGAGTTTTATGTCGGCCTATGTCTTTGAAGATAGTGAGGTTGTATTTGAGCAATTTGAGATACTTGTATTTATTTGTATCTATGTATATGTGTATTGATACACATATTCTCTCATTTATATAGTTTATGATGTTTATTGGATGAATGATGTACTTTGTTTTAATTTCCATTGTTATTGTGTATTGATGGAAATTAAGTGAGCTAGGCATGATTGCATCGAGGTCATGTAGGCTTGATTGAGTTTAGGTCAATTAGGCATGGTGGAGTTTAGGTTAGTTAGGCATGGTTGATTTTAGGTCATGTAGGCATGATGGAGTTAGGTATAGGCATGGTGGAGTCTAGGTGAGTTAGGCATGATGAAGTCAAGGTGAGTTAGGCATGATTTGGTCATGTTTTTTAGGTTTGATTTAATTTCCAAGTTATTGGTAGTATGGAAAATAAATGATGATGTATATGTATGTTGTGGTGTAAATTTCCAATTGTTTGATATAATGGAAATGTGGAATGTATGATATGATGATGTAATCAAATGGTAGGTATGTATGTTTATATGTTTGTTTAATTTCCAAGTGTTGTGTAAAATGGAAACTAACTAAGGTAGAATGTGAATAGAAAAAGGGGGAAAATTGGTTAGGGTAAAGAGTGGCCAAGCTAACCTCCAGGGCCCCATGCCCTCGAGTGTTGCCTATATAGCCCCAATGAAAAGGGGCCTTAGGCTGATGTAGTTCTCCCATAAGCTAGGGAAGAATATGATGAGAAGAATGGGCTAGTAGGAACAAGTTGGTAGGTTTTAGGTATGATTGAATCTAGGTCATTTAGGCATGTTTGAGTTTAGGTCATTTAGGCATGGTTTAGTCTAGGTCATTTACGTATGTCATTTAGGCAGTCGAGGTCATTTAGGCATGGTTGAGTCTAGGTCATTTACATGGGTGATTTTGGTGAAAGAAGATTTCCTAGAATGTAGGTGTCGATGGTCTGGTCCTATATAGGAGGATCAACAAGTAAAAATAGGTGAATGGTAAAAGGATACAAAAGTGTTTCCTAATTGATAAGAACCCCGATGAGTCTAGGATACCAAATATTGGCTTATGAACGTAGGACCCTAAAGGTGTTACATGATTGATTGTTCTATGGGTGAAGAAGGTCATATGATCATGAAATGTCATATTTGTGGTACGTCCCTTGATTAGGTGGAGGGTTAGAAAGGCGAGGCAGTGAGATAAAAGAAGGTTGGTTTAGCATAACCTAGTGTGTGATAGCATGTCTTTTTTGTAAATAGACCGAGATCAAAATAGGCAAGTTCATGATGAAAAAGTTTGCTTTTGTTTTTATAGATTGATCGATGCAAGAAGTCTATGTGGGATGAGTAGAATATCTCCTTGAGGTCTTCATGAAGTTGATCGATGTGAGAAGCATCAAAATATATTTTGCTATATTTTTACAAGAATAGTCTTCTTTTGGTGATAGACTATGTATAGTATGGCTAGCTTTGTATATTTGTCCTTCGAGGGAGCAGTTTATTTATAGCAACGAGATAGAAAGAATATGTCCTTTTTGAGGGAGTCATCTTTTTTTATAAGTTTGACTCAAGGAGTTTTTGACTTTGAGAATCCCGTATATTTACTTTTGAATTTTATAATAGACTTTTAGGTCATGGACAAGACTATAGAGAAGGATAGGCTCCTGGTATGAAGACAAAACCATAGCACACAAAGGTTAACTATGAAAGAGAGGGTTTAAGTGATGAATGACCATGGGATTCCATCTTGAAAAAGATGAAAAGTATCCATGAGAATCATGCCATAAGTAGATCTATGGTACTCATATTGAAGATAAGGCTAAAAGGTGATGGGTAATCACATGATTCATGTTTAGTCATTTATCCTTAAAATAGGTAAATGGAAGGTGAATGATGCTCAAGGGATGAGCATTTTTAATAGAAAAAAGGTGATATAGAATTTATTTAGCAATATAATAGTCGAAGATGCAAGGAATTTAGAGGCTCGAGTTCGGGTTTACCTTTGAGTGAAGACAAACAATAAGCACTTGATCCATAGGTATGAGTAACGATATAGGGTATAAGCCAATTAAGAGCAAATTTGCCCCATTTACTTTTCTCCTCTTTTGTTACATGTTAATTTTCATCTTTACGGGCACAAAGTGGCAATGTTAACCATATTAATATGGGGTAAGGGAGCAGCTAATTCATGATATGTGTAGTGACATTTGACGAGTAATAGTAGGATGGGGGCATATACTGGTGTTGTGTAAATAAGGCAGCGCATTGACATTTGGGTGGAGGTTTGGCTAACTCTCTTATGCAGACCATGTTAATCTCAAATTTTGGAGGAGGATAAAAGGGTTATGGAGGTGGAGATGAAGGTCGTTGAATAGGTAAGGGGTGAGGATGTGTGGTGATAGGTGAAGGTGGAATAGGGTCCTCGTCTAAAATATCATCATCATCAAAGTTTTCTTCAAGAGGACATAATTGGAGAAGAACAATCTTTAGAGCCTTACATTTTTCTACATCATGCCCTGACACACGATGGTAGGTGTAAATTTTTGTATCATCAAACCCCACTTATTTGGGTTTGAGTGGGTCATAAGGTCTAAGTGGTGGTAATGTGATGACATGTAGTCTCTAAAAGGTTTTCTAAGATGTTGGCGTAAGATCCTGCTTTCCATGAATCACAATGTGAAGTAAGTGTGGGTCGAGATGGATTTGTGAGTGATTTTGGTGAGAGAGGTGCCATGGGAGGTGGAATAGGTTTGACCACTGGTTTAGTAGGTAGTACTATTTTAAGTTTGGGTTTTACCTTCTTGGGTAAAGATGTAATGGATGAACTCATTGTTGAAGGTGTTATAGGTTTGACTACCTCTTTGGAGGGTAGTGGGCTATTGGATTTTGGTTTCACCTTCATATGTAAAGGTGAAGAAGGAGTGTGTGATGTAGAAGGGAAGTTAGATGGCGAAATGGGAAAGATTAGACAAGGTGATAATGGAGATGCGGTGAAGGTTTTTGGAAGAGGTGAGGTGGAGGGTATTGGTTGAAGAGTAGGGAATATCATAGGTAGTGATGAGGCTACTGGAAGGGGTGTCACTTACATGTGGTAAAAAGGTTACATGTGACAAGTAAGGTGTGTGTTGTGTAGGTAAGTTAGGTTTAGTAGAGGCTCGTGATGAGGACGCGGGTTGTTGTGTCTTTAATATACCTTGGGTAGGAGGTTACTTGGCCAAGGTGGATGGGTGAGGTCCTAGGATGGATGGAAGTGGTGAAGGTGAAATATGGGTAGTGGGAGAAACCAAATGGTTGGCCTAAGGTTGGGTTTTCTCTTAGGTGGGGGAATATTTTTTTACATGGGCTTGTGAGGATGTGGCTAAATCCGGTTTAAGTGTGGGTTAGGGTGATGAAGAAGAGGCCACTCCAACTAGCATAGTCATGGTTGGTTTGGTTGTCTGAAATACCTTTGGATAGATCATGGTGGTATTAGCAAATGAAATTTGCATTTGGGTTGAGAAGGGTATCTGAAGGCGTCCCCAAAGTATGGAATTATCAACATAATCTAAATGGTCAGCTAGACGTGAGAACACACTATTGTGGGAGGAGATGATGTTGATTTGGTAGTAATCCCTGTAAATAATTTCATATGAGATAGGGAAATGGTTGGCTTAAGAATATCTGGGTAAAAGAGCCAAGAGTAAATCAACAGGATCTTTAAAGGTTGATGGAGAGTTGTCACCAATAGGAAGAGGTGCTTCTAATGGATCCCCTATGGGTAGGGGAGATGATGAGTAGGATGAGGTAGGTTCCTCTTTCGGTGGAGAGGAAGGTGAGCATGATTCTCCCATGGGTAGGAGAGTTAATATTGTGGGTTGTTTATCATGTTGAGAAGTATTTGAGAAACCGCATCGGATATATGGTGGACTCCTCCGTGGGTGAAGGGGAGATAAGGGAGACTCCTCTGTGGGTAAAGGAGTAGATGAAATAGGTTCCTCCATGGGTAAAGGAGCTCATGTGAGAATCTCCTCGATAGAGGGAATAAGAGGAAATTGAGGAAGGGTCGGTATGATATCAAACACAACATGAACCTCACGAACGTTATTGTCATTTTTGAAGGTTTGCTAGTTTGGTTAGATGATGGGGTGTGATTTGGGAATGGCTTCTTGAAGATATGCAGTTCTGATTAGTTGGTGTGTAAGGGTTATCTAAGACAAGATCTCCATTATCTAACATTTCTTGGACAATGTTTTTGAATGTTATACATTATTACCATGGTAGTTGCAATAATCATGTTCCTTATACCATGCGGGCATAGGATGAGAGGGGTCAAAACCAGTATGTGGTTTGATGGGTGGAAGGGTAATGGCTCTATCCTTTAATATTTTTCTAAAACAAATGGATTAAGGCTCTCCCATGGGGTAAACTTTCATTTCTATATTCTAAACCGAAAATCTTAAGGGGAAAGGTTAGATGAAATTTTTCTTGATTAGATGGATGAGATGGGGTGGATTTTAAAATGACTACATTGGTAGACCCCTTGGTTTTAGAATAGGTATTTTGGGGTTTAGAAGAAGAAGAAGTATCATTTGATTTGAACTCAGTGTTTTTGTTATGCAATTATAGCTTCTTTTCTTTAAGGGCACGGATTTCTAGCTTCCAGGCCATGGTAAATTCCTCATCAAAGGTGCAGAAGGTTTGGACCTAGAGAGTTGGTGATATATGTCTAGCACAAGCCCTGGTAAACAATTCTATTAACTTTGTCTGAGGTAATTAGAATGTAATTTGGTTAATGAGGCTTCACCAACGAGCGACAAAATCTACGATAGATTCGTCTTTGTATTGTCATGTTGAGTACAAGTCGGTCATGGTGACCTTCTTGACGATATTGATCGAAAAATGGTCCAAGAAGGCTTGAGCCACTTGGTTGAATGAGTAAATGGAATGCCTAGGTAAACCACTATACCAATCCAACGTTGGTCCTATCAAGGACATTGGGAATGTCTACAAGAGCAGAGCATCATCATGAGTAATTAGATAACACCCATGTTTGAAAGACCTCAAGTGTTGTTGTGGGTCCTCTTTGTTGTTGAACCAATTGAATTTAGGCATTTCCCAATACATAGGGTATGAACAAATGGGAATAGATGGATGAATGGGCTCATTGCAAATTTCATCATAGGTCAAAGAGGTGTGAGCCAGAAACTGATGCTTCCAATGTCTGCATCTTTTCCATCATCATTTTTATAAGGTCATTGGTAGGTTGTGATGATTGGGCACCCCTATAGTATAAGGGGGTAGATGATGAGTGTATGATGAGGATGGCATCCCATTATATGCTAGTGTTGAGTATGAGAATTGGGAGGGGGAATAGATGTAGCTAGAAAGTATCCCGAATATGTAACAGATGAAATTGAGGTTGTTGGTGATAGGTATAGGTAGGTGGAGTGGATGTGACAACTCTCATGGTAATCAAAGGAGATATTGCATGGGATGGAAATGACAATTTTTGGAAGGGAGTGTGGGTTACTAACATCATGGGTGGCTGAGAAGAAATGGGTATATAAGAGGTGGTGGGAACAAATGGTTCTACACTCAAGGGGGCTAATGAAGGAATGGTCGACACCATAGGAGTGACTGACGTCAAAAGTGTGACACATGTCATAGGTGAGGTATATATTGATGATGTGGGGTCAAGTTAGGACACCACAAGTGGTAAGGTGGAAGAAGGTAATGTCAAGCTAGTACTAGCCGACGCAGAAGTGGGTGCGAGGGTAGGAGGAATGGACACAGGCATGTCATATACCAATTGTCTTGATGAATCTTGAGTAGATGAATGGGTAAGATAATATTGTAAGGCAATGGGGTTTTGGTCAAGGAGTCTTACGAACTCCTCGTCACTAGTGTGGATGGTGATAGGCTGACTGGGATCCATGGGTGATAGAATGGAAGGCGGTGATGGGCTAGGTGGGAGCAGCTGAAGGCTAGTGTGGAATACAAGGGCATTGGCTTGGCTATGAGTCAAAACCATGTGATTTGGCATAGACTTGGTAATCTTCTCTCTGTAAATGATAGAAAAACAGGAGGAATGGAGAAAAATAGTTCTGGAAGGTGAAAATTGGTGATGTTTTAATTAAAAGTAAAACACATGAATCGAAGATGGTTGGGTTAACCAACAACGGTGACAAAGGGTAACTGATGATGGTTAGGGTGACCGATACTAGTTATTGTGGAAAATCAAAAATTTTGCAAATGGGGCAATAATTGATGAAAATTAAGTAAAACTAGATTTGACAGTGATTTCAAAGATCCAGGGGTATGATGATGTGTCTGAGGAACCTCAGAAAGAAAAGAAAATGTGGTGAGTATTATTTTTGGTAAAATGGCCAAAAATGCAGAAAAACCAACAAAGTTTGTCAACCGATGACGTTTAGATGATTAAACCAATGATGGTCGTTGGACCGATGCTTTAATCGGTCACTATGAAATTTGAAAAGATGGAGAAAAATAGTTGTCTTTAATGACTTAAATTAACTAAAATACCAACCCAAAAACTTGATTATGGTAATGATGGACCCTAACACACTCAGAAAAATAGGAATACACCAACTATAATTGTGGAGTGTGAAAGGAAGAAAGAAAAATAGAGAACACGATCTCACAACTCAAAACACAAATCAAGCAAAAAATAAGAAACACGAAATCCTATTGGTGAATTTTATGTTTCATCTTATGTTATTTAGAACTGACTGGTGAATAGAACATAGTTTTTGGTTTGATAAAATGTGCCCTATGAAAATCCAAAATCTAAAGATGGTTTCAAGTAAAGTTTTTGTGGGGGGGTCCTTTCTCTAGATAATGACTAGACAAAGAAACCAAATTGGGCACCCATCGTCAATCCTCTAATCATGTGATTGTTGACAAATTCTTCGAGGTAGGATGGTGTTTAATGTGTAAATTGTTTAATTGGTTTTCTATAAAGAATGTGTAAAGTGAACTACGATTGAATTAGTCAACCATCATCTGGGATGACTTCCAGCATATAGGTTGCCCTCAAATTAATGTGAGCTACAATACAAAATACCATAATGAAATGTGAATGTTTTAAGCCCAAATCCACAATTATGTTTGATGTAGCAAATAGAGAACATGAAGAGGAATACTCTTTCATTAAATGCAATGCAATAAAAAGGAAGATGTGTTCTTTTTAGAGCACCAAAAACACAATTTATTTTAGACAATAGAAAGAAGGAGAAGATTCCAGAGAAGAAAAATTAATGTGAATAATTTTCAAAGGAAATAAACACACAATTTTTTTACCTAGGAATGAATAAATGCAAAATAACCCCAAATGGGTCCCACCAGTGTGTGCAAAATGTTTCACCGAATTGTTGTAGATAATGAAATAGATAAAGGTAAATAGGCCAATGAGGAATACCTATTATACATTGGTTGAAGGTTGAGTGTGCGCATTCTGATTTCTGATCCAAATTGATTGTGTGAGCTTCCTTTTGGTTAGGAGGAACTACCTATAATACAAAAAAAAGACCACAAGATATAGTTAATAGAAAAGGTTAGTGGATTGCCTAGCAGTGAGCTAGATCCAGGAAGTGTGATACTTCCTTGATGGTTGTCAATCCACTAATATATAACTCAATATAAAATAACTAAACATGCAAATAAAAGAATCTAATGTTAGTGTTTTGATTTAGGTATCTCATATTACTATCAGTGTCAATCCAATTAAATGCTTAATAATTAAACTGGTAAAGGTCTTGGGTTAGGTTACAAGTTGGGTAGGTGGTCTGAGGGTCACAGACAGGGTTTGGGTAAGATCTAGTGCAGTTTGGGTTTATTTTGGATGATTAGGAAGCTTGCTTTGTTTAAGGTAGTTTATCAAACACAGAGACCGATGTCGGTTAGGGTATGACCGATGATGGTTCCGGATGATCGATATCGATTACTTCAGATAATGGTATAATATCAAAATTGGGTGTATAGGCTCTCTTTGTGTCTACACAAAGAGTTGGGAGGCCTATGGTGAGGTTATAAGTGAGGTGTCAGATTTCCTTGAGGTTATGTGAGGTTTTGAGGACGTTAGGGGTAGTTTTGTGAAAATTGGCGGGGCATATAGTAACCGACGCGTCATTCGGGTGACCAATTTCGGTGAAGAGGAGAAACGGATGATGGTTAAGGTAACCGGCATCGGTAGGGGCAAAATGGTGGTAATTAAATAAACTTAGTTTTGGACTTCTCTGTGATTACAGAGAATGGAGGGAGGATGGTTGGGTTCATAATAAAGTCAAGAAGACTCAGGGATGCCTAAAGATCAAGTATGGAGAGCCATAAGGTTGTGGGTGATAGGTTGGGTAGATTAGTAAAAGTTTGGGATGGAGGAATGCAGGGAAGAAATAAGATCCAGTAACAAAAAGATAAAGAACCTATTAAGTAAGTACATAAATGATGCAAATCAAATACACTTACTTGTATTTCAGGCCTGGTTGGTGAAGGATGGCAATGGTTGATCCATGAAGAACTTTGTGGTTAGTGTCACGGTAGTACTTCCTGAAGTGCTCTGTGAATGCTAATGCCTCTGACAAGTATCAGGTGCTTGCTTAAGCCTTTGATTGAGAGTATTTTGTCATTTGGAAGTTGAGAAGTCTCTAGTTCATGCTTGAATGCAAAAAGATCTCTCAAAACTCAAAATGACCAACCCAGGTAAAAGGTTACCAAATTATATATAAGGTAACTAGCGATGGTTAGGGTGACCAGCATTGTTTGATGATTAATCGGTGTCGGTTAGGGCGGGAAATCCTAGGTTTGCCAAAAATAGGAAAATCTTGTTATTTTTGGCGTGCTCTGATTGTCAGTCTGGGTCTCAAGTGAGGGTTAGCACTTAGATAAGGGGATTGTTGTTGGAGAAGGAATACAACTTGAATTTTAAGGTTTGAAAGAGTCCTAGTTGGTTAAGACAAGTGGAGACTCACCTTAGTTAATTAATAGACTAAGAATAAGTCCATGGTGAGGTGTCTAGGTGATGTGGCTAGGTGAGGTGTAAATTAACTTAATTAAAGTAATTAAATTAATTAATGGTGTGAGGATGAGTATTAATTCAATTGTAAGTAATTAAATTAATATGAATGTGGGGTAAGGGGTCATGGTTAGGTGAATGCATTATGTTAATTAATTAAGGGGATCAAGGGAAATGTGACCCAAATTCGGTGCCTACAATACTGATTTGCATTTTGACTTGTTATTCAAGGTCAAACAAAGGATAGACTATTTGCATTGAGTTAAAAACCAACATTCAAGCCGGTATATAGAATACCCAGAAATAGAAAGCCTATCCAATCATATTCCCACAAAAAAACACCCACTTCTAGGTATACATTAGATCATGCAAAACTTGCATTAAACCCTGTAGAGATGGGTATCTACAAACAAAGGTACAATACTTTGAAAAAGTATGAGAACATAATTTATTTAAGGTATTTGATCATAAACGCATCCTAACATTTTTATGATTTGCAATATTACTTTGTAATCAAACATACAGAAACCAAAAGCCACAATAATCGAAATACGACCACATTCAAAATAATAATTCATAATACAACCAGATAATCGAATAATGAAACCATTAAATAGAGAAAAATATTTCAAGGAGTTAAAGCCTACCATGCTCGGTAGAGCTCCTGAAATTCCTTTCCAATCTCCCAAGTTCTTCTCTAAGCTTCCACGAAAGATTCCATAGATATTTTGAAACGAATTACGCATAAAACCCATTCTTCTCCTTCTTTCCATTTTAATATCCAATGCCTTAAATTTTCCTCCACTATTTCCTCCATGTAATTGATAGATCATTATTATCCAAAATGAACTAACTGTTCGAAAACCAAAAGGTCTACATGCAGAGCCCAAGTGCTCAAAAAACCAAATGAACAATGAAAACTAACCCCTATATTTTCTCCCAAAACCATCATGCTCTTACCAAGGTGGTTTTGGTTTTACCAAGGCCATTAATTTCATGGAAGAACTATTAGTTACTCCCAACAATCCCGCCAACTGCCATTCTACTAATTTAAAATTAGTAATCAACTAATAGTTCATCATACCTTTACTAAGCCTTTAGCCACCAATTTAGCGTGCATGGCCAAGTATGACTTGGTCCCTGCCAAAGGTGGCGGTGAATATCAATTAAAACTCATTTAATTCACCAAGTACAAGTATGGGTTGGTACCAATCTTCGTAACCATGCAACTAACCCTTCTCCACAATGCTAACCACAGTTAGGTCCTTAGGTTAGGTCAAAGGATTAGGACATAGGATCCTTAGATAGGTTTAGGTTCCAATTAATATTTATGTCTCAACCTTAGCTTAGGTTGTTATTATTTAATCCAAAGCACATAGCATTAGATAGGTCATTAGGAATATAATTATCACCTTAGTATAGGCTAGATTAAGCCTTCATACTATCAAAAAGAGTATAACCATTACCTTAATTGTATTCATATCGATTAAGTGGAAGTATGCCTTCAAATTTATAAGGTGATCTTAACAACTTAGGTTAGTTTATAATCAACCCGAACAACATATAATTGCGAATCCCGTAAATCATTAAAACTTTAAATATATTTAATAGATATAATTGTAATAATGTATTGATCAAGAATAATGCCTTGGATCATTGAAATGATCCAAGGTGTTATCCTTCATCCAATATCGATACAATAGTTTCAGGAATAGAAATTATATCAAAAACTTAAATAGCTTACCAGGTTACCTACTTGTTTAATTGTCCCAAGAATCTGATTTCACTTTCCACAAGCTGAAATCACTAAGTTTATTTCAAAAACCCGATTAAGTAAGTACTTCATGATAAATCAACATAAGTACAAAACTTCCATAAGAATGATTAACAATCAGATCTCATAAGCACTTGATATCATTCCAGAAAACATGATTAAACAGTTCAAAAGAGCACAACAACTCAGAAAAATCACATGTCAACATTTGTCAACTTCATACAAGGAAGAAAGTACAAATATCAACACACAGCATATGCATTGCACTAATTGTTTTCTTTTAATGTGTAGGTACATGTAATTAAAGACCACATTTTATTCATGATTTATTCGAGTCCGAAATGATATAAATTGAAGACTTTTCATTTATGCTTCATTCATGTTTGAATGATAAAATTATGGTCATATAATATAATTTCCTTAATCTAATTAAGAAATGTTTGTAGAATAGCTTTAATCGAGAAAAACAAATGAAAGTGATGAAGCTTAAGAATTCAGCTTATCTAAAGATTTATCAACATATTTGTTTAAGTAAATATATTGTCGAGTATCTACAAGAAGTAAAAGGAATGGATTAACAACTACACGAGTGAATAGAAATAGAAAAATCATTTCTACTAAGTATCTTTCTATATTATATGTTTCAGAAGCAATCAAGTAGAATGAAAGAACTAAGTATTTTTGCAAAGCATTTTCAGAATTATATTCAACCATTCATGCCAAAAAATGTGAAGAAAGTGAAATGATATAAGTGTTTGAATATAATATTTCAGGAAGAAGCATAATCATATTTATGATGACCTTGTATAAAGTGTCTTTCATAAATAAAAGCAATTGTACAAATGGAACATGAATTAATTTTCATTATCATTCTATGCAATCAAAATAAGGACATTTCCAAAGCAAAGTATGGAGAGCTAGATAGTTTCAAAACTCATCACAAAAAGTTCGAGTTTTATTGATGAGAATAAGAAATGAATGAATAAAATTCAAACATAAATCCAAAGGACTCATGACAAGATGTCTTCACTTTTCTAAGTAACAACTTCATGAAAGTGTAAAGTTATAAGTACACATAAGAGAAAGTTTTTTTAGAGTCATAAATGATGACATGAAGGAGGTAAGAGTTCTAAATCATATGTGTAAGCAATGCGAGATAGTAGAACCAATTTTTGTGCATTTCCAGTTTTATTTTCAAAGCAAAAACAAAAGATCAAGCTACCAAATGAGCTTTGAGAATAGAGAAATACTATAATAGGTTCATACAAAGCTAAATAATTCATAATGGAAATGAAAGGATTTTGTAAAAAATTTGTGAGAATTTCATTTCATAATGAGTAGTGCTTGAAATTAATTACGAGTCTAGAGTTGTATAAATCATGCTTTAACTATAAGCTACAAGTTTATTTTGAAAATATGGAAAGTTATAGAGTTTCTTGAACCAAACACAGGCTATAAGAGTAATGAGTACAGAAAGTAACCAAACACAAGAAGGAAACCATGTGAGATTAAGGCATATAAAGACAAAGCATTTAGAAATGAAAAAATACATCTTACAATTATGGTTTCCAACGATGGTGCTTAATGTGAGCTCGAACCGAGTTACGCCATCATATTGAAAGGGTAATCTATGTAAGTTTTGAAAGTGAGCTCTCAATGTAAGTGACAAGGCCATTAAGAAAATAGGGACATAGAACCTACACCAAGCTAGTAAAAGCCATGTTTTACATGAAAGATATGAACCATAGAAAGGCTCAACATTGATATGGGTGACACGATATTCTTGCCTAGATCTAGCATACAAAGTATCAAACCCCCAAAATCAATCTCAATACTTAACAAATCAACGAGTTGGGTGCACTAAAGAACGATCCAATTTTTGCATGGCTGATTTGGCCCACAATCAAAGGTTGAGTTATTATAGACATGGTCTAGTACCTATAAGGATAAAATAATTGAGATAGATCAAGCATAGTAAGGTAATGAGTAAAGGATGAGCTTGAATCAAAGATAAGCTAACTCACATGTGGCCTCTAAAATAAGTTAATTAAAACAAATCAATCAAACGAAGCTTCTACAAAAGATTTGTGTGGTTACAAGTGACAACCCGATTTGGGTATAAAACGTAAAACATACCTTCTCAAAAGTGTCACAAAGTAACAAATCTGGGCATGAGTGACTTTGAAATCCATCATAAAACACCAAAATATGAGCAATATGGAGAGCTATGGTGATTACACGCACGAGTTAACAATGAGCCAATTTCGTTGTAAACCACGTCCAAGGTGGTGAGTTCTGATTGAAAGCAAACCGAGCCCATAATAGCTAGAGCCAACATCGTGAGGTATAAAAGTGAAACAATGAGTCAAACCAAGAAAATAACAATAATTCAAATCAAGAGATGGTGTTCCATTAATCACTACAACAAAGCTTGAAATAGTGAACAAAAGGAATGGTTCAAGCTTTGCAACGCAATAAACAAAAAATAGAGTAGATGGATTACCTCCATGAAATGGGTAACTTCAGGAGAGATTGCTCCAAGCAAGTATAAAGTAAAGCATGCATTGATCTATAGAGAAACTACAAAAATGAGGAACCGATGAACTCAGCCCACTTCCAATGGCATCCATACCAAATTGAAGCCACAATACGTAGAATGACCTAGAATTCTAAAAAACTCGCTCAAAGTTTCAAAAAAGGCTTCTTAGTGTATAAAAATAGTGATACAAAGCTCCAAAATGAGTTGGAAATGCAAAACTAGAAAATCAAAAACCGAGTTCAACGGAATATGGTAGCCATGGCAAAATTTTAGCAAAGTAAACCTAATTGCACAAGTTTCTAGAGCCTTTCAAAAAGCGATTGAATTCCAAAATTATATTCATTTAGGGTTTTCACCCTAATCCAAGTTAACCAAGAGTTAAAAGTAATCATACTCATTCTTGCCATGGTCAATACTTATATTTTCCCCATGCCCACATGAACTATGTTTTGAAAACCATGCATAGGAGAGAATTTTTTCCTTTTGATTTAATCATTATTAGAAGCTTGAGTTCCATATTTCCAAGTCTTTGCATGGAGGGTGAAGGTTATTACCTAGCTAATAGTAAAACCACCAAATAATCAACTTTGCATGCTAAAGTAAAATATGCTAATCGTTGTATTTCATGATCGATAATAAACTATGCATCATTACCTTTTCATAACTAATGACCAAACAATAGCCCATAATGAGACCATGCATATAAGACAAAGATGGATTTTTGTAAATAAAAAGAGCTAAAAGTGCTTCTTTACCTTAATTTTGTAAACATGTATGTATCATTCCTTAAACTTTGCAAAGGATGAGTAAAAAAGCATTCAACAGGATATTTGACCAAGGAAGTGTATGAGTCATGTGGAGCTATTTTTAGCCTTGGAGTCTCATGCATTCCAATTTTAGCCTTGATTTTGTTGAAAATTGTATTTAATTGCAAGTGGGTTAAAATTAGGCATGCGAAAGGGCTATTATTGGATGTCTTGAAATAGCCAACTTGGGAAAAATTAAGAAAGAGCTATTTTTAGAGCAAGTGGTGGGTAAGCTTTTTCTATTTATTCCTTGCTTGTTTATTGTCATTCTGTAGACTTGTATGCAAAACTATTGTACTTGTGCACCTTTTTTTAACAATAACATATTGTCTTTTCCTCTAATTTTTAACTTGTGAAGTGTGTTACAACAGGTTGTGTGGTATGTTTTAGTGAATTATTGCTTTCTTGTATATGATCATAACATCACAACACCTCCATTAAGTTATTTTGTAAGTTTTGCAAGTCATGTAAGTGTGTGTTAATGCCTTTGTGAGTGCAAAATATATTAAACAATAGTTGTAGTGAAGATTATTAGTTTTTTTAGCAGTCATTAAGTGTGTTTTTGTGAAAGTATAAGTCTCAAAAGATTAGTGTATCACCCTTTTTACTTTCTTTTTATTAATTTCAAGCTTGTTTCTATCCTCAACCCTACTAAAGACTTAGTTTAGGTGATTCATCAAGGGAACCAGCCCGCTCTAGAGGTTATCCTCAACCCAAGGTACCCATAATTCGAGTAGATCCCATTGGAATAGCCTGAAGTCGGAGGTCATATTTTTCCTTAAATAAAGTGTGTACTTAGGACCAATAACACTTATATTTACAAACCCTAACATTAGATAGTGAGGCATATTTATAGGCCACCATTGACCACCCAAAGTTATAGATTGTTAGAAAATGTAGGTGTTAAACCATATGGATAAGGACCAGGTCATACTATGTTGTATGACATAATATCTGACTATGTACCAACTCAATTCACAATCATAGTTTCAAAGGTGAATCACTTCTAGATCTTTACCGCCTACACATCTAGTTTTCACACATCATCGTCATACCTTTGTATTCAACAAAGTGCACTTATCCTCTTATGTTTTAAGCAATTGTTTCTAAATTGTTATGTCTTGTTATTTACTTTAGGTTTTATAATTTTTATTTCACGTTAATGTTTATTAATTAATCTGAATATACAACATGTACTAACCTTATGCCTTTAAATAAATAAGAAACTAATATAATACAAAAACTTATTTATTTAGGGTGTAAAATATTGGTAAACCTAGTCATTACTCAAACCCCGAGTAGCCCTAGGGTTTACCTTTCTCTCTTTGGTGTTCAAACATCTTGATATCCCTTGACTTTGTTATCCTTTTTATCTTCATAACTCATCCACAAATAATTTATGATATCGAGCTCAATCCTAATGGGCCATTCACTCAAAATGATATGGGCTACCATCCCTTTCACCAAGTTCATGCCCATACTTATCTTAAGAGATGGGACCCACATATTGATCCTACTTGCCTTATGGCTCAACCCCAAATGAATCCTACTTATAGTGATGTGTAGTTTGAGATCATTTATATTACTACAAAACACCCAAGCCACTTCACACCTTCTTCTATCACTATGGGACTCAAGTCAATATTACTACAAGACACACTAAATAACTAATTGGGGTGTTCCACCTTTACCCCCACCACCTTTTACCATTGTTAATAATATTAGTGCTCCACTTAACGGGGTGTAATAGATTAGATCAATTGAAAAATACCCCTACTAAGATATTTAATTTGGAATTACTTAGGAAGACACCTATTTCGAGGACATTTTATATGAAACTTGGTATTTTAATATTTTTCTTAATGGTACTCAACCTTTTGAATTTGCATCTATTATAGACGTATTCAAAACTATGGATAATGTAATTACTTTTAGTCCCTTTGAGATTCCTCTTAAGCGCATTATGGATCAATGTCCACCGGTGCTTATCATTGCTCGAGTTCAAGGATTTCTCATTAAACTTTTTGTTAATAGTAGAGTTGGTTTGAATATATGTCTTAGATGTTTGCTCAAAAATTAAGAATTCCTATGACTACCTTTGATAATATTAGTACTATTGTGTGTGTATTTGATACACAATATACACTAAGTAAAATCACTTCAAATTTCTTAATAGCCCTAAGAATATCCCTACTACATTCTACATTATGGATTATCAATATCCTATTAGGATGCCCTTCGATCCATGTTGTGGAATCCATCCCATATACTTGTATCAATATGTCAAATTTATACATGGTGGTTATGAGTACACTATTACCAAAAATGAATAACGTTTCACACGTATTACAAATGCTGATAATGAGACTATTATTACTCCTCCATCATAGCTTATCCCAAAAATAAGTTGCATACATATGTGATTGGTGTGTCGTGAAAAATTTCTAATATTATACCTTTGGTTCCATCACTTATTTAGAATGTCATGAGATCACTCTATCCTTCTATAACTGAGGTTTTTATTGGTCAATCCCAATCTACACTTCCTTCTCCACCTACTCCTACCACACCTCCTAATTTTTTTGGTTGCCACATAGCAACAAGGTGGCATTATCACTAATTACTCTAATATAAATGATGAAACTATAGAAATTATTGATGAGAATTTGTTTGTGCTTAATTTAAATCCTATAGATGGAGGTGATCCATTTTCATTCTTGTTTTGTCTCTACTAGCTATTGACATTATCAAATTAAGACAAATATGAAAAATACTATAGACACTACTCCTAAAAATCCATATATTATTACCATACATATGATTTCTTTTGATGTATGCAATCCTACTCAACTTGATCCTTTGCTAATGCCTTTAATTCCATTTGATGAAAATCACATTGATCATAATACACTCACTACAAATAGACATGATATCATGATACACATTGTTAATGCACTTGATTTTATACCTTATTTTAGGTCTACTACTATTCGGAACATCTAGACATGCCTCAAGATCTATTGACTATATTTCTTTGTCATAACTTATCGATACTACCTATTACATGTCATTACTTTGCTAAAAACATTCTCGGTAGCATGAAAATCCCTTTTGTGATTATAACCATATATCGGGACACAACACCGACCATTTTCAAGTTGTAATCATTGATTTCAATCTACTAATGACATATGGTATAATTATTATACTTCTTGATGCATCTCCACAACTAAAATACTCATATTCTCTTGATGTTTTAGAATTAAGCAAGTGGCCTTGCTTTGACACCTTCTCTAGCACACTTTATATCCATAGAAGTGATTGGAAACATGTCATGCTAAATTTGGATACGAACAATAATATATGTACCTATGAGGCATTGCACACCCTTGGTCTTACCCCATAAAATATCATGTCATTCCTTGTCCCATCTTACAACTTCGAGTTATCGTATGCTCCTTATTACTTTTGGCTTGTGATTAATCACGAGATAAAGTATGGGTAACTCTTGATCCTCAACCTACTCCCTTTTCCTCGGGTTTCTCTTGGTTTTACCAATTAAAATGTACCATTTATGAAGACAATATTAGTATTACTTTCCCTCTACTCCACACCACCATTTCTATTTGGAATTATGGTCTTCCTTATTACCAACATAATATGGCACATTAGACACATATTATGGCCAAATAAGGGCCACCCTGCAATACCAAATAATACATTATGACGTTATACTAACTATAGGAAATAGGAATGTTAAATGGCCGTTATTTTTGTAACTTTTATCTTATGTCTTATCCAATTCGAATAGGATTTGATCATTGTACAAATTCTTTGATCAACATCAAATAGCTCTTGATTTACTCTTGTTTTAACACAAATATTCCAAAAATATAAATATATTTCACTAATCACATAAATGAAAAAAATTCAAATATTTTTAAAGTAAAAAATTAAGACCTAAATAAGACTTGATTTTATAGCTTGTTACTTTACATATGTTGTTTTTCATACATTTTGATAGATAACATATTTATCTATATAATTTTTACACACATGCATTCATAAGGTATGTTGAGCTGGTGCATGACATATATACATATTATTATATGATGATAGGTGTTGGCATAGACCATTCTTAGTTGATCATATTCTTCTAGGGCATATCCCACACCATTTAGGTGCTTTTGTTTTATTACGGTTAATTTATCTTCCTCATTATGCTCAATATATTATATTGTGTATATTTTAGTTTTGGAATAATATGACTAACATATAAGTCTTGTGCAATGATATATTATCTTTATCTATGTACCTCTAAGGATACTATTTGTCATTGTACTCACTTGTTTGATTTCTTATATGACAACTTATATGTATTTGGCTTTATTATGCATGTCTCACTACACATTGGCGTCCCATTTTTGTGGCTCATTCCCTTTAATGTATGTGAAATTACTTGTGTACTTATATATTAGATTACTAGTAGGATTCCCTCTGTGTATGTGGTCTATAACTTTACTATGTGTATCTTGTGACACTTTATGTGTCCCTTGTTTCAACTATATACCTTTAATGAGACAAACATATGTGACATTGTTTGTGTACTTGTATGTAACATTAATTCTATGCTTGTTTGTTTATATACTTGCTTACTACTATACATGATGATTGTTTTTATGATTATGGCTTGTTTTTTGTTTTCTATCCTTATACATCATGGTTTCTACTATGTACATACCTTGAAATAATAGGATATCAAAACTTATAATCTTGGGTGGCCACCATTGAGATCTGCGCAAATCCACGGTTTAATACAAGGTTTACCGCATTCTAGTATAAAATGTGGGGAGTTTGGATACTTCATTCATTTTCAACATTATATGACTCAAGAACAATTTCAATACCTAGTATGGGGTGCATGTTTATTTTTATCATATTTCTATATTCAACATTACATATCTCAAACTTAGAAGTTACATTAGATGGTGAGGACATGATCCAATCATTCCATTTTGAATTTGTGTTATTTCACACTTGGGCCTAGATCCATCTACAAAAAAATGGTCCCCTGGGATTTTACTATATCAATATGATTAGAAAAAAAAATTGAATCCTTTATCTCCCCCTTTTTGGAAGATATCAAGGTGACTAAAAACTATGCAACAATCTTCCTTCTTTTGGGTTATCGGGACAAAATTCCTATGATACCTCTCTTTTAAGTTTTGGATTGAATGAAAATCAATTACTCTCGACTCTAAAATTGTTTTTAGAAAAATTCGAGATTGATCACCCCCAATCCTTCAACAGGATACAATACAAATATGAATCTCCAAGTACAAAAAATAGATTTGTTCCCCTGAAAAGAGAATAGGTGTATTCCTTCCATGTTTTTTCCTCATTACTTTATTATGTTATAAATGCAAATTTTAATTTTCAAAGTTATACATATATTTTCAAATTTAAGTTATATTTCAATTTATTTTTACAGATATTTACTACACTTTTTGTTTCAAGTCTCATCATAAAGTATGATAACACCAAAGAAAAATCATCAACTCACGAGTAAAGACAAAGTGTGTGTACCCACTCGAGTATATGTTCCTTTAAGCATGAATTTTTCATTTCATACTTAAGGGGGTCGAATATAAACACATAAAATTAAAAATTTATCCATTAGAAATGAAAAAACTTCTCTCTATTATGGACTAGAGCAACCTCGGGTTTATCCTTGAGTAGTCAATAAACCTTTTGTGTTTGGCTAGTGGGGTTAAAAATTTGGCGGGTTTATCGATGGTTGGTTCGAGAGAGTGCCATTTGGAACATCTAGAAATAACATAATGATATAATGTTTTGAAGACAAATGGATGAAATGAGAAAGTTTTGGACCAAGGTGGAGTACGTAATTTTAGGTAAGGTTTCTCTACAAACAAAAATCAATAAGAATTTTTAAGACCTCATGAAAATAATATTTTAGGAAATTGGATAAAGATTACTTTGGACATGGTTAGCCCTACTTTGTGTGATAAATTAGGTAGATTGGAAGCCAAATGATGGCCTCCAAAATCAAGTATGATGAAATTAATTTTCAATGCAGCCTCGAAAGGGGAATTTGGGTCTAGCAAGAACTAGATATATCCTTCATTTTTATCATGGGGTAATGTTGTGGGAGGATCTCTCTTTTCCCCAAAATGACTAATAATGAGGCATAAGCGTTGGTGCTATTTGAAGGGATTAAACTAGTAAAAGAAAATAAAAACTTTAACGTAGAGGTATAATGTGACTCGATGATTATCATTAAATTTATAAGGAATGTGTCTATGCATGAATGGAAATTGAATTAGATAGTGAAGGGAGTGCGAGACATAACAAATGGATTTATTTCCATTAGGTAGAAACATTCTTTTTAAGAGAACAATTAGGCGTAAGATGTGTTGACCTATTTAGGGTATAGTAAAACCCTTTATCCTCTATGCTTAGATGTGATCCCTTTGATTGGCCTAGCCTCATTTAGATTTTTAGTTTGAAGCTGGGATAATGAAGTGGCATGTACACTAGGGGAGGAAATCTTTGGCTAACTAATGTGATCTATTATATAAAAGAAGTTTGGAAGTGAAATATTGGAAAACATAGAGGGGTTAGAAAAAAATGCATCTATTTTAAAGTAATTTAGCGTTGGAACATAATAGTGGAAGAGGACGGGAAATTGGGAAGAAGGAATATTTGCATATGCTAATATGAGCTATAGAAGGTATGGAAAATAGGAGAGTTGGACTATTGTAAAGTAAAACACTTAATATAGATTATATATATTTCTTTGGGATTCCTAATACTGGGATTTCTCTCACTTTTTAGCTTTTGATCTTGCGAGTTATTTTGAGATATTTTCATTTTAGAGGGAATTCCTATTCTCCAAACCTAAATATTTTATTCTATAAATTCTCATTTTTAGAATTCTAGTTTTTAAAGGGCAAGGACCGACCTATAGATGAAAAATTGTGTTAGTGTGCAAACATGAAATGACTTATGAAACCAATTCAAAACAAGATCTAACACAATGGTTCATCTACCTCAGATGGAGCAAAGATAAAAAGGGGGAGAAAGTGATATACATGTACTTACCTACAAGTGAAATCCTCCTCCTTTGATGAGTTTGATTTGCTCCTTTGATTTGTTTATTTAATGATTGTAAGGATGCTTAAGATCTTGGAAAAATTCAGAAGCACCTCCCCTTGATCAAATGATAAAATAAGCTTGATAGATTGCTATGAAGATTGCTTAGATGGCTTGAAAATTGGGCAGCATTTACTTACAAATTTCTAAGGTGTTTGTCATAGACGATGACACTTCTATTTATCGCTGGAGGAGGTAAAAATAAATGGCTAAGATCTTGCCATGGTGGATTAGATCAATGGTTGAAATTGGATGAGAGAGGAGAATTTTCTAGATGTGGAGAATTCTAGATTTCTTAAGAACTCTCCATTGAATTTTTAATTCAATGGAATAGTGTATTTTTTATTTGAATATTTGAAAATGGGAGGGAAGAATAGAGAGGCTTCTAGAAATAGAAGCCTCTAGATTTGGAGGGTCATTTAGCATGTAGTTAGGTGAGATTAAGTATGTTTAATGAGGTGATTAGATGGAGAAGCTAGGCATAGAGTAGGTATAGGGTAGGTGGTAGGTGGGTGAGTATTTTTAAATTGCTAGAAAATAGTTAATGAGGATTAGTTAGTGTAATAAGTGAAATATTAATAATGTATTAATATTTCTAAGGGTGTAAATGGGGTTTATGGAATATGAAATAATTGGAGTATGGTTGTATATAATATAATAATTAATTAAATTTATAATTAATTATTATAAGGTTGGTGGTGGGGATGAATAGCTATTATATGATTGGCGAATTATTTTCTAGATGACCATGTCGACATTTTACATGTCTACATTTTCCACTCTTTGAAGTGTTATTATGTAGCAATGATAGTTCAAAGAAAATAAGAGAGGATATGATGAATAGAGAGGTGATTCCTTCTTCGGGGGTTAGGCGGAGTAACGAGTCAGTAGCTGCTCAAAAGAGAGGAGGAATTGAAGATATGGATGATGAGGGTTCAGGGTTGGCTTAAATATTGAGGATGTGGATGATGAAAATATGGAGGATTTAAGGAGGGAAGAGAGCATGTAGAGGATGAGGATTAGAAAATTAGAAGATTCGGATTTAGATGATTAGAAGATTAGAAGATACAAAGTTAGAGGAGTGGAAAATTAGAAGATTTGGGGATTGTAGCAAAAGAGGAGATTAGAGGATTGGTGGGACAAGATAGATCTAGAGGATTATAAGAGATTAGATGAATAATATGTGAGAGAGGATTAGAGGAGATTAGAAGATCAGGAGAGAAGATGAGAAGAATTAGGAGATTAGAGTAGGGGAGAGGATAATGGATGCCCCATCGATGATGTATGCGAAGGTGGGCGGTAGGGATGTTGGATTTAGATGATGCCCCAGTCAAGGGGTTAGGTGTTGGGGATTTTAGGTTATAGGATGTTGGATTTGGAGATATTGGTTTATATGATGCCCCAAGCAAGTGGGTAGGATTGAATATTTTGGATGTTGATGTGGGAGTTTGGATTTAAAGATGTTAGATTTTGAGATGCCCTAGTCAAAGGGGGAGAAGTTGAAGATGTGGGATGCAAGATGATAACGTTTGGTTGTGAAGATTGATTTGATAAAGGGTTGATGGGATGATGATGAGGATTAGGTGTGGGTAAAATATGATGATAGAAGAGGATGTGTTGCTATAAGGTGTCCATTGTATCATCATAAGTTGTTGATGTGGCATAGAGCAAAATGTGCCAAGGTATGAAGACCTTGGTAACTGAATTATCAAATGCCCCTATCCTCATATCATTGGACAGATTAATATAGAAAGTTGGTCCTCATATCATCGGACCTTATACAAAAAGGAAAACAAAAGTGGCCTCATATCATCGGCCAAAATGAAAATGCAAACAAACACGCAAGTAAAACACACATATGACTTTTTGTATTATTTGGAATATTTTGAGTTTTGTTATTGTTTAAAATTGTCATGATTTTTTATATATGTGTTTGGTTTTTGATTTGATATGAGTTTTTATTTTTATTTTTATTTTTATGATTTTTGGGTTTTTGGTTTTTTTGAATTTTTAGATTTTTGAATTTTTTAGATTTTTAATTTTTTGGATTTTTGGATTTTTTGGATTTTTAATTTTTTTAGATTTGGGGGATAAAGGACGCAATTTGATGAAGGTAGGAAGAAACAACGGGAAAAATGGATACACTTAATGAGAGAACGGGCTCCCGGAAGGTTGGGGGCATCGTTTGGGTGTAAAAGGGTTTGAGACCACATGAGGGTTATTTTTGCTACGCATAGTTTGAAAACGAGATCTTGAGAGAGGATGAGATGGCGTATGAGAGGATTTAGGATCACCAAGCGAGACCTTATGAGCGAGTACCAAAGCAAAAAGGTGGATTCGAGGATATTGGTGAGTGATTTTACAATTTATTTTGTGGATTATTTTTGCATTTTTCGAGGTTTATAGGGAATTTTTAGATGTTTTGGGTCAAAATCACTTTGCTAAGGCACTTTGTTTAGTGCATACGGGCCACGAAATGGCGTGAATGAACCCTTAAATTACATGTGTGCTATAAATAGTAGTGTGTTTAAGTGATCAAGAAAGAGGGCGCAAAATGGCATGTTTGTGGACGGGTAGGAATAGGTTTTAGTGCTTTTATTTTGTTTTGGTGCTTATGATATGAAGTAGCGTATATACATAAATGGTAGTACGTTCATCAATTTATGGGGGTGGATAGAACTAGCGTGTATAGTAGGTTTTAGCACATTTAAACATGGGTGGGGATATGGTGTAGTGTGTATGGTTAGATTTGGTGTGTTTATGACTAATAGTAACACATTTAGTTTGGATAGATAAGGTTGGGTATATTTGTGCGTTTAGGATAGAGTAGCGCACATGGGTGGAGAAGTAGCATGCTTATGTAAAAGGTAGAAAGTGATAGTTTTTAGAAGAAATGTAGAAGGGGGATGATAGGGAAGGTAGAAAGTGATAGTTTTAGAATACATGTAGAAGGGGGAGGGTGAGAGGGATATGTGTGTTAGTGAGTAGATGTAGATACTGCGACATGTTTGATGTGTACGAGATGGTATTATTACTCGTTCAGTGAGACATCGTCAATCGGTGGCTTTACAACATTTATTAGGAGGGGTGGATGTAGAGGTGGAGGAGGAGGAGGCATCTTTACTACATGTGTTAGGATTACTCCACATAGCGAGGATGTCAATGATGTGAGAAGAGCGGACTTTACTAATAAGCGATGGCGAAGGCACACTCAAAGATGAGTACCTTTTGGTTGTCGATAAGGGAGATGATAGTGACCCTGGAGGATGTGTACCGCATCTATCGGTTATCGATAGAGGGAGAGCCCATTATGTGGTAGAGGTCAAGGCCGAGGGACAATCGAGGTTATTGACAGATGTGGCGAGATGCACCACGGGATGGGATGCAGATAGATTTGGGATTATATTTCAAATAGGGATATATGGAGTGAGTGCCACTACTATTGTGTCTTTGATCAATTATCTATTATTTCCAGATGGTAGAGGGCGATGGTTTAGTATTGGTTTGGCTAAGGTGGTACATGTTATATGGTAGGAAAAGACGGTATTTACATGGGCATCAGTGGTATTGGCTCGATTATATCGGATTTGCACATAGTGGCCTATGGCGAGAGGGGAAGTATAGGTGCAAGGATTTTATTACAAGTATGGAGTTATGACCATATTGTTGTTAGGAGGCCGATTGGGATCAGGGAGCAGCGCAGCAGTGGGGAACCTTCGATTTATGGTTGGCGAATGACTTGGGAGAGATGGGAGCATTTGGGAGAGATGGATTGGTATTGTTAGCGCATTGATGAGTTACGGGTAGGAGATATTACATGGAGGCCATATCACCGGTATGAGGTGTGGGAGGAGGATCAATGCCATCCAGGGAATCCATACTCCATATTATTTGGTTATTTTTCATCCATATATAGTAGAACAATATTGATTGGATCGGAGTACGGGGACGGTTTGGTATAGTACGGGGTATACCGGTTGGTCGTCATTTATTTGCTTGGACTTCACAAGATATATATATCCAGGGTGCGGTGATTCTAGAGGTAGTAGCCAAAGATAGCTTAGACGAGGTATAGGTGATTACATGGGTATCATTACCAGCGGTGGAGGATTCGAGATGTAGTACAGGGGGTATGCGAGTGGTGGGAAGAGATTAGACCAGATGTCGATTAACACGTACGCAAGGGGGCATGAGATTTTTACATGGGTGGTGATAGGTCTATAGAGGATTACCCCAAGGATAGGAATTTTTATACATCGGCCACATGGACAGGGGGATAAGGCACAGAGGGTACCACCTATTATCATTTTGGGTGGCCCGCTAACACAGAATTTAGTGGTGCGGTCTCTAGTTTAGAGTCCCGAGAGGTAGGATGTGATAGAGATAGATGATACTTATATGCCATTACAGCTAGTGCATCCTTGTCGGCATATACAATAAGGTCCTTTGGTGGGAGTGGATCGGGAGTGGGAGGAGATGGAGGAGGATATGGAGGAGTAAGATGAGATGGAGGAGATGGGGGTGAGATGGAGGGGTGCGAGGAGATGGAGGAGCGAGGATGAGATGGGTCAATAGGTGTTGATTTACACGCACGGATAGACATGTTGGAGAGGGAGGCACAAGCATGAGCGGTGGAGATAGCCATCTTGTGGGTGAGGGCTGTAATGTGGATGAGAGATATTCATGGTTTTATAGTGGTGGTGAGATAGAGGGAGGGAGAGATTGTGTGGCTACAATAAGACATAGCTCAAATAGAGAAGAAGCAAGACTGTGTTAGACGGTTTTGTGAGCAGATATTATACGAGATCGAGAGGCGTATAGGGTGAGATATGGTCCACTGGATGGAGGAGTGAGGGGCGGTGGGACACGAGTGGATCATAGGTGGGCGAGGTAATAGCAACACCTAGTTCCTTACGGAGATCGGGGAAGATGAGGTCTCTTAGGATAGTCTCTTTAAAGTAGTATCGGCCTTGATGGTTGAGATACGATATTATGAGGATGATTATGTACATTATGTGGATTATGTGGTGGGCAGCGAGACATGTGAGGGATATGGATATATATTAGGTTGGAGAATGAGTCGTTTTATAGCTTACAGGAGCACGGCTAGTATCGACACCTCCTCCACTGGAGGATTATATTGGGATATCGGCACCTTGATGAGTGCCAGTATATCGTATGTATTTTTGTGGATGACCAGTATGGTCACAATTTTGATATATGTACAGATGATCAATTATTTTGATGACCAGGATGGTCATATTTTTGATATATATATGTATATGGATGGTTTGCGATATATGATTATCATTTTGATGAGGTGTATGATTTTTGTATTATGTAGTGAGATGTTGTATGATGATTATGATGGTCTATATGGATGTTTATCATTTGGATGTATAGTGATTTTTATGATGATGGTTAGATTATATATATGATGAGATGATGGGATTTATGTCGATGATTAACAAATTTTTATTATGGTGTTGATAATGTTTAATGTTTTAGTGATCATCATGATGAGTGTGTGATGAGATAATGGGTAGATGATTTGATTCATGATGGTTTTGATGAGAATATTGTGTTTATTGTGGATGATGTATAGATGTGATGATGGATATTTAAAATGTTGATGTTTATTTGTGTGTGTGTGTGTGTGTGATGGAATTTTATTTTATTGTGGTTAACCATAGTAATGATGATGTGGTTTGATGATGGATGGTATTAATTTGTAATTATTAGATGATTGTTATGATGATGGTAAAATGTGAATGGGATCATAATGATTATTCATTGTTATTGTGATGGCATATGATATGTAGATGGTTTATTTGTGATATGATGTGTTAGATTTTTGGCTTATGTTAGATGTAGGTATGAGTAATATTTATGATTGATGAGTTTGAAAATTTAGTGTGGATTATAGATTGAGATGGTGACTATGTGTTAGATGTAGATTAGGATTTTGGACATGGATATGGATTCTATGTTATTAATGTAATATGTGTTATGTACAAAGGAAATGGGTCTCAATTTTTTTGGAATTTTGTACGATAATAGAATCATGATGTTAATTGTGACGGGGATAAGCTGAGAGAAAGGAAAGTGGCAAGGAGAAAATAGTGGCAAGGCATAAAGTGGGGGGTTTGGAGAGAAATGTAGGCCTTAATATCTTACAAGGGTTACATTTCTTGGTGTTTGACTTATACTCCAGAAATCTATTTCCTAGGTGTGATTATGGACAATGAGATCTTAGTTGGGTTTAGGATAGATTCTCCTAATCATGACAGATCTTTTACTTTTTAGGGAAGATTAGAAGAAGTATGGATTTGGATAGGGTAAATTGGGATGAAATTTGTGAAAAGGAGGTAATGGATGTAGGGATGAAGGGGTAGTTTTCACCTAGTATGCTTTGTTAGGAATCATCGAGTGTTAGTAGACTAAAGATCAGATTTTCCATAGCGCCAAGAATCGGTTTTCACCATGGTACTTTCCCAAGGCACCATCGAAGTGGTTTTCACCTTTAGATGGGTTTTTTTATATAATGTGGAGCGTTAGGTACTTAAGCATAGAAGTGAAGAAGATGCATGATATTCATGGGCTCATCCAGTTTGTATCCATCTAGAGTAGTAAGCTTATAAGCACCTGAACCAAATTTATCTATGACGACATATGGTCCGAGCCAGTTTGGTTCAAAATTTCCCTTCTTTTCTTGATCGGTGTTAGTATTACATTGATTTTCCTTGAGGAATGGGTCAAAGATTTCAAAATCATGATCTTATGAGGAGCGATAACCAGATCATACCAATCCAAGAACAAAGATGTTAATCAAACACCACGATCAATAAGATGAAAGTAATTTTCCAAAATAATTTTACATAAACCTTTGCAAAAAAATGAGTAAAGCGATATCATATATTATTATGGAACTCAATGAAATACAATGAGAATGGGCATTGCCTATATAGGCAAGGAATAACAATCTAAGAACCCGGTCAAGCTTGTAGATCAAGCCATAAATCAAGGAAAAACTAGTCATCAAAGAACTAGTCAAGACCATAGATTTAGGAAAGAACTAGACATCAAGGATCTAGTCAATACCATAGATCAAGGAAAGAACTAGTCAATACCATAGATCAAGGAAATAACTATACCTAACAACTAGATAATATCCCCCTAATATCTAAATAAATAAAAAAGAAATATCCACACACATAAGTGGGTGAGGATAAATATAATAAAGGTAAATAAAGTACCTAGGTGAACATGAGCTAAGGTAAATACATACTCTAACATCCCCCCTCAAGTGAAGCTAAGGGCCCTAAATAAAAGTGGTGTATCCACATTATGAGTCGTGACAACTAGGCACGATGAGGTACTCATGTACAATATACCCATGAAGAAGTTTTGAACCAAAAGAAGGAAAGAATCCTACTAAAAGGAAAGAGAAAGAAGATGTTCTCATGAACACCCCCAAGAACAACTTTTGAAACCCCAAGCATGCCACACAACTCAAGATAGTGAGGTGATGTAAAAGGCTTTGTAAAGATGTCTCGCAACTGACACATTCTTAGTCGAAAAGTACTCCAAGCAAAGAAATCCATCTTGAATGTGTTGATGAATGAAGTGGATGTGTATCTCAATATGCTTGGTCTGTTGGTGCTCAATGGGTTATGAGAAATTTGAATTGCACTTTGATTATCACACCAAAGTACAATCATTGAATCCTATAGGAATCCAAACTCACAATAACTATCGAAGCCAAAGAATCTCCTCGACTCACCGTAATTGTTACCATGTACTCTTCCTCCGAAGATGAAAGTGTAATAGCATGTTGTTTTTCCACACCCAAACAACTCTGGAGAAGAACCAAGACAAAAATGATAGCAAGAATTGGAACACTTGTCATCAATAGAACCTTCCCAATCTGAGTTTGTATATCCAACCAACTAAGTATAACCCCTAGTATAGTGTAGCCCAAAGTGGGAAGTTCCCTACAAATATTGTAAAATCCTTTTAGCACCTATCGGTGACTACTATGAGGAGAATTTGCAAATCGAGATACAAGATCTACTGCAAATGAAATAAAGCGGGGTGAGTATGTGTCAATTACATGAGACTTCCAACCAACTACCTATACAAAGTAGGATCACAAAGTGGAATGGTACATGTGGAAGTAAGAGTAATTCTAGACTGAAAATGAGATGGAATTGGCTTGCAATCAACCATATCAAAGTGTCAAAGAAGATCATGGGTGTACATTTCTTGACTCAAATGAATCCACTAATCTATATGAGAAATCTGCAAACTAAGGAAATAATTCAATAACCCAACATTTTTCATGTCAAACTATGTAGAAATATCCCTTTGAATACTTTGAATGTGTGAAGAATAGTTTCCAGAGTAAATGTGAGATCATCAACATGCAAGACAAGTATCATAATATCCTCACCAACATGCTTTAGAGATACATTGTATGATTAGAGTGGCAATGAACAAAACCAATTGATAGGAGAAAATAATCCATCTTCTCATACCAAGCCCGAGGGGCTTGTTTGAGACCATAGAAAACCTTTAGATTCTACAAACAAGACAATAATCCTAAACAAATTCATCCAGGTTGCTTTCATGTATATTTTATCTTGTAAGTCTCCATGTAAAAAGACACCGTTCACATTCATCTCGTATATGGGTCACCCCTACAGTGATGCAGCAATATCAAGTACAAGGGATACAAAATCCATCTTGGAAATGGGTGCAAAATTCTCGGAGTAATCAATACGTTCAATTTGTGAAAAACCCTTTACAATAAGGCGAGCCTTATACTTGTCAATGGACCCATCACCGTATATTTGGTTAGGTATACCCACTTACACCTAACCATCTTTCTTCCTTTAAGAAGAGATACCAAATCCCAAGTATGATTCTTCATCAAAGAATAATACTCAACCGGCATCGCATCATCCTACTCATGTATCCCATGATCCTTTGAAAATGACCGTGTGGATTCTCGAAACTACTTGACAAAAATTCCAAAACTTGTAAAATGTGCATGATGATTCCTAGTGGGTGGAAGATCCTGTATGAAAGGTGTTCCCTTAGAAACTGTATTGTGAGCCCACTTAGGCATAGTGACAACATCAATGGGATAGGATCCTCAATGGCATCTATAAACTCCTCATAAACCTCCTCAAAAAAGTATCCTCAAGATGAGATGAAGAAGAAGAAGGAGGCATGGAAGAAGATGAAGAATCATGAGGAGTGAAGTTCTCATCAAACTAAACATGTGTTCGAAAAAGAATGTCATGAGTATCAGGATCTAAAATTCAATAAGCTCTCATTTCCTCACAATACCCTACAAAGATCAAGGGTTTTCTATTCTTATCCAAAGCTTTCCTTTTCTTCTTTGCTTTGAACGCCCAAGCATGGCTCCCAAAGACTCAAAAAAGTGAGACATTTGGCTTAGTGTTGGACCAAGCTTCCTCTGGAGTCAAATGCTCAAATTCTCTATGTGGTTTGTGATTCTCGAATGTAGTTAGCACAATTAACTACTTCGCTTAGTAGATAGGAGGTAAATCTCTAAAATGCATCATACATTTTTATTCTTCCGTTAAATTAAGCCATTTTGTTGTGTAGTATGAGGAATAGAATGTTGGTGAATAATGCCATGAGTTTCCAAAACTCATTGCTGAAATAATTCCCCATTATCAGTGTGAAGGTTCTTTATGCAACTAGAATATTATTTCTCGACCAAATCCTTGAAGAATTTGAAGTGTGAAAAGACATCACTTTTGTACTTAAGAAAATAAACTCAAGTACACCTCAAGAAATTATCAATAAATGTAAGTGCATACTTACCTCCATTGAAAGAGGGGTAGGAAAAACCATCAAGTCACTATGCACAAGCTCAAGTGGTGAAGAACCAATCTCTCTTCGGAAAATTCTTAGGAAATTTATCTTGGTGTTATTTCCTAATTCATAGCCATGAAAAACTCCCTCAAGACAAGAAACTGTAGGAAGACCATCAACCATACCATGAGTGCTCAACTCCTTCAAATACCTGTAATTGAGATGTCCAAATATTTCATTCCAAATCTTACTCTCTAAAACCGCATGAGAAACCAATCATGTCCCTATAGATGAAGTTTCATCAAAACCCTCAAAATGATATAGTCTAAAACTATGATCAATAATACCTTGAGCAACAAATGAATGAGGCTCCAAAAAAATTCATACTTTTGCTCCATGTGGTATAAAAGTCATTATTTTTCCTTAACCAGAATGACAAATTTTATATACATAAATCAAATTTGTGGTGATGTTAGGAACATACAGTGCGAGATCTTTGCCACCATCAAGTTGTATATTACCTTTTCTTTTAACAGAAATAAAGGAAGAATCTCCAACCTAAATTTTGGAATTAGAACTCAAACCTAGATAAACAAAAGGCTCCTTGGAAGAAGTCATGTGATAAGAAGCACTAGAATCTATAACCCAACTGTCTACAAGTGGTGATCGAGATCTCCCAAAAACATTAAGTGTTTTGCCATGTTGATTAGAAGGAGGTGGAGCACATATAAAAAAATTGTTTCTTGATTGCATCCTTAAAGGCTTGCATTCTCTTATAACACCTATGTTCTTCATGACCAATACCCCCACAAAAAGAGCATAAAAGGCTAGACTTATTCTTAAATTTAGAAGACTCCTTGGGTTTAGAATTATTTTATTTGGATTTAGGAGCACTTTGAGATGGAGAAGGGGTGGATTTGATTTTAATTTTTGGTTTTCCCTTGCCCTTAGGATTAGATGCAACTAATGCCTTTTGAGAGGTGGAAGACTCAAGGTTAGACAATTTGGATTCTTCCCTAGTAAGTCTTTCACAAAATGTTTCTAAGTCAGAAATTTTTAATGTATCACCTAAGGCATACATGCTAGAGAAAAGGAGAAGAAAAAAATTGGAATGGTCCTCTCAACTTAGATAGAATCAAGTAAACACATTCTTCATCTTTCGTATCTCTTCCACTCCCCTTCAATTGTGTCAACAAATGCTTGAACTTGGTAAGATAGTCTATATTTTTAGAAAATCTTTAGGTTTAAATGAGGTGATCTCAATCAAGTTTTCTGGCATGTTTGGGGTTTCAAAATTTGTTCTTGGGGTATTTGTGAGAACATATTCTTTCTTCTTATTTATCTTTCCTTTTAGCATGATTATTTCCTTCTTTTGGTTCGATATTTCTTCATGGGTATATTGTACATGAGTACCTCATCAAGCCTAGTTTTCAAGACTCATACTATGGATATGCCACTTTTATTTTTGGCCCCTAGATTCACTTAAGGGGGTCTTAGAGTATGTATTTACCTTAGCTCATGTTCATCTAGTACCGTATTTACCTTTATTGTATTTATCCTCACCCACTTATGTGTGTGGATATTTATTTTTATTTATTTAGATATTAGGGGATATTATCTAGTTCTTAGGTATAGTTATTTCCTTGATCTATGGTATTGACTAGATCCTTGATGTCTAGTTCTTTTCTAAATCTATGGTCTTGACTAGTTCTTTCCTTGATTTATGGATTGATATATGACCTTGATTGGTTCTTAGATTGTTATTCCTTTCCTATACAAGCAAGGCACATTCTCATTGTATTTCATTGAGTTCCATAATAATTTATGATATTGATGGTCATTTATTTGCAAAAGTTTATGTAAAGTTATTCTAGAGAATTACTTTCATCTTATTGATCATGGTATTTGATTAGCATCTATGTTCTTGGCTTGGTATGATCTGGTTATCATTCCTTTTATCTTGTAACCATTTTTATGCAATTTTATATGAATAAAAGTCAGCACACAACCTTCGATCTGCACTTAACTCCCAAGGTCGTATCTGGAACAACCGATGTGGAAAGTGGATGGCTATGTGGTAGCGGAATATGATAATGGGTGAAAAGTATGTGGAAATGGTAGGCAAAGGTGATCAAGGTGATACAATGTTTTCAACTCGCAATTGTGGAATCTACTCATCAAGTGTGGTGAAATCCTCTCTAACCTAGGTGGCTCAGACGGTGAAGTCGATAAGGATGGAAACAAGGAGGCTCTAATTGATGTCAAGCTCTGGAGATATCATGTCTACTAGTTACAGAACATATGGGAAACTGAATGGGGCCTCGTTAATCTGTCTAGCCAAGGTCATGGAATAAGTAAGAGTGAGAGGTGTGATTTCGTTCAGCTCTTTGGATGATTAATAGGTTCTGTCCAAAATGACAGGGCCCAATGAGCTTGCTCGTTTAGGACGTCTAACTACCTAATGATGTATAGTGGGAGTGGTGATGATCTAAATACTAATGCTCTTAATCCAAGATCTATGTCTGATTGGCTCTCGGTTTCGTTCGGTTGAGGAACCATAGGATCAAAACCGTAAAATCTCTCTAGTTGTGGTCCTTTTATGGTCATGTAGTGTGTTTTAAGGTCTAATCCCAATAATGATTAGGTACTCTATGTATGGGATCATTCCAATAGTCGTAAGACTTTTCTGCTTCAATGTTTAACTCTAGAAGTTGTTCAATCTTTTGTGAATATAGTACAAGAGATCTAGCTACAAGTATGTGTAATCTCATGTCTATGTCTATGGTAAGATCGTTTGCATTTGGTTGAGGAATTACTAGATCAATTACATGTGTTTTCTCTTGGGGTTGGTTGATGGTCATATAGATACTCAGTTTAATTGGTAGTTCAGTTGTCTTGACCAATATTTGAATGCCTTATCATCCTCTATGTTTAGTGTGTCTAATTGTCTATTGATACTATTCACGTCCCTAGTTGATTTGAAAATGTTATACCTAAGTCCTTGATCTATGTCTGCAAGAGGAACTGCTAGGTTTGGTTGTGGAATTATTGGCTCAAAATAGAAATCTCTTACTTGTCTAGGTTTTTTAATTGTCATGCAAATTTGAAAGCATCTAAGTAAATTGATAAAAGGAATTGAAACTAAGCTATGTTTTTGTATTTTCTAGATTTATATTTAAGCAAAATGACTAATCTAATAAATGAAATCTTTTTTTTTTTTTTGTAGTTTTTAAGAAAAAGCTTCTAACTTAATAAAATGAATCTAAACAATAAATCACTTGGATGTAGACAATCACTTGTGCAATTTATATGAGATTAACCTAGAACAACTAACTAAATGAATTCTTTCCACAACTCTAAATTATGCCTTAGAGGAAGAGAATAATCATGGTTTTAGAGAACTACTATCCTCTATAACTTTCCTGACAATCTTTAAAGATCAAATTTCTAAATTAAATTGCTCTATTGACTATTTAATAATTGAAATGATTGAAAGATTTAGCTACTCTATTTGATATGAGTCTAAAACAATGAGTTCTAACTTGAAAATTTGAATAAAGAAAGCAACAATCTAACCTGGATATACATGTACTGCAGTAAATATGATTGAAATTATCCCCTCAGTTGCCTTTTAATTTCCATGTTCACGTGAGTCCAGTTGATGGGAATGCAGCAATAACAAGAAGAAGAAATATGTGGGAGAACTTAACAGCTTGGATTGATTGATTGGGCGCAATGTGGGTGGAAGAAGGCAAGCTCAATTGATCTATGATTGGGCTTTGGCAATTTCTAGCAAGAAGGAAACAACTTCAACAATGGCAAGAATACAAATTCTTCTCCAGGTTTTGCTTGCACACAAGCATGGTATTTATAGGAATTTAGTTGGGAAATGGTTGAAGCCATTTGGCAGCCAAAGGAGGACATAACAAAAGTGAAGAGGGAGTTCAAACTACTAATAACCATCAATCACAAATAGAAGTGCAAGAATAGATTGCCACAAGGAAGTTGGGCCTTAGAATCATCTAAAATGGGAAAGCAATGCGTCTAAAAATGCAAGTTAAGTGAGATAATTCCATGTCAAACGTGAGTGACCTCTCTAGAAAATTCACAAAGGACCGTTGCCCTATGCAGGGCGGTAGTTTTAGGACCGCCACCCTACCCAAGGTGGCGGTTTTGAAACTAAATGCCAAAACTACTCTAAAATGTACCAAGAAGCTAGGAAAAAGTATGCGAGGGCTAAGTAAGGATGTCCATGCTACAAATATGTGCCAAGAATAGGTTTTGGAACTCGAACACCTTTTGAAAGGATATGAATCATCATTGGGGATCTTGTAACTATTTTCTAACAATGTCGCACTTGTAATTTTGGGTGTATGTTCCTTTTATGCTCTTTTATGATCTAATGCGAGAATTAGACAAAGACGTCATTCTCAAAAAATCACCAAAAGAAATTCAAGAACCAAACAATGCAACAAGAGCCCCAAGCAATGCAACAAGAGCCCCTAGATTTTAGCACTTTATAATGAGTGTGTGTTACAATATGACACTTTATAATTATAGTGTGATTCTCAAAATAAATATTTTCAATGGAAAAAGCATGAAAAAATAAGCACTTTTGCAAAAATGGCACTCAAAACCGAGTTACCGATCAAAAGATACAAGTTTTTCAATATTATGCTCTACTATTTATTTTAGTTGTCACTAAAACATAATAAAATGCTCTTTCCTTCACCACATAAATAAAATTAAAGGAGGCTAGAGTTAAGCACCTACTAGTAGGAATCACAAGCTTAAGCCCTCATATGACCATACCATATGACCAGGGGCTAAGGATTTCAATGGGTCTCAACAAAATACAAACAAATCTTGAATATATGAATATATGAAAACAAAAAATGTTTGTAAAACGAAACTTACAGCCGGATGTCAACAACAATCTCTTGCTTTGGTACCATAAAAGGAGCGATAACCAGATCATAGTAAGCTAAGAACACATATGCTAGTTAAACACCACAATCAATAAGATGAAAGTGATTCTCCGAATAACTTTACATAAACCTTTGTAAAAGGATGAGCAACAATATCATATATTATTATGGAACTTAATGAAATACAATGAGAATGGGCATTGCTTATATAGGCAAGGAATAACAATCTAAGAACTAGCCAAGGTCGTGGATTAAACCATAAATCAAGGAAAGAACTAGTCATCAAAGAGCTAGTCAAGACCATAGATTTAGGAAAGAACTAGACATCGAGGATCTAGTCAATACCATAGATCAAGGAAAAAATAGAACATACCATATATCAAGGAAATAACTATACCTAACAATGGATAATATCCCCCTAATATCTAAATAAATAAAAATAAATATCCACACACATAAGTGGGTGAGGATAAATATGATAATGGTAAATAAAATACCTAGGTGAACATGAGCTAAGGTAAATGCATACTATAATAGATCCTTTATGTGCTTTCTATAATGACGGAAAAACTGGTGTTGATAGGCTTTGAGGTGATCTAGGGCTTGGAGGCATTTCTCATTAAGGAGCTCGAGTTCTTGAAGGTGATGGATGCGGTAGTATTCATCATCGATGAGGTGTTGGAGGGAAACGTGTAGGGATGGGATTTCAATCTCAATGGGAAAAATTGCTTCAGTTCCAAAGACAAGAGAGTACGGAGTGGCACCGATGGGAGTGTGGATGGAGGTGTGATAGGCCCACAAGGCGGGATATATTTATGTATGCTAACCACATCCTATTTGATTTACTATGTTTCTAAGGATATGTTTTAATGTCTTATTAGATGCTTCGGATTGACGATTCCCTTACGAGATAATAGGGGTGGAAATTTTGAGCTTGATGTGGAATTGGTCACAAATTTCACGGACATCTTGATTTTTAAAGGATTTTCCATTGTCCGTGATGAGAGTGGATGGAATACCATAACGAAAAATGATATGGTTAAGGATAAATTTGGATATTTGTTTGTCGGTGACATAGGTGAGCAGCATGGCTTTGACCCACTTAGTGAAGTATTTTGTTGTAGTGATAATGAATTTGTGGCCATTAGATGAAGTGGGATTTAATTTTCCCATGAGATTGAGACCCCAAGTAGAAAAGGGTCATGGGGTAGTGATGGGTTGTAAAGTTTGTGATGGTGCATGGATGAGGTCGCATGTTTTTGATGCGAGACACATTTTTGGACATAGGAGAAAGCATATTTTTTCATGTTGGGACAATAATATCCAGTTCGTAAAAGCTTCTTGGCTAGGGCCATACGACCGTGTGGGCACAAAAATCCTGCGTGAACTTCCTAGAGTGTTGATTCGACCTCTTTGGAATTTAAGCATCGTAAAAGAGTTTCATCGAAGCTTCTACGATACAAGGTATCTCCTAGGATAGTGACACGAGATGCGCATTGGATGAAGGATTTGGGATGGATTTTAGGGAGATTTGGTGGGAGGGTATGATCATGGAGATAGGTGTAGATGTCATGGTACCAGGGGAATTGAACATCATAGGCTGGGATCATGAGTTGTTCAACCAAGAATTTTGAATTAGATGCAGTTGAGGGCATGTCTAGGAGGGAGGCGATAATAACCATAACATCCATTGATTTTTGTTTGTATGAGGAACTTGTTCAAACTAAATATGTTGGAAATAGGCCTTAAAACTATCAACCATTCTTTTGTAAGGAATTAATTTATCATCTTTGGTGGCATATTCATCATTGACCTATTTAATGATTAATTGTGAATCACCAAAGATATTGATATGCTTGATATTCCATTGAATAGCCATTACTGAGACCAAAAATGAGTGCTTCATATTCAACTATATTGTTGGTACAAGGAAAACAAGCTAGAAAGCTTTAGGAATTAAGTCACCTTGAGGAGTGATAAATAGGATACCTGCTCCCGAGCCATGATGTGTGAAAGATCCATCAAAGTATAATGTCCACATATCTGAATCTGTGACCAAACATACAAATTCATCTAAAAACCAAGTGGTGAGTGGAGCAAAATTAGAGACTAGAACTTCTACAAACTAATCAGCTAGAACTTGTTCTTTGATAGCTTCGGATTAACATATTCAATGTCAAACTCACTCAGAAGCATGATCCATTTAGCCATTCGTCCTGTTAAAGCTGATTTAGAGAGTAGATATTTGAGTGGATCAACCTTAGCTATGAGCTTAATAGTATTGTTGAGCATGTAATGTCGTAGCTTTTAAGAGGCAAAGACTACAACAAGACACGCTTTTTCCATTAAGTTATAATTGAGCTCATACACAATTAATGTTCAGCTTAAATAATAGATGGCATGTTCCTTTCCATGGGCATCATGTTGTGCTAGGAAAGCTCCCAAGGTGTGCTTTATGTAGCTGATATGTAGAGAAGAAGAGGAATTCCCAGGTGTATGAGGTACCAAAACAAGAGGATGCATTAGATATTCCTTTAGTTTATCAAAATATGTTTGGCATTCCTCATTCCAATGAAATTATGTTCCCTTTTTAAGTAGATGATGGAATGGATGGCATTTATCTACTAGCTATGAGATAAATCTTCTGATGGCTTGAATCTTTCCCTGTAGGCTTCGTAGTTGTTTGATATTTTTAGGTGGAGGCATTTCGACTACAACTTTGACTTTATCTGGATCAATTGTAATGCCACGTATGAAGACGATAAATCCTAAGAGCTTTACATATGTGACATTGAAAACACATTTCTTAGGATTAGGTGTTAGGAATTAGTGAAAAATATGTGGAAACAATTCCTCAAACCACAACAAAAGAGGAAACTACTATAGCGAAATATAACAACAGATACATAAGTAATGCACAAAAGAAGACAAGACAAGATTTAACGTGGTTCACCTAATGTGCGCTACATCCACCAAGAACTTGCTTAGATTTTATTATCAACAAGAGTAAAACAACTCTCACAGTCTTCTCTCAATTATGAACTCACACAAATTCCAAAGATGCTTGTTGGCTAGATTTTCTACATAGCATCAAACCTAGGTAGTCATGAGATAAATCTCCCTCATTTAACCTGAGGCTCCCATGTCGATTTGTCAATAAAAATGTGTTATTATCTATCAAGGGTTTTCTTTAACCACTTAGTTCATGAACCATAACTAAAAGTTAAATGCAACAAGTAAGCACTTGCTCAGAAAGGAAGTACTTTATAGAATAAGGAAGTAAAGGAAATACAGAGAAGAAATGGGGAAGATGTGCATCCCAATTAGTAGATAGCAGAGCTAATTGCATGCACATAGAAGAAACTTAATAGACATGAACACACAGAATTATAAAACAAAGGCAGCTCTAGATCCAGATCTAAAATAACACAAAGTTTACTTAAGAGATCTAAGATTTAAAAGCAAGAAACACAGTACACCGTGACACAAAGTTCTCCGGAAACCTGCTCCTTTGTATTCCTTTGCTCCAAGTTACTCTCAGGGGTTCAACACAAAGTCTAGAACACAAGATTGCTTCTCACAAAATTCTGATCGATCATTAACCCGGAGGTTCTTCTCCTACTTATAGAATGTAGGAGGGAAAGTACAAATGGAAAACTCAAACTGAACTAAAGCATGAACAACAAGTAAAGATGACATTTGGCAATCATCCTCAACTAACTTCTTCTTAAGTGACACATGTATCACTTAACTAATAGAATGGTTCCACATGACTTCAAGTAATGGTTGTAAAACCAATAACTTAGAAGTTTTACAATTTCATCCGGAACATAGAAAATAGAAGAAGAAAGAATAGAAGAAGTCATGCCAGCTGTAATGTCTACATCTTCTTGTTCTGATATCTGATATACTTGTCGAACATATAATTCAGCATCCTTCCATCTGTTTTAGCCACTGCTTCTTTCTCTGTCCTGAATTGCAGCAACCCTTCATTCAACACTTTGATGCACGCTTCCACATCTTCCAAGCTCGGCCCAAACCTCGCAATGTCTGCCTGCAGTGCCACCAGTCTACTGATAGAATTCATCGTGAAAGGTTTGGTAGCTTTATCAATTCTCTTTTGTACCATCAGGAGAGACCCTTCCAGGGAATTAGGCACCTCGTTAGAAACAATCCGCACGTAAGAAGTAACGCCTCCGACCACATCCTCTTCCGTGAAAGAAATGATACTGTCGGGTAAGGATGACGTCCTACTTTCAAGTGCCTGCATCCTTTTCAGCAAAACTCTGCAGATTTCCAAACGGAAAGATACTGCAAATTCTAACTGCTTCCCCTTCTCAACTGATCCATCCGGTACAATCTGCTCCGCAATTAATACATCTCCCGGCAGCTTGTTGATCTCGGCCAAAATACTCAGGTTACTCTCTGCAACTGTATTCATGCCTTCTATGTTTGCCATCAGTTGCTTTAGTTGATTTGCTGCATCGTTCATAACCTTTAGGCGGGCTGGCACTTCCCCAAGTTGTACAGAAGCTTGATGAATAATCAAATCCTTCCATTCGTCAATAGCCTTTACTTGATTGCTTGCGTCTTCCATTTCCTGCATAAGATGATCACTCACCTGTTCTGAAATGGGCTGAATAGAAGGTTTAGCAACCTTGGCTATGATCTCACATAATTGAGATACTTGCTTCTGCAGCTCTTCTTTCTCCACCTTCTCACTGTCAAGCCTAAGGAATAAAGCATCTATCAATGTCTGCGTGTCCTGCTTCAATCCTTCAGTGGTGGCTTGACCGAGTGGTACTTTGGTCACTGTCACATCTTCTGCCGTGAGCTCCTCTTCTATCTTTCCTTCTACCGGAATTGATATCTCAAAAACTTCTCACCCGAATCCTCGATGATCAACCTAAAAGTTGATTTGGCAAATTTAGGCCTTTTGTCTCTTACCTCGGATCCTGGAGTAAGCTGCAATTTTGCTCCTCTAAGTTCATCTCCATTCTCGCTTCTGGAACAAACTGCAAAGCTAGCCATTCTGAGAAATTACTTCTCGGAGAGTGAGAAGTCACTGAGTGCACTACCATCTCTGCTCTGCATCCTCTCTGTCAGAAAGTGCCACAGTGTTATGGCTGCCATCTTCTGAGTCATCCAAGGACAAAGCCCTTTCAAATTCTGCCATCTGCAGCTTCAACGTATCCTCTGGAACAGCACTGAACGAAGTGGCTGAGGGGAGAAGATGAATGTCGCTGGATTCAGTGGAGGCATGGAAGCATCCTGCTGCTGCGGTGCAATAGTTGGTGAAGCATTGGGTACTGGAGAAACTGGAGTTAAAGTCATGGTCGTAGAAGTGATCCTCTCCTTGGATTGAGATCTTCTATGTACTTTCAACTTCTCGACTTTCCTGCTACTTTCTCCTCCGTGCTTTTGCTTGAGGGAATCTCCTGCGCCAAAGTTTCCCGTGACTTGATTCATCAATGCTTCATCAAGGCAATATCCCTTCATCAGCAACTAGTTTGAAGTATTCACCAACACAGCTCTCAACCTTTCTTCAATTGTGTTGCAGCCTCCTATGTTATTCTGCAGTATGGCTTTATCTCCTCCCATTTGATAGTAAGTGTCAAGTACCACATTCCCATCATCTTTAAGATCCGCAGTATCCGCGCTAGTCTAGTCAAAAGTCGAACACTTGCTTTCTTTGACACTGCTGAAATCTCTCTTTCTAACCTCGTACTCACTTTTGCACTTCATCCAAAAATCTTCTAATGAAGGCACATGTGCATCTTTGTTGGGAGATTTTCTTCTTCCGGCTACTCCAAATGGATCGAAGTTCACCCGTGCAAGGAAGAACTCTTGCTCATACTCAGATAACATTTGCGCTTCCATCCCTCGAGCTCTGTGAATGCTAATGCAACTATAATATCCCACAGTGATTGGAAAGAAGCCCGTAGACTTGTGTTGCTTTGACTAAAGGTCGTGTAACTCCACAAGTTGCCTGCTTAGCTCCATGGTGATCAATCTATCATTCGGATACTTGGGCATCTTTATTGGTTCTCCAGAAAATCCCGTAACCCTGAGGTATGTGAAATTTGCAAATTGAATGAATAGACTTCCAATCTTGGACACAGCTTCCCACGCTTCCTTGCTTACCCTGTTGGCCTTCAAGTCTTTGTCTAGCCTGCAGATGAAATCATAGAAGAAGTCATCGTTGATCACTTTGAAGTCTTTCTCACCTATAGGTGCAGTAAGCTATGGGTAGCACTCGAAAATGGGGTCCTTGGAAAGAACACCACATCTATCCAGCTTGGAAAAGACGCCTTGTGAAGCTATAGCATACACCAAGTATGAAGTCATCTTGAAGCTGAAAGTATGCTTCACGTTCCGGAGTTGCTCACCAATGTTGTTGCTAATAATTTCCGACCAATTGATTATAGAATCAACCTTGTTGATTTCAATGGTCCTGATGAAAGCATACATCCATGTATGGAAAGTGTAAGCATTCGCTTCACCATTCATCCTGCATAGCAATTTGACGACATCATCTACCTCCTGCACCAAATTGGACCGTGGAAGAGTTCTCGGGAACTTTGAAGGAGATCTAGGCTTCTTCATGTATCAGCTATTCATGATGCTCACGCAATCAGCTCTATGCTTCTCCCATCTACTGTCAACAACCTGGAATGCTAATGGAAGTCACCACCTTTCGCCTGGAATCTTCAAACAATAATTGATGAACTCCGCGTCCAAATGAATTATTGTCTTTCTCGAAGCATCACGCACCGATCACGATGAAGGATGATAAGATCTAGCACACTCCATCACAAACTCGCAATTGGGTACATGCATGGAAAAGCTACAGCTTCGGATAATTCAACTACTTTTGACCGCATGCATGAGTGAAGTCTTTCCCGCTTTGGATCTATCAATCAAATCGAAAGAGGTTTCGGGCCTAGATCTGTGTCTCCTATGTCTCTGCAAGTTTGGAAGAAATGCATGACTCCATCGTGCTTTCTTTTTCATCTCTTTCGTCATAGCTTTGTCTATCTTCGTCTGAATAATTCTTTTTCTTCTTACTTGGCCAAATTTCTTCAATATTGGTGCAGATCTGGACAATTATTCAGATTTGGAGGATATTTGCAATGTGTTGGACATTGATAAAAACTCCTTTTCTTTTGTAAAGCACCTGTAATGAATTCCTGCAATTTATTCAGACAAAAATGGCCACCGAAGCATGAATAGTAAATTTTAATTGTAAAAATCTGTAATTTTCAAGCCTGCTACCCCAAAAATTGGTGTTTAATTTGCACATAAAGAGAGCATGAATCCTTTCAACAACACCTGAGCTCCTGTAACACCTATGGAAACAATTATGCAAACAAAGATCAACCTCCTTCAAAGCATGCGCCAAATCTGGAAGCTTTTAGCCTTGTTGTCACCTTGTCTGAGCAAAATCCTTCCTCTAATGGGGCGCACTTTTCCACTTGGCTGCAATTCTTCACCTGTGATTTGAATAATTCACCCATATGGCTGCCCATGCTTATATAACCTTCATAATTCTATAATTAATAATTGCCCTAACAATTAAAGGTAATTAATTAATTAAAAATCATGCTTTTCTCTTTTAAAAATAGCATGTTTAAGGACAGCCATCCAATAAATTAAATTAATCCAATTTAATCCTTCACACATCACTTCACTTAAGCTTCACAGTGTGCTTTGACCATAGCCACTGAAAATAGAAATTAATTTAATGTTTTAATGCCTTAAAAACATTAAATAACACCCAAATGGGGCACACTTTTTGAGAGGAAGAGGGCAGCCATTAAATAAATTTAATTTAATGCTTTTAAATCCTTTCTTTTATTTCAACTTTGACTTGTTGACTTCCTCCAAGCTTGGCGCACTTTTTGAGAGAATAGATTAATTAAAATAATCAATTTAAGGCTGCCATTCTCTCACCAAAGGGGGCGCACTTTTTTGCACATGTAATTCTATTTTTAAGAATTTTTCCACAATGGGATTCTTTACCCTGCAAGGCAGGCACCAAAATCCCGTGATCCACTTAAGTGATTTGACTTTGACAATGGGATTATTTACCCTGCAAGGCAAGCACTAAAATCCCATGATTTCACTTAAGTCACTTTCCTTTTATTTTATCATGGGAATTTTTACCCTGCAAGGCAGGCAATAAATTCCCACCTGCCTGCAGCCTCTATTTTTCCCACTGCAGCTTAAGTGACTTTTATAACATGGGAAAAAGTACCCTGCTAGGCAGGTATAAAATTCCCACCCTGCCTGCGGCTTATATTTTTCCCCTCGCAGCTTAAATCCTTTGTTTTCCAAAAATGCGCCCATCCCCGAGGGCTTTTCTGTGCACGACTTTGCTTTTTCCCAGTGATCCAGACCTCCGATGGCGACTTCCTCCGGCATAATGTGTGTATATGTTTTCCAGTGCTCTAGGCCAATAATCGGGCTTACCGTGAAGGAATTGTTCCGATAAATCTCACGAAAAACGAAAGGACACCACAAAAACACGAAAAATTGCCAAAAGTTACAAATAAAGCCCAAAACTTATTCCAAGTTAAAACCCTTCCCCAGCACATAGGAATAATAACATATTCGCTCATAATAGAGTTAAAAGCAGTGCAAATAGCCGCATACGGGCTCAAAATAATTAAATACAAATTTCTTGCATAAAATCCCGACGCAATGAGAATAAAACAATTTTGGGCATCTAGGTATTTGGCGAAAAGGCTAATATGGCTCTTTAGGGTTATCTTGACGCAATACAAGAAGTTTCAGAAATAAAAACACAAAACGACCCATTATTTTAAAAAAGTATGAAAAATTTTTGAATAGGGTAGTCGCAGATTTCAAAAAATCGAGTGACACCAATGTTAAACCACATCTAAACCACAATTGACACCCAATTGCTTAACCTTGATCACTCTTGATCACCTCTTGATCACTAAGACTCAAGACCTCTTGAAGACTCAAGATCTCTTGCACACTCAAGATACCCTAACACCTTTATGTATAGGATTACAATCATTTTAAGAAGTCTTAAAGCTGACCCTAGAAGTTTGAAATTCATAACCTTTCAACTTCCCGCGGCTAGAAAAAACGATCATGGCATTGAAAATCAATTAACAACAACATCACAGCAACTCTGCAAACTTAACCATTCAAACTCAAACACTTTAAAACCGATTCCGAAGACCAAAAACAAGCTCTAAACCCCAATAATCTCCCACTTGGAGACTAATCCCACTAAGCAAAGTTCTCAACCCTTCATTATCAACCATGAAGGCCAATCAAAGTTGAACACAACTTCAACTTCTCCCTTGTGATGCCTTGGTCATCATATTTGAAGGATTCTGAATGGTATGAATATTTTCCAGCTTCAACTTATCTTCTTCCAAAGTTGCCCTGATGAAATGATATCTCAGTTGAATGTGCTTCATCCTATAGTGGAAAGCAAAGTTCTTCACCAAATGAATAGTGCTCTGACTATCACTGTGTAGTCTCCCAAATTCCTACTTATGACCCAACTCATCAAACAATTGTTGTAGCCAAATCATCTCCTTGCTTACCTCTGTGGTAGTAAAATACTCATCCTCTCGTGGTTAACAAAGCCATGACCTTTTGTAACCGTGAAATCTAGCTCACCGTTGTATCACCAATGTAAATACATAACATGTCATGTTCCTCCTGCTATCCAAATATCTTGCCATTTCCAATTCTACATAACCATGCAATGTAGTGTCTGATCCACCGAAACAAAATGTTGCTCCCATGGTCCCTCTCAAATATCGAAGGATCCACTTCACTTCCTGCTAGTGCTCTCTACCTGGATCACTCATAAACCGGATCACCGGTCTCACCGCATGTATAATGTCAAGCTTAGTGTATATCATAGCATACATCAAGCTACTAGCCACTAATGAGTATGGTACCTGGACATTTGGATTCTATCCTCCTCAGTCTTGGGACTCTGCTCCTTTGATAATTTAAAGTGACTTGCCAAAGGAGTACCATCCAATTTAGCATTCTGCATACTAAACCTCTCCAAGACCTTCTTTATGTACTCTTCTTGAGATAACACCAGCTTCCTCTCCTTCCTATTCCAATTTATTCTCATACCAAGGATTTGTTTTGCTGCCCCCAAATCCTTCATAGCAAAGGAGTCACCTAGTTACTTCTTGAGTACCTATATTTCTGCGTGTTCTTCTTACAACAAGCATATCATCCACATATAGGCACAAAATAATATAACTACCATAAAGAAACTTCTTGGTGTACACACAATGGTCTCGAGTGACACCTGGAGCAACCTTGCTCCTACATAAAACTATCAAACTTCTTATACCATTTCTGTAGAGAGCTTGTTTCAGCCATACAAGCTCTTCTTAAATTTGCACACTAACCTCTCCTTCCCTTTGACCTTATAACTTTGTGGTTTCGCACATACAATTCCTTCTCTAACTCACCATGAAGTAATGTAGTCTTCACATCCAACTACTCTAAGTGTAGGTCTTCTACTGCTACTAAACCAAGAACAGTTCTAATAGAAGTCATTTTAACAACAAGAGAAAAATTTTCATCAAAGTCTATACCTTTCTTCTGTGTAAATCCCTTGACCACCAACCGGGCCTTATATCTTTTCTTTCCTCCATCTTGCTCATTTATTTTGTACACCCACTTGTTCTACAATGCTCTCTTGCCCTTGGGTAGCTCCACCATATCCCAAGTTTGGTTCTCCATAAGAGATCTATGCTCTTCATCCATGGCCTGGTCCCACTTCTTCATGGCATCTACCTGCACTGCTTCCTCAAAGCACTCTGGCTCTCCACTATCAGTGAGAAATAAATAATTCAAAGGTAGTAAATCATTCAAGTTCCCTTATTACCCTAGAAGACCTTCTCACCTTAGGAGTTTGGGGTTCTGATGAGTAGGTTCCTGAACTGGTTATGCTAGAACATGTTGCACCTGAACCGACCCCTTGGACACCTTATTGTCTACAATGTCCTCTAACATTGTGTATTCTTTGTTTGGTTCCTCTTTTTATTCCTGCAACTAATCTTTATACATGACTTTTTTATTAAAGACAATATCTCTAGACCGAAATATTTTCTTGTCCTTAAGACTCCAAACACGGAAACCAAATTCATCCTCACCATATCCAACAAAGGTGCATTTCTCAGACTTAGCCTCTAGCTTGGTCCTATCATCTTTATCAATGTGAACAAATACCTCACATCCAAATACTCTAAGAAATGAGTAATCAATTTTCTTACTAGACCAAGCCTCCTCAAGTATACCTGCATCCAAGGCCATAGAGGATCCTCTGTTAATAAGATAAATAGTTGTACTTATCGCTTCTGCCAAAAACATGAGTGGCAGCCCCGCATGTAACCTCATGCACCTAGCACGCTCCATGATTGTCTTGTTCATTCTCTCTGACACTCCATTTTCCCGTGGAGTATTTAAACTATCATTTTCCCCGTGGATCCCATTTACCGAACAGTAATCAAGAAATTCATTACTATAATACTCCCCTCCATTATCCGACTTGAGACATTTCAACTTGAGACTTGTTTCATTCTCAACCAAGGCTTTCCATCTTTTGAAAGTTTCAAACACATCGATTTCTTTCTAATGCAATATACCCAAAATTTTCTAGTTGCATCATCAATGAAAGTGACATAATAACATGAACCACCAATAGATTTTACCTTAGCTGGCCCCCATACATCTATATGCACTAACTCCAACTTACCCTCCTTCCTGGTAGGTCCAACCTTGAGGAATCTCACCTGTTTTGTTTCCCATAAACACAGTCCTCATAGAAGTCCAAATCTAACTCCTTTAATTTGGGCAACATGTCCTTTATAATCTGCATGCCCTTTTGACTCATATGACCGAGTCTTTGGTGCCACAAAGTTACATCTCCATCTACAATAACTAAATTACAATAATCAACACCACTGGTTAAATACAAAGTACCAGTTTTCTTACCTCTTACAACCACAAGAGCTCCCTTGATAACCTTCCAAGAATCCACTGTAAAACTGATCGTACAGACCATCACTACCTAGCTGACCCACTGATATCAAGTTCCACCTCAACTTAGGCACATGTCCTGACATCCTTAAGTAGCCATGTGTTCCCATTCTACATTTTTACCTAACAAAACCTTCCCTACTATGTTGCATGGTTCATCATCACCAAGATATACATGTCCAAAATCTCCTTGAACAAAATCAGTAAAGTAATGTCTATGTGGGGTGGCATGGAAAGAATCCCCTGAATCTAACATCTAAGACTCGGCAATATTATCTAAAGAAAGAATGAAGGCATCCTGACAAATATCACCTCTACGCCACATTTACCTCCTTAGTTTCCTCCTTCTTGTTCTTCTTATCCCGAAGATCCCAACAATCTTTCTTAGCATGACCAACCTTCCCACAGTGTCAATATTCTAAGTTGCTCTTAGACTTTGACCTTCCGTGATCATTCGAATTCCCATGGTTACCTTTCCCTCAATTCTTTTGTCTCCCTCTACTCTCCACTATCAAAGTTTTTCTAGAAGTAGAAGAATATCCAAAGCTCTTCCTTCGCATTTCCTCACTTAGGATCACACCTACTACATCCTCAAACTTTAGCTTTGAATTATTAGAGACTGAATTACTTACAGCCATAACCAAGTTGTCCCAACTATCTGGCAAGGAGCACAAAATCAGCAAAGCCCTGACCTCATCATCAAATTCAATTTTTACCGAGTTTAACATACTCACAACCGTATTAAATTCATTCAAATGATCAACAATATAACCATTCTCAGAAATCTTCATATTAAATAATTTTTTCATCAAAAATATTTTATTAGAGGTAGAGGTTTTTTCATATAACTTCCCCAACACACTCATGAGACCTTCCGTGGTCTTCTCCTGTGATATGTTGAAAGCAACCAAAGATGCAAGGCATAACCGAATTGCCCCGAGTGCTTTTCTATCCAGCAACTCCCAATCCTCATCCGACATGGCTATAGGTTTCTTTGCTTTTCTAGCCAAAGTAACATGGAGGTCCTTCGATACATGTAATCCGCCATTTTCATCTTCCACAAACCAAAGTTCTACCCCTGGAACTTCTCAACCCTTGATCTACCCTCATCTACCATAGCTCCCACTCAAGTTAAACTTTCCTTGTGATTTACCACTTCAAAAAAAAATCACCAAAGCTCTGATACCATTTGTTAGGAATTAGTGAACAAATATGCAGAAACAATTCCTCAAACCACAATAGTAGGAAGGTATATAGCAGAATTATACTTGCACAAATATAACAACATGCATAAGTCATGCACAAAAGAAGACAAGACAAGATTTAACATGGTTCACCCAATGTGGGCTACATCCACCAAGAACTTGCTCATATTTTATTATCAACAAGAGTAAAACAACTCTCACAATCTTCTCTCGGTTATGAACTCACAACAAAATTCCAAAGATGTTAAACCACATCTAAACCACAATTGATACCCAATTTCTTAACCTTGATCACTCTTTATCACCTCTTAATAACTAAGACTCAAGACCTATTGAAGACTCAAGACCTATCAAGACTCAAGACCTCTTGAACACTCAAGATATCTTCAAGATACCCTAACACCTCTATTTATAGGATTACAATCCTTATAAGAAGTCCTAAAGCTAACCCTAGAAGTTTGAAAGTCATAACCTTTCAACTTCCCGAGCTGAAAAAATTGGCATGGCATTGTGACCAATTAACTGCAACTTAACAACAACGTCACAATAACATCACGTAAGACGACTACGAGAATGCTCCCGAAGTCTCCAAACTTAACGTTTTGAACTCTAACACTTTAATACTAATTCCGAAAGACCAAAACAGGGTCCACACCCCAACATTAAGACAGAAATTGTATTCTCGGAGTCATTCGAAAATTCAGCGTAAGACCGTAGGATGTTGTGCACGAGTTTTAGATTTTCTCATAATGTCATCGACGTAGTCTTAAACTATATCATGCATCATGTCATAAAAAATTACAGTCATGGCATATTAGTAGGTGGATCCAATGTTCTTGAGTCCGAAGGGCATGACTCGATAAGCAAAACATGCCACAAGGTGTAGTAGAAAAAAATTTATGTTGATCTTCTATAGCAATTTTGATCTCGATTATAGCCAGAGAAACCATCCATGAGAGATAATATCTCATGCCCAACCGTGGAGTTGATGATCATATCAATGTTTATGAGTGGGAAATCATCTTTTGGGAAAGCTTTATTTATGTCACGAAATTCGGTGTAGTTATGAATGCCTCCGGTTCTCTTGCTATTGGGATGATATTAGAGATCCATTCCAAATAATCGTTGGTCGGATAAAACCAACATCAAGCGAAAGATCTGTAATTCTTCCTTGACAAGCAACGTGAATTTTAGGTGCATTTTGTGGAGCTTTTGTTTAACTGGTTTAGCATCTTTATGCACCACAAGATTATGGACCATGAGAGAAGGATCCAGACAAGGCATATCCACATAAGACCATGTGAATATGTCTGAAAATTCTTTTAGGAGTGTGGTAAAGATGGCTTGTTCCTCTATAGATAAAGATTCCCCCAGTTTAAGAATCTTGGGTCTTCTTCTATGCCGATGTTGATGTCAATGGTTTCCTCAACTAATGATGCAGATCCATATTGCAGCGTTTCAAGATTTGAGAGAAGTTGATCCATAATTGGATCATTTTCAAGATTCGGGATTCTTAAAAGAATTTAGCAAGGGGATTTTCCTTGTTAAGGTGACAAGATAAGTTGGGATGAGGGATATTAGATTGGGATTGAGGGAAATGGGAAGCTCCTGTTCGTCAAAATAGGCATCAGTGTTTAAACATATTTGAAAACCCTTTTTATGATCACCAAAGAGTATATTTTTGCAAGTTCCCATGAACTCAAGAATTGCTTCATCATTTTGAAATGAGTCAAGAGGGGCATGCTCTGATCATTGGTCCCATTGAATGAGTTGTGGATAGGTGAGGGCGATGTCGATGGTGAAAACAATGGTGTCATGGAAGAAATAAGTGGCGATAAGGTCTTTGTATCGATTCCATGACGGAACCTATGTCAAAATTAACAATGGCCTCCTCAGTTGTGTCGGAAGTGTCACTAAGGTCATCATGGATACTTTCATTAGGTAGATGGTACCCAAGGCCACGACCATCAAGGTTTTGGATAACATTTGGGGGTTCATAGATGCCTTGTCTAGTGAGGCCTAGTTCTCCTCCTAAATAAACCATATGAACCATCATCCTTTTAGGAATCAAATATTCATTATTAGAGTAACAAGAGGGTATAGAGTCATCAATAAGCCATGTGGAATTGGATGGTTCAATGTACTCATCAGTAAGAAGACACCCAAAACGAATAAAAGTGGATGAACCCAACACATATGTTTGTTGTTTATTTGGACATATGTCAGGCCTTCCGAGATGTTTGGGTGATAGCGATAGTTAATCAATGTTGAAGGTTTGATATTCTCCACACCATGTCATCTTTAGTTTGAGTGGCGAGAGTGGGTAACAAAGGAGTGGATATGGATGGAGTAGGAAGAAGGGGAGTAGATGATGATGATCCGTTATGTAATGTGGATGGAAGACTCACCTGGTGAGATATATGAAGTGATGGATGATGGTGGTGGTGATGACGGTGCAGGTTAAGTGATAGGAAGTAAGGTTCCCGATAACTTTCGGCTTCCAATGCTTAACAATATTGGAAGGGTTGGGGGTCACCGTGGATAGTAATTTTTATACTATCATGTTCAAATTTGATACATTGATGGAGTGTGGATGGTACAACATTCATCTCATGAATCTAGGGCCGTGAACCTGGATGTTCTATAACATGGATGAGGGTGGGAAGCATGACAGCCCGATGTTAATGAGTAATTAGATGGTGTCGATCGCCTACACTCTGTATTGCCATGTGCTTTAATAGTAATAATGTCTTTCTTAAGATCCAAATCATTGTATCCCAATCGATGAATGAGACACAAATTACAGCAGATTAAGATCTGATCCATTTTCTATTAGCATTCTCTTAACGTGAACGTTGTCGATGCGAGACTTTGATGTAGAGAGGAAGATTGTGGGCAAGACTGTGTGATGGCAAGTCTTGTTTGGGTGAAGGTAAGTGGGATCATTGGATAAGGATAGAGATGGGCAACAAGGGCTTGAAATTGTGTAGGATCAATGTCAGTGGGGATGTGTGTCTCTTAGAGGGCACGATATAAAATTTCTTTGTGGACAGATGAAGTCTTGAGAAGGTCCATGATGGATATTTGTGGAAGAGTCTTCTCAAGTTGTTCGATGATATTATATTGTGCTTGTGGTGTTGGGTTAGAAGAGGATGGAGTAGCTCCTTGAACCACCACATGGCTCCTTCGGTGTAAGTAACACACACCGAGGGTTTTCATGCGAGAGACCCTTTATTTTAATGGTGGATATGGCCAATAAGTGATGTGTAAGGAGGGGGTACATGATGATAATTGATGTGGTTAGAACGATGAGTGGATGACTCGGGTTTACTTCCAGACTTCTATTGACCTTGGTTAGAAGCATTGTTCTAACCATGATTAGGAAGGGGATTTTGATATATCCCAAGTTTTTGATTTTGAGAAGAAGTGGAAGCATTGTCCTCTATTTCGATTTCACCTCATTCAATAAGGTCTTGAATATAATTATTTAATTTCATACATTGATGTGTGGCATGACCCTTGATTTTATGGAACTTGTAATATTTGTTTTCTTTGAACCATGAAGGTTTGAGTCGGGACTCTTCTATGGGCTAAGTCTGAGAAAAAACAACCATATTGGCGACAATTAATTTATCAAATATTGCCTCCATAGACTCACCAAGGGGGTGTAGGTTCTTTATCTGAATCTTGAGTAAACCAAGGTTATCCTTTAGGGACGATATGATAACTATTGTATGGACATACTAGATATTTTTGGTATCTATTACTCCGTCACCGACAACATTTTTATTCTTATTAAAATATTTAGGCTTTTTTAATGTAGAAGGTTGATTGGATTGGTTATGATTATCACGGGAATATATCTTAACAAGGCATTTTGCAACAAGGGATTTTTCAATTTGCATTCCCTTCTCAATGATGTCATCAAACGTGTTTGCACAATGGACTTGTAAATGAAAGGCTAATTCTGATTGAGGTTAGAGACAAAAATGGTAACTAGTTTTTTTCGGGTATGGGCCATGGAATGCAGCTAGCAAGGGCTCGCCATCATTGTAGGAAGGATGAGAAATTTCACCATTTTTTGTTTGGTATTACACAAATCAATCATTGTGACATCATGTTCTACATTATAGGAAAAGTGTTTTACAAATTTTTCTGATAAGTCAACAAACGTTGTAATAGAGCCTTTAGGTAATCGGAGGAACCATTCTAAAGCGGGACCACCTAGACTTCTAGAGAAGAGTCTTAGAAAATAGGAGTCATCGTAAGCTACTTCTTGACACAACATATAGAAATCCTTAACATGTTCATGGGGATCACCTTTTCCCTTATATTTTTCGAATTTGGGTGGTTCAAAATATGGTGGGAAAGGGACCCAAAATGTTGCGGATCAAAAGGATAGGGACAAAGTTCCTTGAATTTATATTGTCATCCCTATGTGCCGAGTTGCAACCCTTGAAGTGTTTCCTTCATAGACTTCACTTCTTGCTCCAAGGTTGGTTATGGAGGATTGGGAGGTGGTGGGTTGAATTTGGGTTGAGAGTGTTAGGATCCGTGATCATTGGGGGTTGCATATCAATTTGAGAGGCTAACTGGGTGATTTGGTTACTCATTTGCTATAATTGGGATAATACGGCTTCTTTGGATATGTTAGGATTGTTCTCTTTGTCATCTCGTCCATATATAATGCAATGGTGATTAGTATGGTGTGTGGATGGTGGTTGTTGGCCAATGTTATCATTTTCATCTTGGAGGAGACTTTGGAGTTGGTCATGGGTGTAATTAGAAGGAAGTTTTGCCTCTGTGATATAGTTGGAGTAAAAGGAAATTTTTATTTTTCTCAATGAAATGGTTAAGCATTTCTCTTCTTCTTCCTTCTGTAAAGTAGGTACTTGAGTCATCATCACTACTAGTGTTGACCATGGTCTCCTCATCTTCTCCTCTAGGTCGATTTTCTTCGGCATTGGCGTCATAATAATTGTGGTTGAATATATCATTTTCCATGTTGTGGTGATTGTTTTCTTCATTGTTTCCAAATTGGGATCGAGTTACAATTCTCCTAGGTGTCATTAGACTCTGATGTTAATGAGATGTATTGATGAGATGAAGATGTTCGGAATGAATGAAGGATGTAGGATGAAAATAGAGTTACAATTCCTTGGTTAATCGATGTATAATCTCAATAATCTATTCTTGCTTATAGGACAAGAAGAAATTTGAGGGAAAGGATGTGAGAAGGATTTTCCTCGTTAGTAGAGGGATTAGGATGTTCCTTGTTATAAGGGCTTAGAAGAATAGGATAGATGATAAGGATATTTTTTCTATTAGCAAGATGTTGATTAATAATATTAGGTTAGTTATATCAAAGAGGGATCATGAATAGGATGATTGAGAGTGTTTGGATAGGTGTGTATGAGGATATAAGATTATGAAAAAAAAGAAAACTAGAGTCTTATAGGCCTAGGTTAGTTTTTAGGATGCCAATAGGAAACGTCAAGTAATTTAAAATGGTATGACTTATGTGGTGTAAGATGAAGGATAATATTTTTGTGTGGAAGATGGAAGAGGGTGTTTATGTTGTATTATTAATGAGATGGATTATTATTTGGAATGTTTGGATTTATTATTTATGTGCTTTTTCTTGAAAGATAAATAGTATGGGATGGATATTATGAAATTTATTTAATAGGATGGAAATGTCAGTTTTATTTTTGGATTTTTATGGTAATGTGGGAAGTGAAAATAAAAGTATTTACGTGATGATGGTGTATGTTTAAAGTTTATTATGGAAAAATTGGAAGTGTATAATGGGGGGATAGTTGTATGGTTAAAATTTATGTATTAGGTGAAAATGAGATTTTATTGCGGTAAGTGTGATTAATAGTATGTAATGAGGGGGATATGATCAAAGGTCGATGATGTGTATTTTGAAAATCGAGGTTAAGTGGTTGTGGTCAAAATGATGTGAATTGCGGGTATATGGTTTAATTATGAATATTAGTGTGAGGGTTATTTATTGGTTTCGACAAAACACTCAAGCAAGCACAACCATGTAAGCACAACCATGTAAACACAACCCTAACTAGTCATGTGGGATTACAACCAAACTATAGCTCACTTTCAATACCACACACCGACGGTGGTGCCACAATTGGCTCTCCACCTATGTGTCAATGTGTGATCGACTAACAAGTAATATTCGATGGTTCCTTCCCCGTACTATATTTCAATATGCGGGTAAAAGGGATAGCTATACTAGGATGTACAAGTTCTCTAGGGGCATCCCCGATATACATTGTAGTATGTGGGGCCCAAATCCGTGTTGCAAGGATGTTTTATAAGGCCTGTGTTTTGGGATGTGGAAGTCCCTCACTTCACACCGCTCTTAAAACAAGCAAGCACTTAGCCAATAACGATAGCTCTCCAAGAATTTATATACCCCATTGGAACACGGGTGTGTCTACATGCATGGAGGTGAAGCTTATGGTCACGATACCCCTAGGACTATGGTAAGTGCATGGATTTTATTTCCATGTCACGTTACCCCCTAAAAAAAAAAAAAGGGGAGGGAATACTAACCACTTTTGATCCTCAAGATTTTCCTAGGATGTGAGAGGAGAGCACACGGTGTCACCTTCGAGTTTAAACAAGCAACACAAAAACTTACAAAAGGACACACAAAATAATGAAAATTAAAATTTATATGATAGGGGCCTTCGACAAGGGAACCTGCAAGACAAAAATATTAGTAGTTTTAATAGAAACCCCAATGTACTTAGACCGATCAGGGTTGCAAGAAACAAAAGGTTAGTAGTCTTAGTTTACTTAATATCCTACAACCACAAATGTTAGGCAATATTATTATTATTTTGATTGAATGGAAAAATCGGTAGAGTTTCCCCTTGTTTTTTTGATTTTCTTGCAAAAATAGAATGTTAGATTCAAGAAAAATTCATTAAAAACCCAAAATATGTTCTTGTTGAAAACACAAAGCAAAAATAGTCAATAGGTTATACACGCTATTATAGTATAAATGTACCAAATAGGGTATAAATGCGTTAACTTGAGAATATATGTGTTGAAATATGGGTTCATGTATACGTAAAAATGTTAGCACAAAATGTGCAATTACAAGAGATAAATGTGTTGAAATATGAACTAGATAAATAACTGCACATATAGAGTGTTAGCATATAAACGCGTTGAAACAGATTTAAATGCACTACAATAGTATATATATGCACCGTAATGTGAATCGGGAGGTCAAATCTACACAAATAGATTGTCAATAGATAAATTCGCTAAAACAGTAACATACACACTAAAATAAGAGATAAATATGTTGTATGATGTCCCTACAAGAACGAAGTCTCAAGAGTTTGTGAAAGCATTGTTTTAGGGTATACGTGCTACTACAGTCACGAACGCGCTGATACAACACAGATTCATGAAAATTCAAAATTTTGAGTTTAAATCTCACTGAAAATTTCAAAAAATTAACAGCTTGTTGTTAGTGCCTAATGCTACTAATTTCAATCAAAATTTAGGGGGGTAAGCCCCACAGTGGGCACCAAAATGTAGATGAAAAATTGTGTTAGTGTGCAAACATGAAATGACTTATGAAACCAATTCAAAAAAATCTAGCACAATGGTTCATCTACCTTAGATGGAACAGAGAGATAAAAAGGGGGAGAAAGTGATATACTTGTACTTACCTACAAGTGAAATCCTCCTCCTTTGATGAGTTTGATTTGCTCCTTTGATTTGCTTGTTGAATGATTGTAAGAATGTTTTAGATCTTAGAAAAATTTCCCCTTGATCAAATGATAAAATAAGTTTGATAGATTGCTATGAAGATTTCTTAGATGGCTTGAAAATTGGGCGGCATTTACTTACAAATTTCTAAGGTGCTTGTCATGGAGGATGGAACCTCTATTTATAGCTAGAGGAGGTAAAAATCAATGGCTAAGATCTTGCCATGGTGGATTAGATCAATGGTTGAAATTGGATGAGAGAGGAGAATTTTCTAGATGTAGAGAATTCTAGATTTCTTAAGAACTCTCCATTGAATTAAAAATTCAATGGAATAGTGTATTTTTATTTGAATATTTGAAAATGGGAGGGAAGAATGGAGAGGCTTCTAGAAATAGAAGCCTCTAGATTTGGAGGGTCATTTAGCATGTAGTTAGGTGAGATTAAGTATGTTTAATGAAGTGATTAGATGGAGAAGCTAGGCATAGAGTAGGTATAGGGTAGGTGGTAGGTGGGTGAGTATTTTTAAATTGCTAGAAAATAGTTAATGAGGATTAGTTAGTGTAATAAGTGAAATATTAATAATGTATTAATATTTCTAAGGGTGTAAATGGGGTTTATGGAATATGAAATAATTGGAGTATGGTTGTATATAATATAATAATTAATTAAATTTATAATTAAGTATTAAGGTCAGTAGTGGGGATGAATGGCTATTATATGATTAACGAATTATTTGTTAGATGACCATGTCGACATTTTACATGTCTACACTTTACCAAATCTCAATTTTAATGATAAAAATAAAATTAAAAATGATGATTTTGGCTTTATCTTTACACTATGACATGTGCACATGACTTAATCCCAAGTGACTTATATTTCTCTCTCCTACATGGATTGTTTGACTAGGCACACTACTTAGTCAGTCATATACTCAATTGCATTTATCCAATTCAATATATTACTCCTAGGTATATCACCAAAAATCCTACATAATCCTCATGAACTACCTCTCCAAAATGGTATGGATTGGGACTAAGATGTATAATAGTCTAGGCCATACCCTTACGCCTTATCATGTCCCTCCTCAAATGACTCTTTTTCCAGCTTTGATACCTTTTTATGATTCTTTTCACATCCTATTGGTCAACCTTAATGTGACATCTAAATTATGAAAGCATATATAAGAAATTTTAATGCATTCATTAACTCACCTAGAAATTTTAAAAGAATATATTATAAAGTACATTCCGTAAGCATGTAAAAGGATATTTTAAATCTTCCTAAAGCAAGAACACATCTATAAGAACAACTAATAATCATGTTTGAGGAACTCAAAATAGGTTTAAGAATCTATATTCCCCATCTACAAAACCTCAAAGGGCCTAGAGCCAAGTACTTTACAAGGTCAAGCCAACACGAAACACCGCCAAAGTTTCTAAGGGACAAATGAAATCAATCTAGAATTTGTAAGCACAACACACCATATCACATTTACGAAGGGTAAATTATGCTTTATTTATGGTTACATTCACTATATTTATGTCAAAAGACATAAGGGAAAAATAGGGGTTGGCTTAGAGTTGCATACACAATTGCATATACACTAGGAGAACTACATGGAGTTTTATCTTACCTTTGAGGGGATGTAGTGAATTTCTTGGATTGACTCAAAGCAAGGTTTGACCATCAAGGTCATTCCAACTCCACACATAAATTTATGCCTTTTGTTATATAATCATGTTTATGAAGTACTAGTGCAGGGATCTAGATTTTCATCTATTACAGTCACTATGTGAGGTGTGGCACATTTGCAAACCCCAAAGATCGACAATGAATCATATTTATAGGCCACCAATGACCATAAAAATTTGTAGATCACCAATAGATCCCCGACCCAAAACCATACATCTCAAGACCAAGATGTACCATGCTATAAGACATACAATATGGTTCCTTACCAACTCAATTTTTAGTCATAGTTATAGAGATGAAGCACTTTCATATCTTTACTAGTATGCAAATTTAGTCTACATGCCTAGATCATCTTTGTACCTTTATATTCATCTAGGTGCACTTTTCCTCTTGTGTTTTAATCAATCATTTCTATTGTTATATCTTGTGATTTACTCTGGAGGCTATATTCTGTTGGACATTAATTTTTATTATTACTTAAGATAAAGAACCTATACTACCCTCACACCTATAAATAAATAAGAAACTGATCTAATACAAAAAAACTTGTTTATTTATTTAGGGTGTAAACTTCACCTAATTATATGTCTTCAAGCTTTATTCATGAATTTCCACATGTTACATATTTCAATGTTGATCTTCAAACATGATAAATTGGTACTAAACATTGACATCCCTCCTAATATACTTCACAACTCATGCAATTTATAGTTTATGACACATAATGCAATTCATTCCGACATCACTAGCCTAGATATCTTAAATATACATATCTAAAATGCTCAATATATATTATATTCATATGCATATTATTTGTCGTTGGGTTAAATTTGAGAAACATAATATATATGCCTCAAAATTGACATATCTTAGTTTTTACATGTGTATTTAAGATATCAAATCCAATAAGTTTAATTCCAAAGACATTATTTTAAAAATATTATAATGAAATGAAATAATCAACTTTAAGAAAGTGTGTTAGTTAATTATGCAAATATGCATAACCTACAATGTCAAAATGGAGGGTGGTGGTGGAGTGTAATCATGTGAGATGTCAATAAAAATGGTTGATCTTTGGCATATAATTGATCATCATAAGGAATTTTAGACACCCATTTGACTATCATAAAATAGTTTTTCTTCTTGTTAGGAGAAGATGATAAAAAATAATGATGATATCTTAGGGCATACATTGGAGTTTGAAACCCATTTTTCTTTCAAAAATTGTTTTTGAGATCGACACAATTTTGCAACCAAATTAAGTCTATGTATCACCAATCAAAAATATAATCATACTTACTCAATATAATATATGACAATCTGAAATAAATATGTCAATATTAATCTCAAAGTTCATAAAAAAATATTTATGATGATAGGCGTTATACTATGGGATACACTAACCTAGTTCTACCATCAACAACTAATAATTTATCTCGGACGGGACAACCATTGAAATATTTGTATTCATTCATATTATTTAGAAATAATATCCACTATAATGTGTATTTATATGTCATATTGTAATCATTATTGACTACAAATTTGTACAAATATGACATGGGAAACCATTCACCATTTGTGGGTCATAAGCAAATAAATTTCTAGAAGCGGACTTTCAAAATACCCACATTCATGTGTGCTTATTTTTTTTAGGATTGTAGACACTCAAACATGGTAATTTAACCTTTGACACTGCTAATTGTGATTGTGCTCCTTTGCTAAGATAAATAACCTTATCATATCCCCCACTTAATACATCATGTTCTCTCACTCCCAACTTATTCCCACACATTGATGTGTTGACACTTTCCTAGCTAAAATAGATATAATCATGCCTTAACCTATGTCCATCATGATGCAACTTTCATATTTAATCCACCACATCCTTATCTAAGACCATACAATAAGGTCAAGATGTCGCATCCGGTCCTAGTTAACATATACGGTCTTGGACTGACACATCTTCCAACTCGATTTCAATGTAATAACATTTTTAGGTATTTTCATCTTCCTAGGTCCACCTTATCATAAATATTTACCTTCATAACCATATAAAAAAAAATTAACATCACCTCATTTATGTACTTGACAAGAATCGACAAATCACTTGGTACTCTCATTGTAATACATATAAAAGGAACTCAAGGCTCCCTAAATATTCCTAAAGTTGATGCACATCCATTAGGGCAGCCACTATTACATTTTTGAAGCAATCAACCAATCCAAGGAGTCTAGCTTCCGTCACTTCCAAGAACACCAAAATCTATATTTCAAATTATTAACAAGAGCACAATCCCCTCAAACATGTTCAAATTGATTCGAGTTGCCAACTAGTTGCATTCATATAGATATTATGCACTAGGTAGAGAACTATGTGTGGTTTGAGGCCTCTTCAGATTAGTGCCAACATAGGAAGTGCACTTATTGCACTTCAACACACACACTAACCTTCTTGAAGGTTCTTTCACCCATGGTTAGGGTTTGAGTTCCATTTATCTAATTCCATAGGGTTTTGAGACTATGTGACTTATGGTTTGACAATAAATCATATTTCCAGACCACCAAATGGAACAACAAGTTGCATAACCTCATTCCAAGTAGGTCCAAGATTGTAAGTGTTGTTACTGTACCATGGCATTTTCAAATCACAGCTCCCAAAACAAAGACCAATTTCTCCTATTTTTCCCAATTTGTGCATCTATATTTCTCTTGTACAAATTTATGTAGCTAAGAACATATTCCCTCTAGTTTTTCAATGTTTTAGCATATTATAAACACTAGTTGCAAGAAATAATACATTATTATGATATTTTGTAAATAATGTTGTAATTTAATTAATCAAAATAACTCCAAGTATTATAACCTTGCAATAATTTTTAATTGGTTCGCATTGCATAAAAATCTAATATATTAGTATTGAAAAGGGTGTAAACATTTGGTGAACCCAATGTGAATCAAACATGCTTCATGTTCTTTCTTACTAATTATCTTGATTTTATCATTGTTTGACATAAAAAAATTATACATGGTTGTTACTTGTAAGTGTTATTACTCGTCTATTTCATTGTATACGCAATACATGCCTTTCTTGTCTTGTGACACCATGAGAATCCTATGTATGTGCCTCTATACAATCCTTGTGTGACATTACTTAACTTGTATGTGGCCCAAGATCCTTGATTTTCTTGTGACATCATCGACATCCCATGTTTGTGGCTTTATTCCTTGTTATGACTCTTCTCTACATGCTATGGATTTTTTTGTTCACTTGATTATTCTTGTGTATCTACACTAGTTCTATTACATCCACATTACTATTGTTCTTATTTGTATCACTAATATTGTTGTGATGTTTGTTTTTCTCTTTTGTGCCATGGTATCCACCATGTGCATTCCCTTCTATAGGTACAAGTTTATAAAGGTGACCACCACTTTAGCAATCCACATTCTTCTACAACTTCTCATATATTTAGTACACAAGTATACATCTCTTCTTTTGAGCCACACACTCAAATTCGTTATCACATTTTCCTCAAAAGAGGGAGCATTCATCAAGATATATCTTATACTTATGATCATAATTCCAAGTTCGTAAAAGGTTTTTATACGAAACAAGTCCCGAGAAACATTTCTAGATACCAAATTTTTGGTAGAAATTACACAGTTTAGGACTATACATAAAGGTTAGGATCGTGCGATGTGCCTGATCCTACCATACATTTCTTATTTGGGGGAAGTTACATCAATTTTTTTCTATAGTTTCATATTTTGACTTATGGATCCAACTTTTTTACTGAAACTTCAAAATTAGTTGACACAATTCTCAATAGTTTACAAGGGCATTAATGTTTAACTCCTTTTCCACTTCAAGTACTTAGTTCATGTTACACAATACTAAGTTTTGGGGCATGATCCTCCTTCATTATCATTTTAGCATCAATAAACACTTCTACTCAACATTATGACACATGGGAAGATCATGAGGGCACTCATTCTCTTTTAGACCTTGTATACATACATACATACATACATACATACATATATATATATATATATATATAATTAGGCCTAAATTTATTTGTAGCGTTGTGGTTTGTGGGGTTATGAAAAGTAGTGAAATGAATGAGTTATTCATAGGAAATATCTCTTATCCTCTTTTAAAGGGAAATATAATAGGGTTAAATTTGATACATTTTTTTCTTCCTTCACGGGGTTTCTGATACCCTCTCTCTCTCTCTCTCTACTCTCTCTCTCTCTCTCTCTCTCTCTCTCTCTCTCTCTCTCTCTCTCTCTCTCTCTCTCTCTCTCTCTCTCTCTCTCTCTCTCTCTCTCTCTCTCTCTCTCTCTCTCTCTCTCTCTCTCTCTCTCTCTCTCTCTCTCTCTCTCTCTCTCTCTCTCTCTCTCTCTCTCTCTCTCTCTCTCTCTCTCTCTCTCTCTCTCTCTCTCTCTCTCTCTCTCTCTCTCTCTCTCTCTCTCTCTCTCTCTCTCTCTCTCTCTCTCTCTCTCTCTCTCTCTCTCTCTCTCTCTCTCTCTCTCTCTCTCTCTCTCTCTCTCTCTCTCTCTCTCTCTCTCTCTCTCTCTCTCTCTCTCTCTCTCTCTCTCTCTCTCTCTCTCTCTCTCTCTCTCTCTATATATATATATATATATATATATATATATATATATCTATTTGGTGTTTGGTTACATGCACCTAATACTATAATTTATCCTTTAGTACAATGGGTATTGATCACCCCCAATCCTTTAATAATTTTTGCAATGCAAATCTAAATCTCCAACTATAAGAAAGGAAAAGGGAAGTTTTTCCCTACTTAAGAGGAACATGTGTATTCTTTCCATGTTTTACATCTCTTGATTTCACTTTATGAAATTTCATATTATGTATTTACAATTGAGTTATAATTAAATTTCTATTATGGACATTGACTACACTTTTTTTTAAAGTGTCATAATGGATCATGTCAATACCAACACATCTAGACAACAAAAACTCAAATCAAAGACAAAGTTTGTCTACACACTCAAGTATATTTTCCTTTAAGCATGTAATTTTCATTTCATACTTAAAGGGGGAAATGTAGACATATAATTTAGAAAATTACCCTTTGACACTCCTAATTATGATGGTGCTCCTTTTCTAAGAAAAACAACCTCATCCTATCCCCACTCAGTACATATTTCTCTCTCACTCTTAACTTTCTTATTCCCACACACTGATGTGTCAACACTTTCTAAGCAAAAATGCATAAAATCAATCCTTAACCTCTTTCCATCATGTTGCAACTTTTATATTTCATCCACCAAATCCTTTTCCAAAATGTACAATAAGGTTGGGATGTGGCATCCAATCCTCGACCAACTTGTATGGTCTTGGACCGACCTATCTTTCAACTCTTCTTTCAATGCAATAACATTTTTTGGGTCTTTACATAATCCCGGTCAACCTTATCATAATTATTTACCTTCATAACCATATATAAGTAAGTTTAAATCACCTCAGTTATGTACCTAGCAAGAATCTAGTAAATTCCTCGATATTCTCATTGTAATAAACACAAAAAGCACTCGAGGATCCCTAAATCTTTCTAAAGTTGATGCACATACATTAGGGAAACCACTACTATAATTTTAAAGCACTAAAATAGGTCAAGGAGTCTAGCTTCCCTCACTTCCAAGCACACCAAGATCCCTACTTCAAATTCTTAGTAAGAGCACAATCCTCTCAAGCATGTTCAAAGTGGTTCAAGTTGCCAACTAGTTGCATTCATATAGATATTACATGTTATGTGGAGAAATACATGTGGTTTGAGGCCTCTTCAAAGTAGTGTTGATGTAGGTGGTGCACATATTATACTTCAACCCAAAAACTAACCTTCTTGCAGGTCTTCCACCCATGGTTAGGGTTTGAGTTCCATTCAAATGATTTCAGAGGGTTTCAGGATTGTGAGACACTTAGGTCTTGACAACAAACTTATTTCTAGACCACCTGAAAGGAACACCAAGTTGTAGAACTTTATTCCAAGTAGATATAAGCTTTTACAACAAATATAAGACTATATAAATGTTCATGGCAAACATGTACAATTCCATACTAGGCGCTTTCATATCACATTTCTCATAACAAAACATATGCAGTCCATTACTCTTAATTTGCCTAGTATTTGTATTCGATCTCTTCTATACCACCGTGTAGCTAAGTACATCTTCCCTCTTTTGTTTTCAAGCTTGTATCATATTGTAAACACTAGTTGCAAGTACCAATACATTATTATGATATTTTATGATTAATTTTGGAAGTTAATTAATTAGAATAACTCCTAGTATTATAACCTTACATTCCTTTTTAGTTGTGCATTCCATAACAATCTAATCCATTAATAATAACAAGGGTGTAGACAAGGAATATGGTTTCTTATTCTTATGATGTTGTTGAAGGTTTGTTTTCTAATTATTTATTGTTCTAATTCAATGTATAAATGAAAATACATATGATTATGTTATACTTTTCTCAACCTATGTTGGAACCTAGATCATTGCATAATGTTTATTCTCTAATTATTGATTGTTTTGATGTTGAGTATAAATGAAAATATTGTATCACTAAACTATGGTGAACATAAAACATAGATAAATATAGTGGAATCTCAAGAGTCATTTAAACATGATGTTCTTGTCCTGCTAACTCACACTTTATTAGGCAAAAATGTTAAGTGCAACTTCACATTGTCTTTCTTCCTAGCTCCACAAGAGAATGGCTACTTTGTTTTAAATTAAGTATTTAGATATATGGAGGAGCCCAAAAATTGGAACCAAGGTATGGATTATTTAATGGTTATTTTGATCACGAAATTAAGACTCCTATAGTTGAGGTAGGTAACATAATGGTTTCTTAAAACTTAGAATTATTTGTAAAAAAATTAGTACTGTGATTCTACTTCTTGTTTTTGGTTTTAATTTTATATCTTTATAGTTGGAGAAATTGATTTGTCAAGAATTGCACTGAAGTTGAGATATAAGCTCCTCGGTTGGATGAAGAAATTCGTGATGGAGAAGCACATGCTTCTCCTTTAGAACATGGAGAATGATTAGTTGTAGAATATGAAGCTCCACCTTTTGAGGTTATTGAATTTGTTTGGAATAAACATGTGGCTATTGACATTTTAGTATTTCCCCTATAAGAGGCACCAAAAAATCCCATGCATTAGTTGTAATTAAATCTAAGGCTTTTAAGATTGATTAAATGGGCAAGGTTGTGGTGTCCTAGTAGATTGGTCCATCAGAGGCTATTTTTTTCCAAAACAAGAAAAACTATGAATAAGAACTTTGTTGTGGTATCTAATGCAAATATATTTTTATCCTAGCTAATCTTTTGGAATTTTTATCTCTTATGTCTTGATATTTGGTGTCTAATTCCATAAGTTAAGGTGATGAAAAATTTCATCACATGTTCAAGCACTAATAGTTGTGAGGACAGCTTTTGCAAATGTTAAGTAGCAGAAGTTGTACTCACAAAATTACCACTAGCTTCGTAACCCTTGGCCCATGCTTCTAATGCCCCTAAGAGTAAAAGCTTTATAAAAGAAGAAGGTTATTGTAGTTTCCATCCTTTATAGGCTTTATCAAGTTTTAAATATTTTTCTCATTATCTTACATGATAAACTCGACAATATTGAGTATATGCGACGATATTTCCCTAATTTATCTCTAAATTTACCATTATTAATGAATTTTAGCTAGCATATCCTCAATCTATATTAATAATTTACCTCTTAATGCTATAACTACCCATCTTGATGAAGAGTTTAAGAATTTTGATCTTATTAATCCTAGTGGTGTTCAAGTTAGAAGTAACAGGTCAAAATTCAAGAGATAAAATTTTGCGATTATAACTTCTTTTTTATATTTTCAAGTTCATATTACTTCTTGCAATGCTTGTAAATTTGTCTTATGACAACATGGGTTCTATAATGTTATTTTGGAATCAATCATTGACTTCAAATCTGTAAAGTGCAATAGAGGTATTTTCAATCGGATACAAACATCATTGTCAAAGTAATCATATTTATTTTGTGTTACATGTCTTCTAGGTCATGCTTGTTCAATATGTTGGGCTTATATTACAATATGTTTAAGCTACATTTTGTTTTCCTTTCTTCTTGGTTATGTTTCTTTCTTCTTGGTTATGTTTCTTTTACCTTCTTGGCTTAAGTAATGCTTTTTTGATAGTATATACTCAAAAACACAAGAGATAAAATTTCTTTTTAAAAAAGAGACCTCCATTTTATTCTCTATTTGTTGTTACTTTTCAATATTTCATTTATGCTTTATTTACAAGCTACATTGATTATTGGTGGGCGCCAAGACTTATGTTGAAAAGAAGAGGCTTGTTGGCCTCAACTCGCATTGATTGGGATTTATATTTGAGTACTACAATTGAATATCATGTGATAAAATATATTAGATGCAACCTTTTTGTAAGCCCTTGTGGTTGTTTTCCATTGGGAAGGGGTGGCATTTAAAATGGTTGTTTGTTTTATGATTTTTATACAACTTTAAAGATACTCCACTTCACATTTCCTTTAATAAATGAATAAATAATTTAATACTCTTAATATCTCTTTGTATAAATTATCATTGTTGTTTATGTGAACATTATTTTTCCAATCCACTCTATTCACATATTGAAAAAATTTAAACTTTGACTCCACTTAGCATTAATGCTTTGCAATGATTTTAAGATTTATCGACCTCATTTTTAGACACATTTTTTAATGCTACCTTTCTTTATTCTCTATCAAGATGTATTTTTAACAACTAGTGCAACCACTAGCCATATTATTACAAGATGAAAATGCTCAATAATGTGTTAGAACTCTATAATCTAGCTATTTTCCTTGGTTCTTCCGTGTTGTGGATGACCTCCTTTTTCATTTTTTCTTTTGTATCTTATTGTAGATGTTCTACTTGCCTATTCTAAGAGATCTAGAATTTACAATCCCATTAACCTATTATTTGTCGGATATGGACATTGATGTAATTTCTTTCTTTCTATTAAGGGCTTGAAGTTGGATGAAGTTGGATCCACTATTAAGTTTCTCCTATTTCATAAGTTGGATAATTATTTTGACTTCATTTTGTTCAAGTTTAGAGCCCAACTTCCTCTTAAACCCTTTGGATGTATTAGTATCTATTGAAACATCAAAACATTTCTCAAGTAAATTTCTCACTGGAGCAAAGGTGTTGATGGAAATGCTTTATAGTTATACAATAGATTACATGTATTATAGATTACCTCTTTCTTGGGTTCTGTTGACTATTGTAAATATACCTGTAAATTTTTAGGGAAACCTACAACGTAATATTTTCCCTTATTACAATAAAAATGTCCCCATTATTCATATCTGATTACAAGCTATAAGATACTGAAGGCGCTTCAGACAGGTAGAAACTTGGGAGGGCTGTGACATCCATACCGATGAGTGAATCTAATTTGCAGGTTGTATCATTGACCTCTAGTTGATCGCATCCATCCACATGTTTTGCTGTCGGTGTATGGAAGACTTCGAATTTCATTTAAAAGTATGCAAACAAATTATTCGGTCACTGAAAGCTTGGTTTGTCGATTCACATGGATTCGAAGAAGCAAAAGGAAAACAATGTCCGTATATGAACAAACAGAAAGCCACCTTTCGTGATAAGCAGGGTATTTAGATTAGGCCACCGCTTCAGATGCACTTTCACGGTGTTTCCAAAAACCTTACATCCGTCTCATTTACTCTTCTTTATAGTTTTTGGGGGCATGCTTATTTCCACTTCTAAAACTAAAAATAGAAAAAGGAATTTTCCTTGAAAACTTTTTTCCCCTTTTCACAACGTGAATCGAACGTGTGACGTCTAACTTACTCAAAGCAACACATAAAGAGCATTGGAACTCCATGCACCATTGTCTTGAAACCAAACAAACAAAAATCCAAAGCTTAAATTCTTAAACGGAAACCGCTCTTTGGAAATTGTTTTTATTATCGACATGTGTGTCATTTGGTTTCATTTTTATTCAGCGTATAAGAATTTTCGCACTATACCTACTTTTTAAAGGTTTTTAAGCTATTACAGCCCATTTTATAACATATATTTAAAATCTATTTACCCTATTTTTATGTATTTATTTTGTTTTGCATGTTTTTGTCATACCAAATAAATGGACACCTAGTTTCCAACCTCCCTCTTTCTTAATTACGTCGAAGGCATTTCTTACAGCTAGAAACATGGGTGGTCTCTGACATCTATACTGATGAGTAAAAATCTCGACCATCCACCTTGCATGTCATATTAATGATCTACAGCTGATCGTGACTGCCCACGTGTTTCACTCTCGGTGTATGGAAGACTTCAAAGTTCTTTTTAAAATGACTTGGAAAATCACATCGGTAAATCGGACAAGGTTCATATTGTAGGAAGATAAAAAAATGTACTCAGACATTTAAAGTGATTTGTCAAAAAAATAGGTCCAACTAATGTGGAGGTGTTGTGGCTTTGAGATTACTACAAGGACTCGAACCAGATATCCTCAACTAAATTCAACTTTAACTGCTTTAGTAAAAAAAAATTATTATGATCTGCCTAATTCATATAAAGACATCGATTTATTGCTCGAAGCTACACATTTATCGCATAGAAAAAGTAAAATACTTACATGTTTAAAGCAACTTTGCTTCGCCATTCCCCGGAAGCTAAGCAATATCAAGGCTTGCAACGTAATCTGTATGCTTCTCTTGTTCCGTAGTAATTTCAACTTGCTTATCATGATCTTAAAGAGATTTGTTGTATTTCAACATTATCAATCACAAAAATGAAAATCCAAATGCCAAAAACTAACCAATACTCACAAAAACAACTATAGCCCCGCTAAAATTAGTGAATTTCTACTTAAAGTGTGATGAAACTCGCTTACCATTTGGAGGATTTTCTCCAACCGACAATCTCTCTCACGTAGTGGCTCACGTAAAACATAACCAAAGGTCTACATATTGTGCCTACATGATCGTGTGTGTAGAGCTTCGAGAGATTCATAAATATTGACAATATTTTCAAGGGAAATAACAAAGCATGATTAAGATAGGAATAAGAAGCAATGACTCCTTATCTAAGTAGGGATGTACAAGTATAATTTTATTTTGTTCTTACAATGAAGGATTTTTGTACAACTAGAAACCTAGGTGAGCTCTGATGTCCATACCAACGAGCAATATTCTTGACCATCCACCTTATAGGCCATATCAATGAACTCCAACTAATTGTGGTTGTCCATGTGTCTAAAACTTCAACTTGTACAATTTATTTGAGATAGTTACACTCAAAATTTGAAGATGTTATAAGAACATGAATTGTAGCATTTCAAGTCTAGTTTCTAAACTACTAATTTTTTAAAAAAATGGTTAAGTGTAAGTGGGTTAAATATCTAAAATGTCAATAGGTGCTCCTATTTTTGTAAAAAAACATAGTAGATAGATCGGTCGTGCCCCCACCATTTTTTGAGCACTATTTAGTATTTTTAAAAACCCTTTGGTAGAAAGATAGGTAGGAGCATCTAGTTTGGGATAGATTTTTTTTAATTTTTTTAGTGAGTATTTATTTTTTTATGATTTTTCAAGTACAAAGATTTTGAAAATTAAAAAAATAATGGATAACCGACCGTGCCCCCTAACTACCTCAAAAATATCGAAAATTAGTTTTTTTAATGTGTATAGAATTAGTCCTAGTTTGGGATTGTATAATTTTTTTCAATTTGGAGAAGTGAAAAAAAGATACATGACAAAAGATAAACATTTACAATCACTAAAAATAGAGGTATAAAAGACATAGTTTGAAATAAATATAAATGGAAACCTTAGAATAGTCAAAAAAATATAAAAAGTATATATTTAGAAAGAGGATAGTTTTCTTGACATTGTAGGCAAATTTTTAAGAAAGATAACAATCATTTTTGTAGGATTTATCATGGTGAAAGGTGATTTTTGCATATTGTTCAAAAACACGCAGGTTGTTGTGTTGTTACAGGTCCAAAGCATAGGTTTGGGAAACCAAAGCAATACCAATCTTGTTAAATCTTGGTTTGGGTGCATAATTAAGGGAATTGTGTTATGTGTACACGTATACGTGTTTAATATAACGTATATATATATTATATACATTATATGTGTTTAATATGGACTTATATTACAAAAATAAATGTTTAAGTTTAAAAATAATATTTTTATAATTTAATTTAAGTATTAGTTTTATACTTTAAATTTATTTTAGTAAATATAAGAAATTAGGGTCACTCTTGCACCTTATGGAACTAGTCTCACAACTCCATGAGTCACAATTTAGGAGATATTTTTTATAATCTAATTTGGTCAAGTACATAGGTAATTTTTAGGATTTCAGCATTCAACCTAAATATTTTAGCATTTAAATTCTACAATCAATGTCTATTTTGGGAAAGAATATAGTCATTGTTTAGGTTTTGGGGCCTTTTGGATTTGTTGGACATTGTGTCTTGTTGTTGTCATTGATGTCAAGTGTCATTGATGGAAAAGGGTGTCAAGGTGGAAAAGGAGTCAATATGAGGTGTAATTCATAATCAAGCTTGAAGGTTGATTGGTAGTGTCCAATTTTATTGTCATGATATGTTGTTTTGGTGTCATGTCATGGTGTCTTAGTTTGCATGCATGGTTGAGTGCATGGGTCTAGCATGAAGGTGATTGTAGGTGTGCTCCAAAGGTTTTTGATGTCTCTAAGGTGTCAAACATGTTTAGTAAGGTATGTAAAATTTGTTAGAGTGTCTGCATGGTGAAGGAAAGATCAGTTTGTGTGAAGCATGGGTTGAAACTAGCCATTCTAGGCCTAGTCTTAGACCTAGTTCATAGCAGGTGATATGGTGGCATGAAGTATGATGTAAAGAATCTTATGTGAGTATGTGATATGTGTTTTGAGATTGCAGGGCATGTGTAGAAGTTTTCAAAGGACATTTTTCAAGAGTTTAGTGCATGTTCTAGGTCCTTTGGAGGCATGTTCTTAAGGACAAGTCAAGAATGCATGGGAAAATGAGATGGCATGGTAAGTTGTAGAAGTATCCAAGCATGTATGAGCATTGGAGATCATTGAGGAGGTCATTGGAGTGTTTTGTGCCAAGTTTCAGGACATGAGGATGAAGAAAAACTAAGATAAGTCAGTTTTAGCTCTATTGAGCTCTCAGAATGCTCATTCCCAACTCGAAGGCCATGTTTGGAGTGCTCACTTGCACGTGAATTATTTACATGGAGACCTGATCCATTCACCATAGTTGAGGCATGGAACTAAGAAATTTTTTTAGTTGGAATGAAGTCAAATGATGCCATATCATTTATGAACGATTGTTAAGAAGCAGAGTTGGTCTAAACCCTCCCCAGAACCCTAGTTTATAGTGATAGAGAAGAAATGATTTGTATGGTCTCCAAATGGCATGAGAAAGAAAATGTGAAGCTTTAGGGTTGTAGAGAATTTTCTAAGCTCCTTTTGGTGGTGGTTTCATGCTCAAGGTGTTTTGGTAAGTTGAAGAAAAACCTTTTTTGAAGAGATTTACTGGTACAAATGTGTGTTGTAAGTGTCATGATTAAAGACCTTATGTGGGGTCTTTCTTGGGATGTTTTCAAGATATCATGAAGATATATGGGAGGTTCTATGGAGAAAATGGGTGCAACATGTCCTCTAATGTGCCCTACCACTAATGGGCTTGTGAGTGCAGAACCAGTCATGATGATATGAGAGAGTGTGTGTCATTTTTGCATGATGTAGCAAGGGGTTGTTTGGACATGAATAACTTTGGTATGGTCTGACATGATGTGTTTGAAGTCTTGGTTTGATTTGAAGAGGTGATTTATTTCTTAATCCCTAATGGCCTAATAAGCCTATTAGGTTTTTCAAGAAGCTAGTTAGAAACAAGTATGCTTATGAGGTTTTCTCCATGTGACTTATGGTTGTGAGTACTTGAGCATGTTGGTAGGGATGCCCTTGAAGTGTTCCAGTGGTGGAAGAGCTTAGAAGTGAAGTTTGAGGTGTTATTTCATGTTGGTCTCAAATTCCACTCACTTTCCTGACCATGATTGGAAAGATCATAATATCAATGGAAAAAACATTCTAAGATCAATGGAACAACTTTCAAGACTTGATTCTTCCTTGAACCTAAAAATTTAGGTCCATTTTTGTCTGGAACCAAAAGGGGCAACCACACTATTTTTTGAAATTCTTCATGAAACCTTCAAGCCTTAGAGAAAAATGGATGTCTCCAACATGTAGAGGATTCACATAGCTTTCCAATGCCTATTTTTCCTCCTAACTCCTTATAGATCTCTTGAATATTTTGGAGAAGTCAAGTTTCACCATTAGAGTGTTTGTTCCCTACACCTAGAAAACTCGTTGTTAAGCAGATAGTCCTTGAATGAGAAAACCTTTCCTAAATCTTCCTAAATTACCACCAACACTTCCAAGATTCCCAACATCACCTCTGGATGCTTAATATATTTCCTAAACTCTCCCAGAGGGTGCTTGATTAGCTCCAGAATTGCCAAAATAACTAGCATGAAAATTGAAAATTTTGAAGCATGAAAACTAAGCCCTTAATTGAAAATAAGGCTTCTTAGTCACTATGCATCCTTCCTATGGCTATCTTGTTATCAGTTCAACCTTTACCTTGGCTCAAAGGAAATTCCTAATAATATCATTCAATGTGTTTTAATGTGTAGGGAATAGTGTTTAAGGTGATTGATCAACTCATTTAGTATTGATGAGAGACTACTTTCACTGAAGGCCTAAAAAGGCCATTTTTGGCCATTCTGTAGCTAATTGAACACCCTCCGAAGTGTTTAGAGAAAATATAAATAATATGAGGGTGATTTTAGAGATAATTGAATATGTTTAAGTAAATTTAGGAAATTTTAGGAAATAAAATCTCATTCAAGAGCAATCTGTTTAAGACTAGGTTTTCATATGTAGGGAATGAAAGCTAAAATGTGAAAGATGACTTCTTTGGATGATTCCAGGAGTTCTAGAAAGAGTTGTGATAAAAAAGGCATTGGAAAGCTATTAGAATACTCTACAAGGTAGAATAATCAATATTTATTTAAGGCTCAAATACTTCTTGAGGTACATCAAAACTCTGCTGCCCCTCCCAGTTTAAAATGAAATAGGACCCAAATTTTGAGTTGCAAGTAGAATTAGATTTTTAGAATAGTTTCATTTATCGTAAAATTTGATTTGAAATGTTTTAGTGAAGTATGGAGGTCAAGAAAATGTAACTCATCCTCAAATTTCATTCAAGGATTCATCCCCTATCTGGAGGAGGAAACCCATTTCCATGAGGAACAACTTGAGAAAAAAGGTGTCCAAGTACCTTGAGCATGCTTCCACCCAGGTGTCATCTTGGTCAAGAAATTGAATTGTGAAGGATTCATCATGTTCAAAGGTGAAATGTGGAGCTCAAGAAGTGACTTGATGATCATCATATCCTAACACTATCATTGTACCCAAATCTCTCCAAAGAACAAGCTAAAATGAGCTAGTCATGCCACCAGGTATCTAGACCATCATGTGTGAAGTATTAAGGCATCATCTATCTCCATGAGAGACATATGAGAAAATATGTATGAGAATCATGAATTTTATTCCATCAAAGGATGATTTTAGAGCCATGAAAGGTGAGGGGATGATCTTCATATGGAGCACCCTATTTCCAAGAATGACCAATCATCTCAGTTCACTTGATGCAATTCACTTGGTGTATTGTTCTTAAAAACTCATTCAACACCTAGTAGTGTGATCACACCTTAAGGAGGAGGCACATTACAATCACCTCATTTTGGTCATAGGACAAGAATCCCATTCAGGGAGCAATACTCTACCGACAAAGTGAGGATCTCATTTCAGTAAGAAGTAGACAAACATCATAGAGTTGATTCATGGTCACTAAAGTGAATTGTGGACCAAATTTCAAAATTGGTACCAATTCAAGTAGTGGTAGGGCCAAAATCCAATCCAGAAGGTCAAAACCTATAAAAATTACTATATGTTTTCCCAAAACAAAGACCACTACAATATATATGCCTTGAAAGCTTTAGGTCCTTGCTGAAATCCTGAAAATGAGTAAGTACTAACCAGATTGGATTTTGAAAAACTATCTTCTAGATTATAACTATTGAGCTATGGGACCACTTCCATCAAGTGTAGAGTGACCCTAATTTCTTATATTTACTAAAATAAATGTTTCTTAAATAATGTTATTTCTTATAAGATTTATTTTATTAGTTCTTTATAAATATGATTTATTATATACTTAACATTTATTTTAGTAAATATCAAAAGACTCAACACATCGAAAGCCATTTGTATTGCAAAACCGATTTGAATTTCCAAATGACGGTTAGATTTCCTCAAAATTCTGCTAAAGAGAAATGTTTTTCGGCATCTCCGAAATGGACAACAAATTCATTGGACCAAAAACTAGGGTTTGTAATAGAATGGGATTCATGTCAAAGGTGCTACATAGGTAGAAACATGAATGCCTTCCGATAACCTATTTGTATTCCATTGTGAATACCCCCGCAACACTATTTTACCAATCACAATAATTTAACTAGAAATGGAAATAACTTGCAATAAATAACTCAAGCAAAAGAACTCGAAATGATATTGAATCGCAGGCCTCTTCGAGGGGGCAACCTCCTTCGAGCAAGCGCAACACAATATATTCGTGGATGCTTCACTGAGCCTCAACACCTTCTTATATACTGATTCCTACTGAAGAAACTACTGCTTCCCGCACATGTGGGATTATTAAAATATGCTTGAAGGGACGACTTACAAAGCATGTGTCCAAAGTAACTAATCTACTATAAAGAAAATAGAAGGGTAGGAACATGGGTTCCTAACACCCCTCCCTCTTGGAAAAATATTTGTCCTCAAAGCTTCAGATGTGGAAATTGTTGTTGAATCTAGAGAAGTGGTTCCCATGTTGCATCTTCTGAGTTGCATGTCGTGCCACTAGATTAGGAATTTTGTGATGGAGCGGGAGTGGAGTTGGTGGGTCCGCTTGTCTAGAATGGATTCTGGTTCAAGAAGGATGGAACCTTCATTATTGAGTTGTGGTAAAGTGGTTTGTGCTTGGACATTGGTTCCCAAAACTTTCTTTAAACATGAGACATGGAAAATTGGGTGAATTCGGAGGAAGGTGGAAGCTCCAGCTTGTAAGCAACCAAACCAATTTTCTGGAGGACCTTATATGGCCCATAAAACTTTAGAGAAATCTTATGACACCCTTTGAGCTTCAGGACAACTACTTGTAAGGTTGCAGATGAAGGAAGACCATATCGCTTGGTTGGAAGGTGTGCTCGGAGCGGTGTTGATCAACCTACTACTTCATGTGGTTCTGCCATGTGGAGATTGGCTCGTAGAGTGCTAAGAATCTGATCTCGGTTGTAAAGAGTAGTGTCAACATGAACTCTCAAACTTCTAAGGTGATATGGAAGAAGAGTTGGTGGCTTTTGACCATAGACTGCTTCATATGGGGTCATTTTAGTAGAAGTGTGGTATGAGGTATTGTACCACCACTCTGCAAGGGGAAGCCACTTTGTCCACTAGTGTTGTTATTCTGAAACAAAGCAATGAAGGAACGTTTCCAAACACTTGTTGACAATTTCTATTTGGCCATCTATCTAGGGGTGATATCTAGAGCTCATCTTTAGTTGGGTGCCTGTGTGTCGGAAAATCTCTGTCCAAAAGTTGTTGGTGAAAGTGGCATCATGATCAGAGACAATGGAGGAAGGAATGCCATGTAGATAGAAAATATGATCCATGAAAATTTGGGTGACTATGGAGGTTGAATATGGATGGGTGAGGGAACAAAAATGACTATATTTGGAGAGGCAATTGACCACAACCAAGATCACTGATTTACCTCCCGACTTAGGGAGACCCTTGATAAAATCCATAGAGATATCTATCCAGATCCTAGTGGGGATTCACAAGGGATCCAAAAACCTAGAATTGTTGTTGTCTCACCTTTGTTGCATTGGTAGGTATCACATTCTACCACCATCTATTTAATAACACCCTTCATTCCTTTCCAAAAGAAGTTTTGTCGTGCCCACTCATATGTTTTGAGAAATCCAGAGTGTCCTACTGATGGAGAAGCATGGATTTCATAGAAGACAACTTGATGAAGGTCTGTGCAATGGGGAAGCACCAGACGACCCTTGTGTCACAAAAATGCACCATCCCATGAATAATGTGGTATGGCGGCGAGGTTAGTGGCCAATCATTAGATGAGGTGTTGTGAGGAGGGATCAAGTGCATACCCCTTTTTTACAGATTCCAGCTAGTTTGGGATGGGAATGGAGATGGCCAACAAGGATGCTTGGTCCTCGAATGCGCATGAGAGAGCATTGGCCACAATATTATCTTTACCCTTCTTATAGGTTATATCATAATCATACCCCATGAGTTTTTGACCCATTTTTATTGTGTTGGGGATGAGACCCATTGTTCCAAGAAATATTTCAAACTCTGGTGATTTGTTTTGATGCAAAAATGATTCCCCAGTAGGTATGGCCTCCATTTTTGGATGACATGGAGAATTGCCATCATTTCCTTCTCATATGTAGATGAGGATAAGTTTCATCCCGAAAGATCTTTGCTTAGTGAAGGTAATTGGGTGACCTACTTGGAGAAGGACAACACCCAAGCCATTCCCACATGCATCACTTTCAATGGTGAAAGTTTGAGTGAAGTCTGGCATGGCCAAAACTGGTGTGCTACACATAGCCTGTTGAAGAGCCACAAATGCATGGTCAGTTGTTGCATTCCAAGTGAAGGCATCCTTCTTCAATAAGGTGGTCAAGGGGTTGCGATCTTTCCATAGTCCTTGACGAACTTATGGTAGTACCCTATAAGGCCTAGGAAACCATGAAGGATCTTGAGAGTTGTTGGCCAAGGCCACTCCTGCATTGCACTGATCTTGTTAGGATCGACACGGACCCCATTGGCAGAAACAATGTGCCCTAGATATTCCACTTCTTTGAGGCCAAAGGAACACTTGGACTGTTTGGCACATAATTTATTGTCTACTAGAATTTTTAATGCCCTGTCAATATGCTAGAGGTGCTCACTCATGTGCGGCTATAGATCAGGATATCGTTAAAGAAAACTAGGATAAATTGACGAAGGAAAGGCTAAAATATCTTATTCATGAGTGTTTGAAAGGTGGAAGGGGCATTTGTAAGGCCAAATGGCATGACCAAAATTCATAGTGACCCTCATGAGTGTGGAAGGTTGTTTTTGGAATGTCTTTAGGATGCACTCAAATCTGGTGATAGTCGGCGAAGGTCCAATTTAGAGAAAAAATTTGCCCCATGGAGCTCATCCAAAAGCTCATCAATGACCAGAATGGGGAATTTATCCTTGATGGTGAGATGGTTGAGGGCACAAAAGTCAATGCGAGCCGCCACAAGCCATCCTTTTTGTGGACAAGAAGTACTTGGAGAGGAGTATGGGTTGGTGTTGGGGTGAATGATGCCAGATTTGAGGAGGTCCCAGGACTAGGTTTTCAATTTCAGACTTTTGTAGATATGGATAGCGGTAGGGACGGATGTTGGGGGGATGCTTCCTAGGAGGAGTGGGATGTAGTAATATTTTAAAAGCACAACAACAGATTTACAAGGAATAATACTTCAATAATAATCCATCTTAATTCATTCCTGGATCATACAATATATAATGAGATGCAATTCCTATATTCTAGGAAGTTGCTCCAACAATCTACCTATATCCGTGATATTGTTGTAACTCACAACAATATCACAACTATCAAATAATACAACCAAATATGTGAATAATTACTCACGTAATTATTCTCTTTACAATATCTATAATAATGGAGCACTAATAAATTATATTTCCTAACATTCGGTGAAGGAGGAAAATCCATTGATTCAAGAAAAATAGTAGCATGTTTGTCGAGGATGGCTTGCAAATCTGCAAGGTTGCTAGTGGTAGTGGGGGGTTGGAGTTGGATGGAGTGCAATTGGGAAATTATACCATGGGAGCCTTTCTTCAGAAGCTTTTCCATGCGATGGGAGTTGATGATGGAAGCAGATCCTGGCAATAATCCCTTTAAGGTGTGCTTTTGGCCATAGGCGAACTAGCATCTAGAGCTCAAAAAAATCCCATAGAATGGGTCCCAAAGTGTGGAGCCATTGTGCACCTAAAACCACATCACATCCACTGTTAATGCAAAATCACAACACCCCCAAATGAGTTCTAAAATATTCTTTTCTAAGGCAAACTCATTTGGTGTGATTGCATAACATTGAACTTTCCCCAAGGTGTGGGACCTTGCAAAATGGAAAAGCTCTCTAGATTAAAGGTTGGTTCCTTATTCCTCTGTTTAGGTGCATACATAGAAACTTGTAGAGGATCTGTTCTTAATCCTAATCTAAACTTTACCAAGGAGACATGGATAGAAGGAATACAAAAATTAAAACAAAGCTAAACTACGAGGTGATGCACCAAAGGAATGATGAACACTTGTTTTGCTAATAGACACAAACCAACAAAATGTATACAATAAACCAGCACAGATAGCCAGATATATAATGGAAGGCCAGATGAAAGCAAAAGAGACAAGAGAGGATCTAAAATCGATCACGAGGCGTGTTTTATTGCTCTGTAGATTGATATAGTCCATTACAAAGTAGCCAAGCGAGGCGAAACATATTACAATTTTAGTGGAAGGCCTAAACCCCACGAGATCCCTTTTACGGAAGGAAGAGGGAGCCTCGAAACAAAGAATGTCCAACCCTTTACAACGAATCCTGCCCCCATATTTATAGATTCAACCTAAAAGAAGGAAAAAGAAAGAAGCGGGAAGACAGGGTTGGAGCTCAACCACCACCGTTAATGCCTCGATGAAATCTCTCCCCAAATCATCTTTCTTTGCATCAATCCTTGGTCGGCACCTTAAAGGAAGAGGAAATGGAAGAAACAGATCGAATCGATCCGGTTGTTGAGACAGATGGATCCCACATTAAAGGTCCAAAGACGTTTCCTCCATTTTCTTTTCTAACCTCCTCAAAATTAAAGTTTCAAATCCCATGGCATGCGTGAGGTGAGATCTTTCCAACGGCATCGAGTTGCGAATATTTCAAGCCATGAGTCGAAAGATACGCCCCTTGAAGTTTGTGCAGGGAGAGGGCGGGAAAATAGCTCGAAAATGGGTCCCCTTTCTTCTGATTCCCACCTTGGCTTTGACTCGGGCCCAGATGCTAACTTTTTCCTTGGGCGGAGTTGCGGGCCATTTTGCAACTTTTACCCCCTTTGAGATAATAAGGGGCAAAGAACCAACTTTTTCCTCGATGGTCTGCTTTTGATTTTGTTTCCTCTTATGCGGGATCGCGGTTGATCCAATATTTAGCACGGGGTGAAATATGGATAACACCACCCAAAGGAGGGCAAACATATCCGATCGCACAAAGTGTAGTCACCGATCGCAATGCATACATTTTGGCATTTCCTTTACAAGGAAATGTTCCCCCATTAGCAATCATCACTTCAAAGCTAGAACAATGGTACAGAAAGAAGTTTGCTTTCTTAAGCAATGCAGAGATCGATGAAATTGTGTGTACTACTAGAGTCAATGAGGATTGTGAGAGGAATTTTTTTGAAGCACCCCTTGACCTTCATAGTTTGCGGGGTGGTAACACTAGCTAGTGTGTGTAGAGAGATCTTTGGTTGATCCTCCTGGGGTGTAAAATCCTTTGCAGAGCTTGGTTCATCTAGAGCATCATGGAAGTCCTGGTTATCGGCCTCACTGTCTTGCTGGTGGTGATTCCACATTGAGTAGGTAAATATTTTGTGTGATGCACCTGTGACCCTTAACCCATTTATCATCACAGTTGTAACATAATCCCTTCTCCTTACGAGCCCACATCTCGGCCTTGGTGAGACACTTGATCTGGGTGTTGGACATTGGTTATTGGTTGGTTGGGTTCTTGGTCATTGACAACAATGATAGAGTCGATGTTGTCTATAATTTTATCTTTAGCCAACTTAGCTAGGCCCAAGGCTTCCATCATGTTGGTGGGGTGAAACATTTTCACCTTTGAGTGGATTGGCTCCTTGAGGCCACTAACAAAACAACTCTTGAAGAAGTCTTCTATTAGCCCTTTAGTATGATTAGCTAGTTTCTCAAACTCTTGTTGATACTCCCAAACAATACCGGTCTGGCGGAGTTTGGTGAGAGCTCCGGTGAAGTCCTCGAATTCAGAGGGACCAAATCTGCCCAAAATGAGGGATGTAAATTTCTTCCAATCGGGTTCATCATTTTCTATGAGATACCAATGGTACCATTGTAGTGCGTCCTTTTCCAAATGGTAGGAGGTGATTGGGACTTGATTGACATAATAAGTGTCGTGAATGTGGAAGAACTACTTGACTTGATAAATCCATCATGTAGGATCTGTACCATTGAACTTGGGAAATTCTAGCTTGGGCCCACGGGATTGGTTGGAGAAGGAGTTGTGTGAGGAGGAATCCATTGTTTTTCGTTGTTTGATCAAAATATCATGTTGTTGATTCAATCTGTGTAGCCTTTGAGCCAGCTTAGTGACCTAGGCTTTTAATGTTTCAAGTTCTTCCTCCATGACTTTTGTGCCTATACGGGTGATAACCATAACCAAGGTTTTTTTGCAATGGATAGGAAAACGCTTTCTAAAACACGTTTAGTAATGGCAATTTGGGATTTGAGATGAAGAAAACGAGGATAATGGACTTGAACGGGGTTTTGGCACTTTCTGGGCAACTTTAATGGAGGAAAAATGTAATTTGGGGGCTGTAATGATAAGAACTAGAAATTTTTCCTTAAGGCAAAAAAAGGAGCAAAATAGTGAAAGGAATAATGTGTACGAATTTTGGGGTAAACAAGTAAAAAATGAAGAGGTTATAACAAACCCTAAAAAATAGAAAATGACAATTTTTGAGTGATAGAAGTGGAATTGGGTCTCGGATCCTCAACGCATGAAACGCGGGGACGGGGATTTCGGGTGTTCCGGGAAATTTTTAGGCCAAATAGAGCTAGAATACAAAAGATATGGCCAAAAGATTGAATTTCCAATGCTTACATATGAGAATTGTCAAGCACCCACCGAAGATCCTACACACAGAACAAAGAAGAAAGGTCATGAGAAAATGATGAAGGATGATTTCTGAAGCTTCTGGTTTGGAGATGGAGACAACCGCCTGCAACTTTCAAGGTTGCCTGGCTCTAGCTAATGCCCGTGTCAAGTTTCCGTGTGAAAGTTTAGGAGTGCTTGTGATGTTCTTTTTCTGAGTTGGATGTTAGCAATATTTTTTCTATAAACTGGTTATCTGGTTTCTACCCGACTAGCATGGTAATAGAATGCAAATGAGACGTAATTTTTTGGAAATGACATAGCTCACTTGCTTACCCGTATATGCGAGAATAGAATGCAACAATGCGAACAAAATATAAACAAGATCTGGACCACTTTCCGATCACCAAGATCCCGGCTGGGCGAGGTGAGAGCATACAATGGGCAGAATTAGATCACTGTGAGTTACGATAGAGAGAAAAGAAAAAAATTTGGTATGGAAAGTGCTCGATACAGGATGAAGACCCTGCAACACTATTTCACCAATCACAATAATGCAACTAGAAATGGAAACAACTTGCAACAAATACTTTGAAGTAAAGAACTCGAAATGATATTAAATCGCAGGCCTCTTCGAGGGGGCAACCTCCTTTGAGCAAGCGCAATACAATATATTCGTGGATGCTTCACTGAGCCTCAACACCTTCTTATATACTAATTCCTATTGAAGAAACTACTGCTTCCCGCACACGTGGGATTGTTAAAATATGCCGAAGGGACGACTTACAAAGCACATGCGTCCAAAGTAACTAATCTGCTATGAAGCAAACAGAAGGGTAGGAACACGGGTTCCTAACATCCATTCCATCGTGTCTGTCCACACCCTAGCTCGTATCAATGACGTTGAAATAATCTCTCGCCATCTACGTGTTCTCGGTAGGGCTTTACATAGGGCATGATCCAAAATTAATTGCATCGACACTGTCTCCATGTGGGTATTGCTCAAGTTCACATGTCTCCTCCATAACGCCATGCCCACTTTCTCCAATTTTATTTTCCACAACATTATCTTTCAAACAATATCTTCGCTAGGTTTTGAGAAAACCCTAGTTCAGATGATACTCCATATCGAAATGGAGATCATCAAACAGAGTCTAGGAAGCTTGGATTTCACTGGTTCCTTCACCATTAGAAGGGCTTTACACTTGGTGGGTTTTGATCTTGTAGTGGTGGCTAGGGCCAATGTCTCGTTTGAGGTCGCACCCTAGTTTTCTAACAAGACTCTGTTGTCTTTAGAGGTTGGGGCAACACACAACAAGATTTTTAAGCGTCGCCACCCACCCGCATGACAACTCTTCTAGCTTAGTGGTGGGCCATGTGGTCTCGCAAATAAATATCCTACGACGCTTGGGATCCCCAATATACACTTTTTCCTAGCATATTTTTCGTAATAATGAATTGAATTTGTTATACACAAGCTACATTTCTATATATCGAGGATCATCTTTGAGCTTTAAAAAGATATTGATTAGAATGTCCTCTAAAATTGTTGTAAACACAACCATTCCTTCTTCAAGATATTCTTCCATGTAACAAGAAAAGGCTTACCTAGGTTTCTTGTTTAGGAAAGTTTGAATGAAATGAATTACGAGACATATGGGGAGGATAGACACCTGCCCTATAAGGATAATTATAGGTTTCACCAAAAGTTGGTTTGTGGGTCTCATGGCCATTGGCCATGATCTGTGGTTGACAAAGGTAGTTGTTGTACCTCACCTTAAATGAGAGGCACTCACCGACTCTAAAATGCAATAAGAAACAAAACAAAATATTAACAAAGCCCATTTTCCCCATATTTTTTCAAAATATTTTATTTATTTTTGTAGTGTTTGGGCCAAATGTTAGTTCCCAACAACTGATGGACAATTTTATTGCATTGACTAAGTGAACCCTCTATATGGCTTAACATAGATGCAATACAATGTTATTCTTAAGCTCACTACTATTTTTGATATAGTCATCTTGTGTTACTCAATATTTATTTCATCATATCCCACACTTGTTCCATAGATCAATATGGATGTTGATGAGGGGAAACCCTAATCACTATCTTATTAGCTAAAAAGAAACCCTACATCAAAGCATAAAAGATAGATGAATTTTTTTGGATGTTGTTGTTGCTGAGAATGCTCGTCGACATGTATGCACAATGTCAAACCTTTCATAAGGCACGTGAACCATTTTACCAATCGCTGACATCTTTAATTGTTTTTGATTGCTAACATCTTGCGCTTAAAAACAATTTTGAAGGATTGACACCAGAGAAATAAATAAACAGGGGATTCCATAAATGGTTTGTTCTAGATGTGATCCTGAATCTTAGTAGATTTAGTTTTTTTCGTTTCCTTATTTATTACAACAACATTCTTAGCTACAAACTGACCAGATCTAGTGCAAAAACATGTCGTTTAAAACTTGCTTCACAAAAGGGCTTGGAAGTTGTTTAGTAGATGTTACTATTAGAATTTTCCTAGATGAGCATAACTTTATAAGTGTTGGTTTTTGCCATGTGGCATCTATCCACATTTTGTGACTTTAAAGTAGCATTTTCAAATGTTCAAGACTACACCATTATAATTGTCGGTCGAAACTTCCGATTACGAAAGTGTGGAAGGTTTTTGGAATATCACGATTTCCACACTAAATTTTTATATATTAAAACTCTTTAGGCATTAGTTGTGTTTGTTTTCCACGTTGTTCATAACATATCAAAGTCTCATAAGACCCCGTTATTAGATTCAAGTGCCTAAAATAAAAGCTTGTAACTTTTAATTGTATCAACCCTTCTAACAAAATTGAGTGTCGCAGAATCGACCCAAGAGCTAGTCTGCCACATCATTCCCGCATGAAAACACTCATATGACTAATTGATGGAGGGCCTCAATTCTCACTTGTTTACTTCCAATTAATTGAGTTTAAAACTAAAAAGTATGGGTGCAAAGTGTGACAAGAAGTTAACATTGCAGTAGATTTTCCCTATATTTTTTTGTCTTTTCTAAGGGTGATTTGCATTCACGTAAGTAATGTAAGTGAAATTGAGATGATAAATTACAACACAATATGCAAACATTGTTTGGGTGGGAATAATATGAACCGTGGAATAGATGTGGGCCATGCAAATATTTAATTATCCCCTTTCTCTTTCCAACAATTGACAAAAAATACACATGTTACATATGTGCCTCGTCATAAGAAAGATGGCTTCCACAAAATGGTTCCACCCAATATTATCCTCTCCCGATTGCTTCTCCTCCCTCTAACCCCTTTTGCACCCCTTTTCCTCCTTTTATGTTTTTCTCCCTCAAAATCAACCTCATCTTAGATTGCCCCTTCGACGTTAACATCGCACACTTCACGTGTGATTGCTCGTTCTTAGGTCATTTAATTGTACACTTTCAACGTTCTTTGTTTTTCACAATTTGTACATATCAATATAACTTGTATATAAATCTATGATAGATCTATGGAATAAATGATAATCATATTCTCAACCTACATAATAAAAGAGATAATTTTTTTTAACAAGTACTTCAAAATACTAATAACATATAATTGCCATCAAATATAAACTTACAATGTAGAAAAATAAAATAACATATTCTAGGAATCAATATAAACTCTTCACCCTTCACTATTATTGTCACTCTCCACCCTTCACTATTATTATTGCCCACCCTATGGGCATGACCTTTAATATACTAATTTTAAAATACTTAGAAATTTATTAATTTATATTAATTAATTACACTGGAGGTGTCTCTTTTGAAGATGACCTGCTTTAGAAAGCGTCGAAACTTCTACGGGCCTCTTCACGGAATTATTTTCGGCACTCCTGCTTCAAAGCAAAAACACACATAGAATGACGTTATGGTGCCTATAGATTCGTTGGGCACAATGACAAATTCCCGATAAAATTAGTAGGGCCCTCATGCGGTTTAGTTTCGCCTCCTGGCGAATCTCTAAATCATCTCGGACTCCCAATTCCCAAACATGCCTGGTTTTGACTCCCCAGATCCATCTCCACCTTTGATGGATGCCCTTTTTCTTATATAATACCCAACCGAGGCCATCCATTTTTCAACAAAGGCTCCCGGTATTTTAGCGGACTAAGTACCTCATTTGTCATGTTCTTGCTTAATTTAAGGGCTCATTTCATATAATTTTGTCCATTGTATAGAGATCTCGATGCGTACATAATGGTACCATGCTTTCCAAGATTGGGAGTTTTTGCTACGTGATTGCATCCATTATTCTTTAAAGGTTTGAACTTGCATTCTAGGTCAAATATGTTGGTTTTTTCCTAAGGTTTTGTTGTTGGTTTTAGTAAGCGAAATTGGGTATTGAATGTTATTACTAGGTTTTAGCAATTGAAAATTGACTTGAGAATTTTGGATGTTAAAATTTATCGGGGTTCAAACTCACACATGGGCGTTGTGGAAGCCGAAGCACACATCCATGGTAAAGCATTTATAGTTGTTATTTTCGGAGGGGATGTTAACTATATTTTGGGGGAAATGCGTCACATACGGTTTTCACAATATTTTTAAAATCTTATTTGGAGAAAACCCTCTAGCAGATTTTTAATCAACTTTTGTTTAGATCACACTCCATGATCCATCATCTATAGTTTTGATGATAGATTAATCACGAAATATGATCGAAACATGATTTAAAAGTGCAAATTTTTTTTTTTTTTTTTCGATCGACATTGCTGCAAGTAGGTGAGCGATGATTTTGTAATGCTATGTTGATATTTAGATATGAGGGTTTGTAGTGTGGTTGAAATTTTTTGAGGATGTACACATAAAGTTTGCGAGTTATCAAAGTAAATCGAGATACACGAAAAAGTTATATGTGATTTGGGTAGCTATGCATAAAAGGAATGGTGTCAAAGTGCGAGGCAAAATCAATGACAACTTTGTTGAATGGAGTGTGGAGATGGATTCGTGTTGGCTTTGTGCATTGATATAATCGGGTGGGAAATTGATATTAGTGGCGTGAGTACCTCGAGGCACAAAAGTACAAGTGTCACAAGCACAAACAACAACATGGGGAGAGAAGTATGAACCTAACATCATATGCAAAACCTTATTCCACACGACAAGTCATTTTCCCCATTTTCTCTTTCATACAATTGTCTCTCCTCTCCATAAAAAAACTTAAAACAATTTTAAAAGGCATATATTTCACTCAAAATTACAACTCTAGCAAACAAAATATTATCTTTCTATGATGTACTAGTTAGCTCTATATGGAAATATTCTCGAAAAGAAGAAGGATCAGCCTCCAAAACCACTCTCCGTAAGAACGGAACCCCTCTCTCCGTATGAGAAGCCGACTTGTCAAACCAATTTCTCAAAGCTTCCCACGCCCTACCCGTCTAGTTCGTTAAAACCAAGGAAAACAAGAAATATATACATTAGTTAGCCTGACAAATAATTCAAGGGCGAGGTGTTTTTTAAATTGGGTATATGAATTGATCGAAACCCAATTTCCCACTGGGTCTGCCTCTGACGAAAAACTGATCTTTAATCCTTCTCTACTTGTGGGGGTCATGAGGGCAGAACAGCAGAGCCGGGGTCTATTCATTGTAAGATTTTTGGCCCTCTTTTCGTTTTGTCAGACCTTTTAATCTGCATTCAGTCTGTCTAATTCTTGCTATCTGAAAACTATAAGTTACTATTAGTATTCATGATACTTATACATGCGGGTTGGATCTCATTTACTGTGACTGGAATATCCTAAAATTTGAATCTTTTGTTCAATTTTATTTTTGAACAGGTTTAGGCGTGTTCTTTTATTGGTACTGTTTGGCGTATGTTTGTACTCTTTCTATTTTTTTCTGGGGAGGGTGGTCTGGATAACAGGGGTAATGTCCGAGGAAAATTGGAGGAGGAGGATATACCCACAATATACATCTCGGTATTTTGGAGGATTGAGTATACAACATTACTGCAAAAATTTCCAGATTTGAGATTCTGATTGTTGAAAAATCCGGCCGGGACAAGGACCCCAAAAGATTATAAGGATGGTTGGATTTGTCAAGAAAATTCTGGGTCATCTGGGGTTGTGGAAGGAAGAAAACAATGATAGGCAACAACAACATCAACAGCAAAATAACCATTATCAGCAGCAGGAGCCCTCAGTTAACAACACCGATGATTCCAGGCAGGGATTCAGAATGAGGATGCCAATGCCCACTACTGAAACAGTGCCACAAGGTCCTGTTGTTCACCAGTGCTGGGGTAATGATGGCGGAGTACAGGTATATACTATAAAGTGCTTTGTGTTTGTTATATTTAGGGCATTTTTTCGTTTGTTGTCAAAAATCAGATTTGCACATCAATTAAAAATTCCCTAGAAAAAGTCTCGATGGTTTAATATAAATGTAATAAAGTTACTAGATTGCATTAAACGCAATTTGATTCACTCAAATTAGACATATATTAAATATTATGTTTTCTCCTCAAAATTAGTCTATAATACATATATTTTTATTTTCTAAATTAAAAGGATTGTCCGAGGATTCTATACTTGTCAAAATATTCCCGCACCCTAAAGTTTTCCCAAGCTTAGGTTTTGTTCTTCATTGTTTTCAAGTTTTTGAGCATCCATCAATTTTTTCTATGATCATATGTACTCTGATGTGCATTGAATGTTCAGTAGGTTTCATTGTGTAGGGGAATTAGTAGGTCTAGTAGTTCACTTAGATATTGTGCAAAATAATGAATGCTGGGCCCCCATATTTTTTTATAAGTTTGCATTCTGATCGTCTTGGAAAATCACTCCATTATGTTTTCAAGATTCATGGAATTTCTTCCCCATCAAATCCAGAGTCATTGTAGGCATAGTTGAAGTTGAAAAATGTGGTCTTGATCTCATAGGCACAATATGTATAATCCAAGTCTATGTCACAACGTACAGTGAATTTTATGCAAAATGTTCAAACTTTGCTGAATTTTATCCTGTTTGAACATGAACTTGAATATGAACCATTATTTTTACATGGGAAGTTTTTGACATGCTTTTGCACTATTTTATAAATGTGTATATATACATATATTGAGTGAAAGCAAAGAGCGAAGAGTTTTCTCTACTCTGTTCCTCTTAACATATTTATGCATTTTTTTAGAAAATTAAAATGATAAAAAATTCTCTCTTGTTCAATCTTCAATACGTTTTTTTTCAAAACTTAATTTATTGGTGTATAGGCCCTGAAAGGTTTTAATGCCTTTATTAAACCAAAGTATAGCAAAGGCATTTTACATTTATAATTTATATGTGCATTCCAAGTTGAAAATCGTGGTATCAGTTTGAGAGGCATTGAGGTTTATTTCAAATCTAATATTCCGTAAATCTGCCATATCAATATCAAAGGCATCATATGTGCAATCCAAGCTGAAAACTGCGGTATCATTTCCAAAGGCATCATAGGTGTAATCCAATTTAAAACTGCAGTATCAATTCCGAAAGCATTGTAGGTTAAATTCAAGTCAAAAATTCCATTAATAATCACAAATACATAATGAATATAATCCTTTTAAAGATGCATCGGTTATTTATGTCGTGTCTCAAGTTTAACAGGAATTTCAGTTTCGCATGTTAATTTGTTTTTATCTTGTTACCCTAGACATTTTGTTAGGAATTTTAGGCACTGAGAGGGGGGGGGAGAATCAGCGCTGATAAAAACTTTTACAATCAATTACTATTTCCTTAAACAGTTGCGGTTAACCTATCTTGATTTTCATAGGCATGCATAATCAATCATGAGAGATAAAGAGAGAAACAAACACACATACACAAGAGGAGACCAGATTTAATGTGGGAAACCCATCTTGGGACAAAAACCCACTGAAACCAAAGAACTAATATGGACAACTGTCTTGTTATGTTACAATGATTTCATGATTGAGCCACAACTCAATCTGGAGCTACAACTCCAATAATTTAACCAAGCCACTACTCAGTCTTTGACAAGCTACAACTTGCCTGGAAGCCACAACTCCCAAATTTGGTACAACACCCACTGACCTTTAGTAAGCCACAACTTACAAGGAGGCTTCAACCCCATAGAATTTAATCAACCACTATTGATCTTCTGTAAGCCACTACTTATAAGGAGGTTGCAACCCCCTGTGATCTAAGCAACTACTTAGATAGAAATTACAATGAATTTGATCATATAGATATTGTGTTGCACTTTCAAAAGATTATGATCACTCTCCTCTTGCTCTCTTCATTCACTCTACCAACTCGGATATTCAGATTCTTCTTACCTTTGTTCAGATCTCTCCTCTTTTCCCTACTTCAATTCATTCAAGCTCTTACTCATTTACACACCACCGGCACCGGGCTCTCTCGCTTCTCTCTTACGCTTTGGTTTGTCTGGCTTTAAATCATTTAGTTTCTTCTCACTTATCTTCTCCTCTTTGATGGCTTCAATCTGTCCTCACCTCTCTCGGTCTTAGTTTCGATGGGGCATCAATACACTTAGGCTCTGCTCACTTGCTTACAACCAGCACATAGCTCTACTCTTGCATTTATTGCTTTCAAGGTTTTGTACAAAGTACAATCATGTAAACTTTGTAATGTAGGCACTTTGATATAAGATGGGATTTAATTCAAATACCCATTATGCCCCTTTTTCTATGCTTCAAATTTTAGATCATGACTCCACCGGTACACCGTGGATCCTTTCTTTTAAGTGTCTTGGTTTTTTTGGCTTTTCACCTGCACATTTTCTTCTTCTAGAATTGAGCAAAGAGACTATACTTGTTTATCCATGATCTTGACAAATTTATAGGCTCCTGGAAAGATTGGATTGAATCACAACTTGCATATGACTTTCGGATGTTCATTTGAATGCCACAGGTCATTCCTCTCTTTCTGCAACAACCCTCTCGTCTGAATGGTCTTTTCTCCTCTTTCGCTACCATATTATGCTTGGAATTTGGCTTTTATAGGCAAGGATATTTGTCCATCTTTTTCTCTTGGCGTGCCATACAACTCGTTATCTTCACATGCATTGGAAAAATCAAAAGGACGTTACAAAATTGCCTTCTAAAAGAGTGCCACATGTTATTCAATTATTCCTTCTATATTTGTTTTCAAACTCAGATTTTTCTTATTCCAAGGCATAGAGAATTGAATCACCTTTAAAAAGTCCAAAAACTTGTAAATCGACATCGGAGCTCGAGATATTGCAATGCGGGTCTAAGGAGTTCGTGGAGCACAACACTTACATCCTCAATGCATATATATCCATTATATTTCACTTTATCCCTTTAATAATCCTTTATATCATTATCCCTTTGCAAATTAGATAAATCGGATGTCTGGGGAACACGAGGTACTAAGGAACTCGGGTCACCTGGGTCATGTTCTTCTGCATCTCTATTTATCTCGCAACCCACTTCATTCCCTTTGTAAATCAGATCATTCGGGTTATCGAGAGAACTTGATGTCTTTGGGGTACACGGGCCTCCTTTTCCTTGTTCCTTCGCAACTTATTTTATCTCGCACTCTATTCTCTCCCTTTGTATTTTGGGTATTTAAAACTTGCGGAGAACTATGCCTCTTGTGGAATAGAGCCGTCGGGGTTCTTTGTGCCCGCATCTGTCTATCTATTAGCACAACACTACGTTTGCCTCGTTCCTTGTCTTTCGGCTCAAAGTTGTCTGCAGGGAACTTTGACTTTCTTGGAACTCGTTCAATCCGGATCCACTTGTTCTCGAATCTTATCCCGACCCACAAATAAGCGAGTTCTTTGTTCTTTGGGTTGAAGGAGCTTGCGAAGAACTTGGATTGACTAGGAATTGTGCCAATGAAGCCCTTTGTGCCCAAAGCCGTAGCCCGGCCCGCAAACCTTGATCTTTACCTTGCGGCCCAAAATAAAGTGCGGGGAACCCTTAGTAACATGGAACTTGTTCTTTTGAAGCCCCTCGAGCCCGAAACACTAGCCCGACTCCGCAATGAACTGGTTTCTTTGTCCTTCGGTCCAAATCGAGTTGCATGGGAACTAAGGCTCTCATGGAACTTGTACTAGCGGGGTCTCTTGGGCCTAATTTACTCGTCCAACCTGCAAAACAAAGGATTATTTGTCTTGCGACCCTAAGATCATTGCGAGGGAACTGTAGTTCTGAGGAACTAGTTTCTTTTGCACTCAAAGCCCGCATAACACTAAAATACACAAAATACCCAAAATTTTCTAAGGACTTGGATTTTTTGTTTTTACCATGGGGACCACCGTAAGCACTTAGGACATATGCAAGAGAATTTTAGGCTTTCAAATCAATCGAGTCAATTGTACCAACCTCTTTAGTTTATCCAAGTATATTCTTATCTCACCATTTAAGCTTGTAAAGACCTTGTATCATCCTGGAACCATCTTGAATGCTTAAAAACGTGCCGAGACCATTGTACACTACTGAAACACCAATCCATCACTGAAGTCATCATGAATGCTCAATTCATCACTAAAACTCCTCCTGCATACCACTGAAACTTCTCATACACTATGAAGACTTGGTTACAAACTTGTTCACACCTGATACTCATAACTTTTTGTTTTTACCCTATCTATCCTTGAGAAGCCTGCACACTACTTGAGAGGACACACAACACACTGTGCTTGTTTGACCACTTGACCATGCACCTATCACTGAGAACTTGTCTGTCATGGCTTGATACTCCATGGAACCACCTGGAACCACTTTGTGAGCTGACACTACCAATCAACTTTCATAATCACCATTCACACTTTTTGCATGTTGACTTGATCTTCACACTTCACCATTCACCATTCAACCTTTTTGCCATCAATGCCACTTGACATCAATGACAACATCAATGACAATGACCATGATCCAACACATTTGCTAATAATGAGATCTATATTTGAGTTTTTGATATTCTATATTTAACATTGTTTACTTTGTATTTATCTCATTTTATCCAAGGAATTTTATTTTTTTAATATTGCAAAGACTTTACAAAATATGCAATCTGCAGATCAATAGATTATTAACCATACAAACCAAAACAAATCCCTACCGTGCACCCAACCAGTTTCAACTATGGATGAAAAATCCCAAATATCAACCACATGTTAAACCAAAACAATCACCAAACAGTCATCTCACAATATAAAAACAGTCTTCACCAGCCCAACATAAAACAGAGTATAAGACAACATTAAACAATCATGAAGTTGTAGAATCATTCTTTTCATCGAACTTTTTCATCTCAGGTCCCAACGTATTAACTTCGGGTCCTTCTGAATTATTTTGTCCTGCATCATCAGGTCCCTTGCTGTTGTGAACAGCTCTCCCTCCAAATTTGTAATATGCATGCTGCTATTATCATGTGGACCCTAGTTCCTAGTAACTTCTAGGTTGTTTCTATCAAGTGTGCCATCCTCTTTAAATTCCTGCTGTACCTCAGGACAGAGTTCCTTAACACGTCTTTCCAATAAGTTGCCAAGCCAGATCCGAGTCTCAAGATCCACCCCGACACCACTCCTTGAACGTGCGTTTTTTTCTGTGGAACAAACACCTGGAATCATTTTACCACAAACATTTTCCTGAGCCAAGTCAATATCATCAGCATTCCACAATTTCTGATTTGTATTCTTATGAGCCTGACTACTTTCCATGCGTATGAAGGTTTCATGAATAGCTCTCAAAATATTATCTCAAGAAAGTGCTGTAGGAGTCACCATTGGTTGGCGGGACCACTGACAACAGCAGTTTAATAGATTTGATTCTCCTCCTCTACTTGCTCTGGTTCAATCTGAAGATAGCGAGTTTTGGTAACTGGTTCCCAGCCAGGAACAAGCTCCTCTATCTCGTCATCTGTATCAGTAGTAGCTTGTCAGTTGGGAGCTCTCTTTCCTCTCTCTCTCTCAAGAACTCGGGATCTACTGTGATTGTTCCAAACACCAAAAACTTTCTCAGCTCCTCCCTTGGTACCTTCATCTGTGTGCTCATCTGCATAACTGGTAAATGGACTATGAATTCATTATTGAAGTCAGTGACCCCGGTCAATGTTATGAAAAACATCATCATTCCTAGCTTTCCATAAGAACCAAAGCACCTCAGTGGATATAAAACCCCCAATTTTCGCAATATCTGGTGATGCCAAATCATATATCATTCCAGCAAAGTGCTTTTGAGCAACAACATTCCAGGCAAACAAAACAGGGGACCAAATAGACTTAGTAAAAGTGCAGTCAAATAAAATATGTTAAGCAGATTCCTCATCACTACACACAAAACAGTACCTATTTCTAGTACACTTTTTGAACATATGAGATCCTACAACTAGCTTATTGTGCAATGGGAGCCATCTAAAACAAGACTTCTTAGGTTCAACACAAGCTAGGATGCATGGATACGCCTAGGCCCCTGTCGAATCCCCCTTGATACGTATTGGAAACGGATACGATACGAAACGGATACGGATACGTGCCTGATACGTACGGGATACGTCACGATATACGTACAGACGTATCCGTGACGTATCCTGGCATATCCCGTACGTATCCTGCAGTAAAACACGTCTTTTTCAAGTTTTATTTCATTTTTTTTTAATTTTTGACTTTTCTATTCCCTAAAACATGAACAATGAAATGTAAAATCTTAAGTATATTGTATGTTTTGAAAATTTGAACATGGATCCTAGTATATTTTTCAAATTTCAAGTTTTGTTCGTATTCATGTTGACATGATATTCATATATCATATGTATGGCAGCCACATGATCAATAAAAATGCAAAGTCTTAAGTATATTGAATGTTTTGAACATTGATTCAAGTTTTGTATTACTATTTCAGTTTTTTATGGACTAAAAATTGAGTAGATGTACACACACACACACACACACATATATTTTAATTTTTTAATATATATGTACGGACGTATCGAAGATGTATTGTATCCAAGGGTTTTTTAAAATTGACGTATCCGCGTATTGTATCTGTATCCAAACCGATACTCGTATCCGTATCCTAGCAACGTAGAACACAAGACTACCACACAACACTTTACCTATCAGTCCATATTCTAAGGGGGTCACAAACATCCCTCTTGTTATTTAAACCAAGGGACACTTTCGGGAGAAGGCATTCCTTTCATGAATCTCTTTGAAGGTTACTTTGAGAAGAGGAGCACCCTTTAGCTATTTTGCGTTTCTCCCAAAATTCCACATCATTCTCCATAATTACTATTAGCACTGTAGAAGGCTGTTTAAGATCTCTTATGAGCATTATATAAGTTCTGGATTGAGTCTTAGGTAGATTAAACATTGGCTTAACCTCCAACCACTCCATCCATTTCCCAAATGTGTATAGGTCCTGAAAGGTTTTAATGCCTTTATTAAACCAAAGTAAAGTAGAACACCCTGTAGTCAAGGCCAAAGGCTTATCATTATGATATAAATTCCACCACAATGATTGAAAGCCCTGACTCCTAGTGTCAAACCAAGAATAGATAGGTTGCCTACTCACCGAGTGCTTCATCTAATCCCATGCTTTCCAAAATTGACAGAAAAATGAAGGATCCAATAGGACTGACAGGAATGAGACAAACATTAAGTCTATCATATGCAAACCTTTCCATTTCTTCTTGCCCTTAGAAATACCATTGGCTATATTAAACCTTACAAGAACTTTCCATGGTTCATTGCCCATTATAGCACTCAATATCCTCTTAATTTTCAGTGCAATGCCCTGCAACCACAGATTTTTATCCCAAGGTCTTCAGCATTCAACAAATGTCCCACTTTACAGCATGTCTCTTCTTGCCACGCTTGCCATCAAACTATAGAATTCCTAATAAACTTGTGCAACTTGTCAAATTGAGAATTGGAAAAATCATTGTTACGCCAGTACGCATCACCTAGATTTTGGTGGTGTTTTGGACATTTTGGGGTCTTGGGGATTTGGAGGAGATGTCCCTAGTTTTTTCAATTATTATTATTTTTTCTGATGTGTTTACTTTAAAAAAGATGTGAATTTTACAAAAAACATTGAATTCTAATCTTGAAAGTACCCTAAAAAATATTAAATACAGTTTAAACCCCTAAATTTTATTGATTAAAGTTGAAATATTTAAATATTAATTGTATATAATTAATTAAATAGCTGTCCCCTTGCTCTCCCCAAAATCCAGGATGTTTTTTGCCGTCCTAGAAACCCCGTCCCTCCATCCCTATATGTCCATGTGCTTGAGACTTAGGTAACTATGGGAAAATGCCAACAGGTTGAGTAGTATATAGAGAATGAAAAGAGGACCTTCTGGCAGACCTGAATTTTTCCCTGCATGGATAGCAGATGGCCTTGGCATTTAGTAACTTTCTTGGAGTTTTTTCAAAAATCCATTGCTACATTTCTTTGAGGGAAGGAAAGAGAGCAAAAGGGATTCCCAAATACCTGATCATCATGTCAAGGCCTCCCCAAGACTACTTTAAGGGTGGAAATCCAATCAGGGGGATTTTTGTCAAAATCATTGTAATGACAATCATCCTTGGGAGAGCTGATCAACACAATTCATGTGACAATGATACCTTTGTACTTTTGAATAGCCTATTTTTTTGCCTGGAAAAGCCAGAGGGAGTGACCCAAAAGGAACCAAGGAAATGGGAACTTGAAAGTTGAGGGTTAAATGGATAAATAAATATAAAGAAAAATTACAAGCGTTGCCTGAAAGAGGCAAATGAAGGCCCCAAACAGTTGAACAAAGTTTACCGTATATTTGAGCCTACATGGTACAATTTTGAGAGTAGGGGTGGTCACATAAATGATTAAACTTAATAATGAAAAAGACAATCTCGAGGAGACAATCACGTTGGTGGGGATTGTGAAGAGGGTTTGGGGAGAAGTTTGAGTGTTGGGGGATTGTTGTTTGGATGGCAATGCACCATTATAAACTTGGGCTTAAGATTTTCTGTTAGACATCAATCCCAATGTTTTGCAGCTACAAAGCATGGTTTCGTGATAAATTAGAAATCGGTGTGAAAATTCTGGGATTGATCTCTATTGGCAAATATCAGGTCCATGCTTATTTGCTTTAAGGTTTCTGGATTCCCTAATGCTTATGCTGCTTGTAGAAGATGATCATCACTTTTGTAGCTTTGCTTAAATGGCAATACGTGTTGTTTGAGTAGTGAAGGACCGATTCATTTATAATTAATATCTTAGGAGTGTGAATTTATATCGTGTCTTAACAGGTTTTTAGTTTGACATATTAATTATGTTTTGAACATGTTACCCTATACACATGCTATCAACGACATCTATATTTGAGTTTTCGATACTATATATTTAACAATGTATACTCTTTATTCATCTCTTTTCATATAGATAAACTTCTTTAAAAGTATTTTAACTCCTACAAATATCTTAAATACATCTCTATCTGAAATATGCCGAGCAATATCAATTTTAAGGATCTTATCTTGGATTTTTCACGTACCACATTGATTTATAATTTCATTACACATTAGTTACCCGTTTCCCCAACTGGTGGCAAATGACATCAATCTAGCTGCACTGTTATGTTGGTTTCAAAAAAAAAAATTGTGAAAAAAATTGTGCTTCAAGCTCTACTGTCAAATACAAGTGAATACGCACACTCCATTATATTGCACCCCTTGCTGCAATTGTAGAGCACCTATTGGCGTAATTAACTTTTTTCCCAGAAGAGCGCAGAGGGATGAGCCCAAAGGAACCAAGGGAAAAAATAATTAATTATAAAGAAAATAAAAATACAAATTTTGGTATCTGTGGGGAACTTGAGTCAAGTGGAAAAACAAATAATAATAAAGAAAAATACAAGCATTGCCTGAAAAGGGCAGAGGAAGGTTTCAAACAGTTGAACAAATTTTACTATATATTTGATCAAACAATCATGAGAGTAGGGGATGGTCGTGTAAATGATGAATCTTAATATTTAATAATGAAAATGATAACCTTGAGAAAAGAATCATGGTGGTGGGTATCTTGAAGAGGGTTTTGGGAGGGTGGTTGATGGGATGGCAACGCACCATTATAAACCTCTGCTCAAAATTTTTTGTTAGGCATCAATCCAAATGTTTTCCACCTGCAAAGCATGGTCTCATGATAAGTTAGACTTGGGTGTGAAAATATTGGGATTGATGCCTATTGGCAAATATCAGGCACATGCTTATATTGGTATGTGCCAGCTTTTATTTCCTTAAGATTTCTGAATTCCCTTATACTTTTTCTTCTTGTTGAAGGTGATCTCTGCCTTTGTAGATTTGATTAGATGTTTGTATGTTGTGTTTGAGTAGTGAGGGGCATTTTTAATATCCTAGGATCATGAATTCATAGTGTCTTAACAGGACTTTCAGTTTCACATGTTAGTTTCATTTTTAATTTCTTGTCCTGTACACTTGCTATTAATGAGATCTGTAATTGAAATTTTGATACTCTGTATTTAACATTTAATGCACTGTATTGATCTCTTTTTATCCTGCTAAATTTCTTTAAAAGTATTTTAATCACAAAAATAGCCATGTTTTTCTCTGTGGCTTTGAGTCATTTCACTGATATGTGCACTCTAATACATTAGTCAACTGTAATGCTGCTGTCTTTTGTAATCAGTGTTGTAATAATCCACCATTTCATACCACCACCACCTGCTCGCCCGCTAACAACAAAAAAAAATGCTATTTAGTAACTTTCTTGGAGTTTTTCAAAATCCATTGCTACATTTCTTTGAGGGAAGGAAAGAGAGCAAAAGGGATTCCCAAATACCTGATCATCATGTCAAGGCCTCCCAAGACTACTTTAAGGGTGGAAATCCAATCAGGGGGATTTTTGTCAAAATCATTGTAATGACAATCATCCTTGGGAGAGCTGATCAACACAATTCATGTGACAATGATACCTTTGTACTTTTGAATAGCCTATTTTTTTGCCTGGAGAAGCCAGAGGGAGTGACCCAAAAGGAACCAAGGAAATGTCACCAAGTAACACACAGCAACACACTAGAATATTTAAATTTTGAAATGTCACCAAGTAACACACTAGTACTATGACACGTTCAAGGTGGGGGTATCTCTCATAGGTTCCCGAGGGTGTCCCCTATTGGCCCCATCTATCCTAAGGACACGGGACATCCTCCACATCCTTCACTAAGCAACACTCTAGAATAATCAAATTTTGAAATGTCACCAACATTCTATAATATTACAACACACTCATAATAGTTACAATTGATTCTACTACAAAATTAAAAATGTGTACACAAGTAATTTCACACTATACATTGAGAATACTTAAAAATATGCATAACGAGGGCCAATAGGTTGTTGTAATGTCCCCTTTTCCAACCTAGTCACTATGGAAGACCTTATGCTCGTTCCTCCTCCTGTGGGCATCAAGGAAGGAACAAGGGAGGGGAACTCGTCATGTTTGTAAGTGATGTACCTTCATGATTAATTATTTTATTTACTATGCTCCACAGGATGCCTCCCCCTTTTTTAGGCTCGTCCCCGTCTTGAGGATGTTTCGAAATTTGGGGACGGGTAAGAAACGTCGCCTACCCGTCCCTAATATGTCAAAAAAATCGGGGACGTCCCGAAAACTCCAAATTTTGAGCAGGGGATGGCAAGGGACGTTCGAGACGTCCCCATACGTCGAGGACTTCTCAAAGTCCCCTGTAACAAGTCCCTTGACCGTATTGGAGATGTTTGGCGTCCCCTATGTCCCAACAATGTTTTAATTCTTTAAAAAAAAACACAATTAATTAAAAAAAAGGAATGTGGGGGCCCACAAGGACCCCCACATTAGCATTCCTTTCAGTCTTAAGGACGTAAAACTTTCTGGAATGTTGAAAAACCAGGAAACCCATATTCCTTAGCAAAAACACGTAGAACTCATATTATGATTACTTGCTTGTAAACCAAAAAATCCACTTTTACTAACCCAAGGAAATGAATCTAAAGCAAACTCAGTTCAGTAAGGAGTGCTACTTTAAAACTTTTCATTATATTGCAATTAAACATGTCTAGAACCTGAATTTCTGTATGAAATTCTTAATTCAATGATAATCAAATGAAGTCTCTCATCCATAATATATTGTGTATATATAAGTGTATAATGCATATCTGAGGCATACATACTAACACAGGTGAGAGTAGTGTTTTAAAACTGTCAAAATGTCATTTTTAATTGTTTTCTTTTATTTTTATTGTCTCTAAACCCTAATTTGGTGTTATAAATACACCCCCTCTATTCACTTCACACCTCTCTCATTGAGCATTTGTGAGCATAAGATTGAAGAGTTTATTTTTGTAGTGAGCTTGGAAGTTGGAGGCTTGGAGCTTGTTTGGCATTGCTTGTGGGCTCTTTGTGGTGATATTGGCATCCATTTGTGAGCACCTCACCTCTATTTGTGAGCACCTCTCTTATTTGCAAGGATTTGGAGGATTGGGGCAGCATTGAATAGTGTTCATTTGGAGTTGTTTGGCATCAAGTGTGGGCTCTTTGTGGTGGCATTTACATCTACATTTGGAGTGTGGGCTCTTTGTGGTGCCATATACAAGCTTGGAGCATTTCTTCACCTCATTTGTGTGCACATTGAAAGGTATGTTACATTTTAAACTTGCCCCTTATTTGTAAATTTTATTAAAAAGAAATATGAAATTTATTTTGTTTTTATTTGCATTTTCAGATTTGTTTGCATTTGCAATGGCCCCCAAAACAAAAGACCCTACATGGACCCATGCAGACGTAATTGATGATCAAGTTTTTTGTAAATATTGTAAGAAACACATCAAGGGGGGATTCATAGGTTGAAACAACACTTGGCTGGTCAAAGAGGCCAAGTTACCCCATGTGAGGCACCTGATATTGATGACATTAGGTTGGAAATGAAAAACATGCTTGAAAAACATAGAGAAGAGAAGGCTAGGCAAAAAGAGATGGAAGCTGAAATAGGGAGGAGAACATGCCTTGAGTGTTGAAGGATCTTGCTCTGACCCTTATGTGACTGTTAGAGACCCCTTTCGGTATATGCCTCCCCCATCCACTCATAGTCAAGAAAACCGGCCTCAAAAAAGAAAGACCATTCAAAGCTTTTTCCATCTTCCACACTGCTCTTCTACTAGTGTGCCTCCATGCCACACAAAATCAGCCTACCTTGGATAACCATTGGAAGAAGCAATCTGAAAAGAAGCAACTTTTGAGTACATTCTTTAGATGGTGGTATGATGCAGATATCCCTTTCAATGCTTGCCAGCTCACCTTATTACCAGCCGATGTTTGATTCCATTGTTGTTGTTGGTAAGGGCTTCAAAGGCCCTAGTATGCATGACTTGAGAGGATCACTTTTGAAGAAAGAAGTTGCATCCATAGATGAATATTTGAAAGGTTGCAAAGCTTCATGGGCCAAAACAGGATGCACTATCATGTCAGATGGGTGGAGTGATGGCAAGAACCGCACAATAATAAATTTTCTTGCCTCTTGTCCACAAGGTACAATGTTTTTGAAATCAGTAGATGCATCTGATAGGGTGAAAGATGCAAATTTATTGTTTGAGCTTTTGGATGAGATTGTTTTAGAGGTGGGGGTGGAAAATGTTGTACAAATCATAACAGATAATGCATCTAACTATGTTCTTGTTGGTAAGATGTTAGAGGCTAAACACAAAACAATATTTTGGACTCCATGTGTTGCACATTGCATAGACCTCATGCTTGAGGATATAGGGAAAAAAGATTGGATCAAGAACACTGTAGAGCATGGCAAAAGCATCACCAAATACATCTATAATCACTCATGGGTATTGAACCTAATGAGGAAGAACACTGAGGGCAAAGAACTTGTTAGGCCAGCCATCACGAGATTTGCAACAAACTTCCTCACGTTGCAATCTCTTATTTCCCAACAACAGAACTTGAAAAGGATGTTTTCAAGTGATGAATGGAATGCATCAAAGTGGAGCCGGAAACAGGATGGGAAAGACACAAAGAAGAAACTTTTTGATAATTTATTTTGGAAAAAAACAGCAGAGATTGTGAAAGTTGTTGAGCCTCTTGTTAAGGTGTTGCGGTTGGTGGATGGGGAAAAATTAGCCATGGGCTATATTTATGAGGCTATGGATCAAGCAAAGGAGCAGATAAGGGCAGCATACAAAGACAGGGTAACTAAGTATGGGCCTATATGGGAGATCATAGATAATAGATGGAACAATCAACTCCATCGGCCTATACATGCAGCTGGGTATTTCTTGAACCCGAAATATCATTACAGAGCTCAGCTTGGAGAAGATCAAACAGGAGAAGTAAAAGATGGTTTGTACGAGTGCCTAGAGCGCATGGTCCCTGATGAGATGCAACAACTTGAGGTTCACCGACAGATCAACTTCTTCAGCAGAGCCACAGGTACCTTTGGGAAAAACCTTGCAAAGATTGCAAGGGATGTGGACCAACCAGGTAAGAAATTCTAAGTTTTTTGAAGTTCATTTGATTAAAATTTTTAATGAATAATCATGAATTTTTAGCATAAGACAATCTTTATCTAATTTGTTGAATTACGCTTTAACCTTTAAGTTATAAGTTTATGTTTTACTTTTAATTTTTAACTGTGTTTTTAACTTTTTATCGTCATTGTTTACTAATTAAACATTTACACTTTTTATCGCAGCACATTGGTGGGATTCGTTTGGTAGTCAGTGTCCTCAATTGCAAAAGTTTGCAATTAGGATCCTGAGCCAAACTTGCAGTGCTTAGGTGTGGCGCAACTGGTCCGTCTTTGAGCGGATTCACACGAAGAAGAGAAACCGTTTGGAACAACAACGGTTGAATGATCTTGTCTTTGTGCAGTACAACCTTCGGTTAAGGCGCAACTAGTTGTTGAACCGAAGACCTGATACTGATCCCATTGTCTTGGATGATATAGATCCACCTCGGAGAATGGGTAGAGGAGAGTCGAGCCAACGACGAGTTTGATCCCGATGACTTGGGGTGGATGGGTTTGGATCAAGAATCTGATGAGCCATTAGCAGCACCGCCGCCATCGTCACGAGACACAGCAGGCACTAGTCGCACTCGTGCTACTCCCCGACCCCGTGCGGCTCCGGTTGTTGCGAGATGTACACGAGGATTTGGATGAGTCAGTCGAGCCGAGGCGGTGATGATATTGATGAGGATGACCTTGAGGATCCCATTTCCAGCGGTGCAGAGTTTGATGATTGATCATTGATGTCATCTAGTTTATTCTAGAGTTTTGTAACTTGTAGTATTTGTAATGTATCAATGATCATATCATGTTGCTTTTTTGGAGTCTTGAACTATGGAGGCCATTTAGAGCCTCATTGTTTATGTATTTTGTTTCGGAATCTCATCTATGATATATGTATTGTGTATTGGACTTGGAGTTCGTGCCATTTTGCTATAAACACCTTTCTTGCATATATATAAGAAAAACTTTGCATATTTTGTGTGTAATTGTTGGAATTATGGTTTTAACCTTTCAAATATATTATTTTCATTAAAAATATAAAATTTTATGTATGTAGCTTTTAGTAGTTTAATATATATAATTTCTCTCTCTCTGTCTATGTATATATATAATAACATGTCTCCGTGTTGGATACATGTATTTGTGTGTCCCATGTCCTCATGTTAGGTGACTTAATATACAATATTAAACTAATTCTTAGTGCTAGTGATATTCCAAACCAATTAAATAATAAATTAAAATAAACTAAAAAATTAGTTGTCTCACAAATATGAAAGCAATTATGAAATGTCTTGGTCTCAAATAAACAATTGTAGATTTAATGTCAAGTCCCAGTTCTAGCTTGACCTTTGCAGGGATTGAAGACCAAAAACCACCGACCACCACTAAAATTGAATCAACACATGGATGATGGTCTGACGCAGCTTGAACAAATTGAACTTCAAATGTTCCTAATGACAGTTTGAATGATGACCATAGTCCAGAAAACGTAGCTCAAAGGCCTGAGAATTAAAAAAACATCATTGAACACGGTCCATTCTCCGAACGTCAAACGGCCCAAATGTTTCAGGTAAACATATAGAAAACTGGTTGACGGGTAAGAGAAATCCAGTGATTCCCTTTTCCTCTCCATGCATTTTTTTCCTTTCTGCTTTTGAACTCAACTGAACTATACTAAACATGTTCGACCAGACCTAAAAGTATGGGCCGGGCTGAACTTCCACCAGGTTTGTACGAACACGGAAACTGTGCAATAAATACAAAAATTAACTTATACTGACCCCACTACATTTGACTAGGAGAAATCAAGGGAATGTTGAATGTGATCCAACCATAACTTTACTTCAAGAAGATGGAATAAGGTAATTTGTTAAATTCTAAATGTATTTAAGGAAGATAAGAAGAGCTATAAAGCATAACGCTGTTCTGGAAAAATAGAATATTGAAAGGAATGCCTTGTGGGGGCATAGGGGAATGAGGGTTTTGGAGGAAATCATTCTTTCGGAGTGTGTCTAAATATAGGAGAAGGCTTACATGTCTATAATTAATAATTATGACAAGACATACTGTAATTAGCAATTTTTCCTTGTGCAAAACTGTATGATCTAGTTGCACAAGCATTTGATACTTTGAATATTGTGGTATGTATTCACAATTGACAGTGATTCAGTTGTGAGCTTGAAATGGTTGTACTAGAACATTTATTTTGCTGTAATTTTTAATTTCCTGAAATTTATTTTATATATTCAACAATATTATATATTTGTACAAGTTTGGGACCCTGATGTTCTTGACACCTCCTTAAAATAGCGGGAGTCTTCCCACAAGTCCCCAAAACTTGTGGTAGCATATTCTAGAATATTTTCTATCATGTGTGATGGATGCTTTAGTATATCTTTGTTTTTATAAACATAACAATGTTAGAATATGCCTGTGTGTTAAAATCACACTTCAATTCTATGTTTATCTGCATAATTCACCATTTAAGCAGTAAGCATATGTGACAAAGGCTGTTTATCTCTGAACTTGCTGTGATGAATCCTTTGGTTTTCCTGACTATTTTGAATATTGGTCCAGGGATTTCGGTGGTATGCACAAAAGCTTCAAGTTGATGAGGATGGCGACATAGCAGAGGAATTTCTTAATGAGGTTTTACCAAATGTAAGGGGCCAGGATGATTCAAGAGAGCTTCCAAGACTTGAAGTTAAGCATAGTACAAAACCTGTTACTCTAAAGGGTCCTGTTGTCAGCATGAATGGGAATGTTCATCAGTGTGTGGAACATGCGGGAGGCTTCGGTGGGCATGACATTTACAGAATGTCAAAAAGATGGGTCTAAGAAGTAGCCAATTGCAAGTACTGCCATCTTTCACTGATTTTCTGACGAAATAATTTTAATTTTTCAAGCCTTGTGGTTGCAGTTGATATATGCATTTTGAATTATAGTGAAAATGGTAGTTAACTTGGAGAAAGCTTTACTGGTGCAAGGCAGGTCATTTCTGAAGGGCAAGTGCATGATGCACTGAGCAAACCTGTATGACTTATTAATCCTTGATGCAATTCCATTTAAAAAAATATATGTAGTCGGACATTCTTTTGATTTGATCAAGACCTTGTCTATTTTTGGCTAATTGCTTTTTGGAGGTTATTGACCACCTTTACTTTATTTTTTAAAAAAGTGAAGGCTTATTCTTGAAGATGAACGTACATGTATCTACTCGTGGTGCTTTTCAAGTGATTTTATTTGTTCCCTTTTCTATAAATGGTTTTAAAATCCAAAAAGTCCTGATTGTGAGTTCATTTGAGTATTGCTACCCTGTTTGCTGTTTTATCTCATTTGTTGTGCACTTTGATTTCAACAGACATTTTCTTATGAAGGATCTTAATTTGCAAGTGATGGGATTATCATCTTCATTGGTTCATTGCTTTATTCATATTGTTATTTTTCTCCTCTTAAACTTTCTTTCAGGCAAAGTTTATATGCTTGAGGTCTCAGAGATTTATGAAATTGATATTCTCAAAATAGACCCCATTCTTGCAAGCTGAGGTTGAATTATTTCTTGTGGTAATTGGTAGGCAGGGACAGTTTGCTAAATCTGATTTTTTTGCTTTTTTGCACGAGTTCTGAGAAAAGTAGTTCCGATGTGAAATATGCAGTAGCTGCTCTCTTGTATTGTATCTCGACACAAGGTTTGCCAGTTCCATTCTATGGACTGACAATACAAATCTCTGTAGTCTGTTTCCTACTTGTTCTGATTTCTTACTTAGAAGCCTGTTCATATGCTTATTTCTTACAGAGAATGCAGTGTCAAATAATATGTATTATATTGTTGCTGACAAATGAATGGCCTGCAACTGAGTCACCTTCATGATATCGTATTTTATATTTGTGGAAGATAATTGTGTGTATTAGATTCTGCAGTATCTGTTCTGCTTATGGGTATGAATGGTAACTTTCTTTTGTTAAGCCAATATTTTTCATGCCTTGCAAGGTTGGTACCACCATAACATGCAGCTGCCTTTACATGATATACCTATACTTGTTTCAAATATCATGATGTCAACCTTTATTTTGCTTATAAAAAAAAAAGCTACTTTAATGTATATGGCTTTTATCTGTCACGGGATGGTACACCGGATTGGAAAGAACAAATGGGTTGACCTGACGAGTGGGTTGACCGGATGGGTGGGCTTCTTGAAGCTTAAGCTCAGTTGTATCTGGTTATGTTTTATGAAATTTATTTCATGGCCTGGACATTTGTTTTCCATTCTTATGGTTTACACCTGTAATGACACATTTTATGTTTGTTCCTAAGACAGGAGGTATTGGAATCTCCAGGCAAGGACAAGACTGCTTTTTGTATTGCCAGCTTCTCTAATCTGCTACAGTTTTCTTGTACACAGATTTCATTTTCCAGTAAATCACCCTTTAGCTACTAAGTAAAAGTAAAGGTTATGGAGTGCCTTCTATTAAAATGACACTTATTAAAAAGAAATCATGTTCCTTGTCTGTCTGTTAGTAAATTATACTAGCATTTCCAGTTCTTTTCCTGTAAATTGTCATAGTGTATGTCACTATTTCAGTAAAAATTAGAGGAGTTTTGTCGAGGATTGTCGAGAGTGGAGATAATGGTTCCTTATTGGCTTTCAAAAGTTTTTGGACATATCGTATCGAATTCTCCCAGTCTATTCTATCACTTGAGATCTTTTTGTGGCTTAAGAATCAGGATTTGATATTAGTGACTGCCACAAATATCTACTGCTGGGAGTCTTATGTACCAAATATGCGAGTTTTGTTTTACCTTATCTAAGCTGCCCTTTATACCCATCTCTTGCGTTCTGAAATATTGAACATTGTGATGAATAATGTTGTCGGTCATTTAGACTTGCTAGAATGTTTGGTGTTTGATGAAACATTAAGTTAAAGGAACTTGTGTTCTCCCAGGCTACTCTCACCCATAAATGCATTCAATATCCTGTTGTTGTCTTGAAGAAACATGAAGTTTTTGGTTGAAAGGACCATCAAAATTAATGTCAGGACTAGTGAGTTCAAGACATTTAGATGTTCTTATATTCTGCTCAAATATTCGACACATCTTGTTCAGTTAGTTAATGGCAAATTTTTAAGTTTGCACGATACCATCAGTTTTATATCAATTGGTTCAGCTCGAGTAATGTAAGTCCTTTGAAAGTATCTTTTTAATCGCTCCAAGGGTATTGTAATTTCTTCCCAACCTATATCCCATTTCCAATTCAAGAATTTTTGAAAATGGAAGATATTGACTTTATTTTGAAGGAAGGCACTAGTTTTTGCTAACGCAATCATTTATGGTTTTCAAGAGTAATTTTATGAAGGGGCAAATTAAATTCATAGGCAATAGTTTTATCTTTGGCATTAATAGTTTAGAGTTTGAATCTTGTCGTGGCTATCAACTGTTCTTTTTTTTTTTTTTTATTTAAAATTTTTAATTGAGAAGAGAATTGACAAAAGAATATGCGATATTGCTTGCACTCAAGTTAGATAAATAGATAGAGATTTTGATAACATCTACAAGACCAAAAATTTGTGGGACCCCAAGAAAGAAGTGCAAGCAAAGGAGTGAGAAGCCGTTTTAATTGAACTTGTGTAGTTGGCCCCTAAGATCAAATTCTTGTTATTACTCGTGTCGTAAGGTTCCTTCTCCAACTATGCCTTTTGATAAGTTCTTCATTTTTTCCAATATTTTTTTCGTTAAAATATTGTAGACATAGATATCTAGTAGGTTGTCTAGGGCATTAGCTTGGTTGTTGTCATGTGGAGCATTCCATGATATAGTGACATTCTATCTTTAACACGCGTGGCACACTTGATGTGTAGAAAAGGTATATTCTCTCTTCCCATTTTTCTTTGGGGGCTTTCTATTTACTCTGCTTTATGTAAGTTGAGATCTGGTCCTCAAATAGGCTTATGAGCATTTCCATTTTCCAATTTTTGGTCCCTATCTAGGTTTTTAACTCATGGGTGGGCTTAAACTCAATCATGTAGGATCACATTTTCCTCCCAAGTTGTTTTGACCACCTGTTTAGTTCAAACCTTTCTTTTATATCATTTTTAATAGCTGATGGTTGGGTATTAATGTAGATTTATTCATCCATACCTTTTTTTGTTTCATGTATTTTCTTTTTGGTTCAGCGCCCTCAATACCACATTTGGCCACCCATCACCTTCCATGCACTCTATTTTCTTGATATAGCTTAGGAGATGTATGATAGTTGATGAATATAGTTGAAAAGTACCTATTTCTGTTAGGAAAATTTGCTAAGAAACCACTGCTTTAATCCTGATTTTTTCGTGAATAAATGTTTATGAAATTGTCATATTTGACTCAACTTTAGACAATAGATATTGTTGGTTCAAATTTCACACACATAGAGCACCATTGACACTACACATGGCAAACAAGATCACGGCGTTCTTCCAATATGTACACTTGTTTTGAAGGGTGTATAATGCTCTCTGATCCTTATTTCCTAGTTGAGCTTGCTAGTGAAATCAAGTCCCAAGTATTTATATTCCTAGATTGTCTCAAGTGGGTTCCTCTTAGATACGAGGTTTATATACTTGTCCTTTTGGCATGAGAAAACAAAAATCTATATTGGTGGAGTTGACTTTGCATCCCAACTTTTTTACAAAATAATTTATAAGGCTTTTAAATAAATCTCTTAAGCTTTGGGTGGTTATTGCTGTCAAAATAAAGTGATATGAATATGAGTCTTATTACATAGCTTAATATGTAGACCTCAATGCCTCGTATTTTGTCTATCCACTCGACGAGTTTATCAATATAAAGTCCAAATAGAATAGGTGATGTGCATCCTTTCTCAACCATTATGTCATGACTTGAGCACCATGAATGTCTTGTATGAGTTATGATTTTGGCTTTAACTTGCTCATAGAGCTTATGGGATGCTGCCATATATTCTTTTGGGATTCCAAACTCTTCTATCCTACCCCACAACTTGCTTCTAAGAGCTATGTCAAATCCTTTCTTGAAGTCACAAAACAACAAAAGACTTTTTCCTTGTTCTCCCATACATTTTAAATTAAATGTTAGGGAATGGTGCAATGATCTATTGTTGAATGCTTTGATTTGAAACCTTATGTCCTTTCATGCTCTTTACATGTACCATTAATCCAAAGAGTTGCTTTGCGTTCAACCATACTTCCAAACAATTTTGCTATGAGAGGTTTGATCATAAAGGTTATGTAATTTGAAGGGTTATTGGCCTAATCACTTTTGAAAAGAGGTATGACTAGGCTAGTGGTCTACTTGGTAGGAAAACCTTCCTTAAGATTGCTGTTAAATGTGTTTGTTAGGTGAGGTATCAACATGTCGATTCCCCATTTAAGCATTCAACTTGCAATCCATCTATCTTGTGCTTTACCATTTGATAGCGCACTAATACCTATTTTAGTATCTCTTGAGTTTTTTTTTTTTTTTGTGTTGATTTATGGGGGTGTTTTCGTATCTTCTATATTCTTATATAAATGCATCCCACATTCTAGATCTTGCACTATTGTGATATTGTTCTTTGTTTGCTTTTAGTTATTTTTAGCTCTTTCCAAAAATGCTTAGGTTCACGTTTTTAATCTAGGAGGATCGAGCCTTTGTCAAAGTCACGATGATGACATTTCTTTGTGCCATATGCCACCTTCACCAAATGCTTTAGAATCATCTCAAAGGCATGTGCCTGTATTGCACCATCCCCAATCCTCTTCATTGATGTTGTACTTCATTGACAATGTTATCATGCAATTGCAAAATAGCATTACGGAAGATGACAATATACACACAACTAGTTACAAAGTAGTTGTATCTCACTCTTGTAGTTGCCCAACCAACACTTCGTACTCCACACTTCTATATTAATTTATTTTTTCTGTTCTTTGTAATTAGGATATCATAAAACATTAAAGGAAGGACAACAAAGTAGATGATCTGGGCTTAGTAGGAGACTCGGAGACAATACTCTAAATGAGAATCTAGATTTGTTACGTGTAGAAAACATATGGTATATATCATAGTGTTTATGCAACAAAGAAGAAAGCAAAGAAATAAAGAACACCAAATGTAGAACCATAATGCAAAGTTATATTATGCCAAGTCCTACACAAGATTTGAATGGTCGGATGTAGGATGTTTGTATATTACTTATTCTTTAGTTACTAATCCACTAACTAGCGAACACAAATAAAAAAATGCCCTAATATATAGTGAAGGAAGATGAAGCATTGCCTAAATCGTTACAACCGCTTCATAATGATTCATTAGTCCATCCTAAGCTAGTGTTATTGTGAAATTGCATGGTATAGTGCTTGACACTATAGAGTTGCGTCGAACCGGGTGGTTTTGCAGTGTAGTTAGATATTCGTGGTGTGCGCACGTGTATGTGGTATGATGTTGAATCCATCTATGCAATCGGATCATGATACAAATTAATGTTGTGGTATTGTGCATTATTTGAAGACCTCAAATCCTCCTAGATTAGTTGCTCTCGCTTGAAGAGCAATGGTCCCCATTGTGTGTAGTTACAAAAGAAGATACAAAAAGTAACTAATAACTTCCTCTTCGATGGACCATTTTCCATGGGAAGGTGCTTGACTTGCTTTGATGATCTAAAAGAGAAGGATCTCTTGTTGTCTTGTCCTTTTGACATTAGTGTCAATGAATTAATTTGTTTCGCTAGTGCATTACAATCATGTTTACACACAAGTTCTACATTGAAAATTGGATGCAACCCAAGATAGGTAGGAAGATTAAACTCAAAAGTGTCATCTCCTACTTTCTTGGTGTGGTATAGGGTATGCATCGAAGAGGACAAAGCTTGTTGTAATTTTGTGTCAGTCTTTCATTATGTAGAGGAAGCCATACTCGGTCACCAATCTGGAAGGTGTACAAAATGCAATGTTTTTCATGATATTGCTTGTATTTAGCATTTCCTTGCTGTTGAATTGGTTGTATTTGCTTTTTACTATTGACGGTAGTATTGGATAAGCTACATCTATGGGTGCAAGAGATTGGAAACCTAAACAATCCGTAAAAGGGCTATGTGCGGTAGAAATTGTTGGACAACGATTGCTTTGTTATACCAAAACCCACGGTGTTAGTCTATGCTACAATCGCTAGAGTTAGGATCTACGAGAGGCGATTAGTCCATGTCACGAAACTCACAGGAGCACTTTGGACGCACATGCCAACAAAATCCCCTCGGCGTTACAGTGTGTTTCGAACTCGAGACATGTCATTTGATACCATTTGTTGGACAATGATTGTCGTTATACCAAAACCCATAGGTGTTAGTCTATGCTACAATCGCTAGAGTTAGGATCTATGAGAGACGATTAGTCCATGTCACGAAACTCACGGGGAGCGCTGGACACACATGCCAACAAAAATGTGGAGAGCTTTGTTGTAGTTATGTTGAATGAAAGCTTCTCTCTAATCACATGTACATCACTTCTTCAAAATGTACATATTGAGAAGATGCATGATCATCATGTCAACTACTTTCATCGGTCCATAACCATCTAGATGGAATGGGGTTGTCTTTTTGACTTTGTCCATTGTAAACCAAATTGCTTTCTAAACTTTCCCCAAAAACTTGTGTTGTCACAAGAGATGATAGTTTTCGATAATCCAAAATAGACAAACATTTTCGAACTACAATTTAATAGTTTCTAGAATGAAAATAGATTTCTTGCAAGGCATAAGAATCACCATCTTGGAGAGTTCAGAACTACTACATAAACACAATCATTACAATGTTTGGTAGTAAGGTAGCACTGGGAGGTAATCCATGGAAACAGATTCCCATAGTTTTGTTGGAACAAATATAGGTGTATACATACCTTGCTTCTTATTAAACAATTTGACAATTGTATAGATGATATAAGAATTAATGTTTTTGGTAATATATGATTTGGGGTATGGCTAAAAGAAAACATTTTTTCAATACCTCCAACTTCAAAGTGTCTTGCAATCTTATTGAAATGAGCCTCCCAGTACTAGTTTTGTCCTTTATCTCTCATACAAAGCACACAAGTAACTAAGGTGATATAGGAGTCCATCCCATAAGTAGAAACTTGGGCCCGACTTACCGCCCGATCTTGTGATACCTTTATGATTAGTTTGGATACGAAGGACACGATTTTGACCAAGTGTTTACTTCATGTCCATAAGTCTCAAACACTATGAGAAAAGCTTGAATTGGAGGCCAACTCAAACAATCAACTATTAGATTTTTTTCCCCTTTTTATGCTTTATGTGTGTAATGCCTCCATTTTTAAAATAAATATAAAAATAAATAATAAAATACTAATAAAAATAAAATAAATGAACTAAAATTTAAAAACCCGTGATTCTTGTTGGGGGCGGTTTTTAGGGCAAAGGGGGTTCCTTTGTGATTTTTGTTTTTGTCTTTTTGGCTGAGTGAGAGAGTGTCGCCGCCATGAGGAGAGAGGGAACAATCTCCAACCCGGTCCTAGCAGCTTGCCCAGGGCGCGTGAACCATTTGAAAAAAACGTGGCATCATGGAAGGTCAATGCGTTTTACATCACCGATCCATTTGCTTGGGTCACTGATTTTCTCGAATCCATGCGCTTAGGGCGATTTTTTTTTGTTGTTTTTTGTGTTTGAATGCCTCCCCATATGCTATCTCATGGAATGCCATGGTTGCTGCAACCTGTGCCAGCATCCCCCCCAGTTTGTATCTTAAAAAAAAATGCACCTATATTCCTGCGTGGATTAAATAAAAAGGGGGTTTTGTCAGATGTTGTAGTTACCCATGCTCTGGTGCACGCTTTGACAACGTTTGATCAAATGAAAGAACGTGATAGCTCCTCATGGAATATCTGTTGCTGTTATGCGTGGAAGGTCGTGGGTCCCTCATAAGGCAGTCATGCCATTTCAAAAGGCATGAAAAAAGGCAAGCAAATGCATTTGGTTTGTGAAAGCTAGACAAGTTTACATTTCCAACATATCCTAGCCTATGCACAAAATGGATTTGTTGAAAAGGCTTTAGAACCTTTCAACCAAATGCAAATAGCAGGTGTAAAGCCAAATTTAAAAACCTTTGCCAGCATTCTCATTGACTGTGCCAAAATAGAGCTCTTGAAACAGAGTATGGACGTCCATCAAAGCGTTGTGGAGAAGGGATTTCGTTGTGTGTTTCAGTTACAAGTGCCCTGACCAGATACATATGCAAAATGTGGAGGCATGCGAGCTGTTCGACAATGCCTGAGAGGAATGTGGTTTAGGGGCTGCAATGATTGCAGGATTAAAATTTTTTTTAAAAAAATGAGTTGTTGAAAAGGCCTTGGAAACTTTCAAGCAAATGCAATTGGCACGTGTAAAGCCAGACTCCACTACCTTGTCCCAGCATCCTCGCAGCCTCTATCAAAATGGGAGCTCCAGAGTAGGCCTCGACAACCGTCAAGGCATAATGTTAGAGAATTTTTAGTTGCAAATGTGCTAGTAGACAAGTATGCAAATGGCGGAAGCTTACACAAGGCAAGTCAACTGTTTGACAAAATGCCTCAAAGAAATGTTGTCTCATGGATTGCCAGGATTGCAAGATATGCACTTAATGGATTTGTTCAAAAGGTTTTAGAAACGCACAAGCAACTACTTACTCTATTGGAAAACTTCAAGTGATCGGGAAGTTGGTGTGATGTGGTGGAGCTGAGGATGCTCATGAACCGGTTGGCGAAGTGCCCAAGCAAGATGTTGAACCAAAGCCTGCGGCTTCGACCGACTTCGTTCTCCAGGCATGGTTCTTCTTCCCTTACCTCTCATAATTCTCATGTTTTAGTTCTCTTTTGCAACTAAATAGAATTTTAAATTATTAGAAATTTTAATACAGTTAGATGTCCCTTCAACTCATTGCAAAACAATATAGTGTCGTGTCGCAACTCTCGAAGCCATTATAACTCGCCTACTTTAAACCACGAACTATCACCCTCGCTTCGAGATGATCTAGAAAACTCTTACTCTTTTGATCGCTTCAATATCGTTTTATCGACCAGACAAATTTGACTCTCCATTGATTAAGTTGACCTTCTTCCTGCTTAAAATAGTTAAATTTTGCAATTTTCGGAGACTCACTAAGTACCCTTCGCAACTCTGGAAACGAGATGTGAAGTTTCATTCGGGTACCTTGGTATACGAGGAGTCGCCTTGATTTTTGGTTTGACCCGAAACGATCATATGACATCCTTTTGACGCCCTTATAGGAGCCTTGTAACACTGGTTTACAACAGTAGAAAGTTGTTAAAACTAGAAAGTTGGCTTTCGTTTTGGATCACCATTTGAAACCTGGAAAGAGAAATCACTTCCCGTCTTCACAAACCTCTAGTGATTATACTAAAAAATGCATGGAACATTCAGTATAGGAAAGAGAAATTTTCGGGATAGTTTGGTGAAGCCATTTTGTAGGCCTCCGGTCGCAGTTTGACGAGGTCAAACTGGTCCAGTTTCGTCTTGTCGCTCCAGAAAACTTGTCGCCATTTGAAAATGGTTTACTAGTTCTCAGCCCGTCGACTCTGATGAACTCTCCTTATGTAGGGGAACTAGTAGGAGATGTCTCGTTGCATGCTTCTCCTTCGAACGTCAGTTATGGACGCGGGTTTCTGGGCCCTCGAGTTAACTTTTGGCATTTTATAACTGGGTGAACTACGACCAGTGGCCCCGGAGAACTAACCGCCAAACGCAAACCGTTCGCTCTTTTTCAATTCCGTCAGTTGCTATGAATTCTTGGTATATCTGGGGACACGTAGAAAGTTAATCATGACGTGTGTGCTCATCGGAAGATAACCTTTGGAAGCAGTTTCTTAGCCTCCGAGCCCGTTTTGTACATTTTGCAGCTAGTGAGAAAATGTAAAAGTAGAAAGTGCAGGACCCTCGTAGGGTTGCCAAATCACCTTGGAAACTTTTAACACACGTAAATAACTGTTTAAAACACTATAATGAAACTTTTTGTGTGTATTGGAACTTTAGACAAAATGATATTTTCTCTCTCTTCCTTTCTCTCTCTCTCTCTCGAGTTTATAAAATGAAGAAAAATGAAATGCAATGATTACATGTTTCTAGACCTTTTTTATTTCGATGGCATATTGTAATTATTGTCAGATGTAAATGGGAACTGAAAAATGATAATTATGATTGTTTTAGGGTGGATGCCATGCCAACGATTTATCGCTGATATCATGCTCACGTGGGTTTTGCAGGATGGAAGTTCGACGAAAAAAAAGGCATGTGTAATTTAATTATTATTATTGTAATTTTTTTATAGGTCATTGTAAAATGAATAACTGTCTAATGCAGTCTCTTGTTACCGAAAAGTTATAAATGAAATTTGTTAATATGCATGATATGCTTAGTTTTAGGGATACTTAGGGAATGTGCATCTAATCACCGGTTTAATTTGTTTCTTAGTTGTGTATGGCAAAAAGTGTTTGATTTATACATAGTAAATTGAAATTGAAGTTAATATATTGTAGTACTTTCTCAAAGCATTCAATAAACGATTAAATTAATCATTGGGTTATCTTCTTACCTTGTAAACGTAATAAAGAGTTTTAATGGGAACACTGAACCCTAATAAAATATTCGTGCTTTACTTGCCTGCATGTGTGATCCTTTTTACCTTATAAGAAATTTAAATAAGTAGAACGAATTTAACCTTTTCACCCGATGGAGCACCTTGGTTTAGGCAAATAAGATCCCAAGAAGAGGGGTTTATCGTCTTATAGGTACGTTTGGTGACATCGACATAAACTAGACACATAGGAGCAACACAGTCAAATAAATCTTCGCATCATCAATGAATTTCTTGTGAGATCCAGATGACATCTTGGAGCTAGTGAAATAGTGGTTCTATCACTTAAAATTTTGCTTATGAATAGATCCTCCTAGCTATAGGTGCCATCTTTGGCTAGTGACAATAGAGTGCTTTGATCTCTTACGGAGGGTTTATAGGGTGAATATGTTTAAAACCTTAATCTAATCTATAAGAGAGTGTAAAGCCCTAAGTGAAAAATTGGAATGGGACTAAACCCTAATTGACTAGGATGTTCACTTGTGGTTAGAAAACCATAATCTAACTCCTTGCATACGAAATTGTGTTGAAAGATGTTTTTTAGAGAACCTTAGAAACTGCATTCTTGTCTCATAATCCCTTGTTATGTCATTCTATGGCATTAAGGAATAAATAATATTCCTTATGCGGAAACATGCTATGCAAGGATATGAGATCTTCGTGAACATAGATCATTTGTGGTTATGTGTAGTTTTAATGCTCCTAGCCTTGTACTTCCTTATGATGTCAGACAAGTGTTGTCGTAACTCTTTTGTTTTAAGATGATGCTAAGAACGAGACCTTAGTGCGATATAAGAGCATATCATATGATGTTGCACACGAGATTTGAGATTAGGATTAAGGTCAATCTTAGAGTCCTTATCACTTAATTAAACTTTTTCATGCATTGCAAAGAATATAAATTATCTTGGTGCGACCAAACTTGAAACTTCGATAAAACAAATATATATATATATATATATATAAAGGAAGTCCATAAGTTATTGAACTTTATTAACTATGGTAGCGAAATAACTATTCCGTGATCGATGGAGGTTCTTGGGGAGCTATCTCGACTCTATGTCTTCCTTAATCCCAATACCTCATCTGGACATCACGTTAGAATCTCTTGTGTAGCAAGAGTAAATTTTATACACTAAATAAAAGTTTGAGAAGCAAAATCTTAACATAAGAATGAGAAAATTAGAATCTTGTAGGCATTTTGAAATATGGAGAATACTTATGTAAGTCATGAAGATTTGTCATAAGGGTAAAGAGCAAATTAAATGGTTGAACAATATGTGATCTGTGAAACGAATTTTCAGAACATGTAGGTGGAAAAAGGGAGAAAATCATGCTTACCTAATAAGGATCTTGGAAAGTTAGCCGTAACTAAAATACATTTAAAGTAATGATATGTCGTGGGTTCGTCGTTCCTAAAGTCACGTTTCTTGTGGTTGGGTCTTTGCTAGTATTCATTCATTGGGAAAAGTGTGGTATCGACATGCCGATGTCGTCTGCATGTGTCTATGTGAGTCGATGACTTATGTGATTGTCGCATGTGTGTCGAGTTTTGTACTCGGAGCCCTTACTGTGTTGTGTGTCGTGAGCAATGTAAGTAAAAAAAAATTATCTTGGTATTTTACTGTTGTATTTGGGTGTGTAAATAGGTGGGCACTACAATGTGTAGGTGAAATTGTTGAAGATAACAAGACCATTTATGATGCTGCTCTTTCTATAACATTGTTTGTTTGCAAGAATCAAGTGGCTTGTGAATTGCATGGATTATAGTCTCCTTACCCGAGATATAATGCTTTAAATGCTTACATGTTTGATCAAGAGCATAAAGCTCACAATCATGTGTTAGGTAGTTTTGTACTAACGTGGTGAAGGTTTTGTTGTGGTAAGCAACTAAGTGACCATGTTGAGATAGAAATAATTTGTGTGCATGATTAAATGCATCACTCTTTGTCTCAAATGGTTACTAAATATCGAGTAACAATATTAGAGCGAAACATAGTTGACATTTCAATGCTTTAAATGCTTTACGTAGTGCGATTGACCACACAAAGACTACTTTCATGTTACCTTTGGCAACCCGATTCAATGGCCAAGTGATGTAAGAGAAACCAAGTACAAACCACCTATAGAATTTTTCTAATCCCAAAAATTTGCAAATCTCTATGAGGTTCTTTGGTGTAGGTCATTATTGGATGGTGTGGACTTTGATCGACTCCACATGAATTTCTTGTGCATCTATGTATCTAAGATACTATATCTTCCACATGGGAAATGCAAATTTCTCCATGCTAGCATATAACTCTTGTTCCATAGTGTGGAGCACTTTTTTAATATGATGCAAGTGTTCATACCATATTTTGTAGAAGATTAGGATGTCATCAAGGTAGAATACAAGTAATGATTGTTTGAAATGTTGTAGAATGTCATTCATCATCCGTTTGAGTTTTGTGGGTGTGTTAGTTAAGCGAGGGGCATAACCAACCTCTCAAAAAACCTTCCTTGGCTTTGAGGACTATCTTCTAGACATTTTACAGCTTCAATAAGAATCGATGATACCCATACTTAAGATACATTTTGGTGAACAAGTTGGCACCACAGAGCTAGATTAGTAGATCCTTAACCCTAGGAAGAGGATATTGATTCTTCATAGGGGTCTTGTTTACAACTTAATAGTCATGTGCAACCTCCATGTTGGGCTCCTACAAGGTGATAAGATGGGCTTTATGTGTCCTTTATTTATGAGTTTATGTATCTTTCCCTCATCTCTTTGTTATCCAAAAATGATATGCGTATACGATGCATTAGGAGTAGGTATTCTTGGGATCAAATCAATAACATGTTTTACCATGCAATGCATAGGCACTTAGGTAACTAAAAATCATCCTTGTATTCTTCCAACACATTGTGCAATAATTGATCTTTTGATGAAGGAACCACAATATGAATATGAGTTGTGAGAATTTGTTTCGTTAAGGTTTGACCATTAGGGGCACAAACATTTTGCTAGAGCCGACTAGATTCTTGAATCTGCTTAGCGTTAATGAGTGAGAGATTAGGGACCACTTATGTTATGTAATATCTCATATCACCAACATCTATGACAATGTTTCTAGAATTTGCTTCATAAACTCCATGTTGATGGTAAACATATGGTTGACTAAGTAAAAAAACACATACCTCTAATGGTGTAACATTGTAAAGGACTACATCTTGGAAAGACTTGGTTTTGTACACTAATTGACACTATTGAGTCATACGTTTCTCGAACCTAAATTGAAGCATCTAATTGAATATGGTTGTGGGTGAGGAGTTAATTGCAAGTTCATTCTTTGAATTGCTTGAGGAGATTTTTGGTTCTTCAAAATTCTATTGTATACTATGAAATGTACTACTTATTCATTTATCCACATGTGATAATGGAACAAAATCCCTACTTTCTCCAAATATGGATTAAACGAAGAGACAATGTTTGTAGTACTAACCATGGTGCTAAGTTAAGAGTCCATGACTTATTTAGCATTTTTTAGCGCCACAATGGTAATACCATCTACTTCAAGCTATGTAAGTAGAGTTTTATCAACACAACATTCATATGTCGAATGTATGCTAGATTCATGGGTTGTGCACAACCTACCGAGTCTTGGATTTATTTTATGATCATTTGACGATGACGCCTTCTTTTGAGGATGGTGCAAAGATCCATTCCCTTGGTTAGGATTCTTCTTTATTTGAGGGTTGGAATTATTTGATTGTGTCTTGTCACAAAACTTGGATTCCATTAGCTTAGACTTTAGCTTGGATTTTGCTTTGAATTTGAAAAAAAAAGGCTTTCCCCAAAGAGGATATTTACAAGAAGTCCATGTCATATTGAACATATGGTCTCAAGCCTGATATATACTTTAAGATGATATTTTGTTTATATTCTTGAATATTTAGTTTTGTGGCAAGGGAGTTAAAGGTATCCATGTATTCTTGAAGATTGATCTTGGCCTTGGCGGAACTAGGAAAACTATTAATTGGTCATCATAGTTTCCAATTTGATAAGAGTATTTTTTAGTGATTCAATGAAACCATTCCATGTGTCTATGGAAGAGTCTAATTTAATGTCATCTTCATGCATAATGCAAGTAATTATACAACCATTTCTTTATGATTAAATAAACTTTAAAAAGAGCATATGTAATATTTTCATCACAATAAAAGTGAATTATGACATATTATGAACAAATAAGGTTAAACTAGTTATCTAGGGCATTTGCATCAATTTTTCCTTCAAACATAGGGATGTCTAGATTGACTTGTACCTTATATGGGGTGCGACCCCTAAAGATTTCTATAATATCCTAGCGAATCATAGGGTTCAAGCATAATTTCATTTGCTAATATTTGAATTTTTTTCCATATATGTACAAATTGATTGGCTATTCTATTGGATCTTTCATAATAAATTATAATTATCTAGCGAAACAAATATAGTACTAAAAAAATACATTATAGCATAAAATAAAAAATAAGATGAATATAACTAACTAAAATTTCAATTTATCTTTTAAATCAATGCAAAAGCTGACACTTACCTTGAAAATGAAAGAACCTATAAAAACTATTATAGAATACTATTATTGCATAAAAAATTGGTTGTAACATACACTCCACATTTTAGTCCAAAAATGAAGCCCACTTTTTTTTGAGTCACGAGACACATTTATACACTTCTAATCAGTTCTTGAAAGACCTTTTAGAATGAAGCATGAGATTCAGGGTCTTAATTCTTTCAAAACTTACAAATGCTTAAGAGTATTAGCTAGCTTGCTTTTGATTTATAATGTTAAAGTACTTCATGGTATTTTATCTATAAAATATGTTCTCATTGGTATCATTTATTTGCCTTTGTGTGTAGTTTAAATCGGGGAAAATATTGGAAGAAATTTGGCATTTTAAAGTAAGAATAACTCTAGAAATTTGCAATTGATGACCAAATCTAACAGTTTTTATTAATCTCAAGACCTCAACTTTAAGTTCATGACTCAAACTCTGTGGAGGACAACTAGATTACTGATCGACATAGATCAGAACTTTCGGAAGAGCTAAAGAATTGAAGCGGTCGCAAAGGAAAATCAAGGTCATTTTTTAAGATCTACTTTCTAAGGTTTTATTAAAATAATTAAGAGTTATAATATAGTTTAAAGTTACCGTGTTTATATATAGAGAGAGTTAAGACAATTAAAAATGAGAAACTATGTAGTAGAGATGGACTGTGAAAAAGCAAAAGACTTAATTTTAGAGCTATTTTTAGTAGAGGAAGTTTTCAAGGACTTCTCGACATTCTATTTTTTCTGAATATTCTGAAAGCATTTCATTTCATGAGTGGACATCTGATGAGGCATTTTGTCAAATAATTTACATGTCTTGTATATGATTTCATATTTTACGTTTATATCAGCTAGAGTAGAGTTTATAATACTTAATAAAGTATAAAAATATGAATATATTTGATATTTCTGCATCTATATAAGGACTAATCAGGATGCAAAAATGCCATACAATATAAAAAATAGCCATCTAAACAATTAGTTTAGTTTCTTTCCCAAGTTGGGGTTTGAAAGAAAATTTCCCATCTTCTTTGTGAGTTTGAATGGTAACCGATTCAAACAATGGTGTCATGGGACTCTTCTCACTCTACTTTCCCTTGAATCCCAATCCAACATTATTTTTACTTTTATTTCCAAGAACACCCCACATGGACAAAAGAAAAATATCAAAACCTCATTTTCCTTACGCAAAGAGCTTGACACAAGTTGAGTGAATTACTTAAAAATAATATTAAATAATGTATAAAAACTCAACTCATAAAAACTTCAAAAAATTGTTTTCCTTCCAAAGGAATTGATACAATCTTAATGATATGCTTCAAAACAAAATATTAAATAATCAATAAATAAATCTCATAAGCAAGATGAACATCACAAATAGTAACCGCCTTCAACCGACATTTTCAACTCTTTATTTGTAGAAATAAAACTTCTTGTATAAAAGCAACAAGAAAATTTCAAATGCAAGAATAATTTGGGATAAATGCATGATGAAATCCAATCGGGAAATGATATGATCTAATTCATGTCATGCATTTAACGCACAACATGTTTCTTTCCGGATGTAAATTTCAAATCATAATCTATCAAAAATAGAATTACAACTTTACCCCACACTTCTAGGATTTAAAATAGTTAACTCCACTCATACCAAATGCAAAAGAACATGTCACACTACCTTGTCAATTTATGCATTGGTAGGATGGCCAGAAGATATCATATATCCATTCTTAAACTTCATTGATTTTACATATCATGCCCCGAGTTTTCCACTCACTATAACATGTACATTAATGTCCAATCATTAAAACCCAAACAACAAACACAATCTTTATTTAGTAAAAAATAAAATGAAAATCCACCCACACAATTATAGGAAGGTAAACCAGTTTCCATGATGAACTTGAGTATTCCATACCAATCCTCGTAGATATATCAACCTTACTCTTAGCATGAGATGGATATTTTCATCTATGCAAATGAAAGAATGCGAGTTTGGAAAATAGACACTCATTGAGGGGATACAAAGACCAAACTAGTCCCTACCTTCTAACAACAAGCCCTCCAATCATTTTTTAGTGCAAAGATATGGATTTTACAATTGCACATGATCCCCTATTTTTCACCTTCTTCGCATAAATCTCAACAATGTTCTCTAGTAAATTAAACCATGTTTTAACTGCTAGAAGATACTTCTCTCATCCTTCGTTCCTTTTCACCTTAATGGATTTTAATTTTATGTTTTTCAGATTGTGATTGGAAAAATCCAAGATTTTTTTCCGACCGAACGTAGTTTTAAAAAATACATCCTTATTAAGAACATTATGTACGAGTAGCAAGAATGATGGTTTATATCCGCATAGGAGCCACACAAGCCTCCACACCTAAATATCCATCCTCTACAAGATCTCGGGTAAGAACCTCATTCAACTCATCAAAAAACACACCATCAACAACAAATTGCAAGAAAAATACAATTAAAATCTAGTGCTACTAAACACTAGTTTCCCAACAAACGAGGCTTAATAATAAAGTGTATAATTGTTAGTGTAAGTGGTATTTTCTACCTTTTATTTATTTATTATGTGTATTACCACCTCACTAGGTGAGTCATCTCACTTAGGTGAGAGCATAGGTCATATGTGTCATAGTAGTTATGATATATTCATCATGGAATCTATCATATGTGTAAGTGTGTGTCATATAGGAGTTACTTTCCATTTCCGGAAGTAATTCATTTTCTCCATCATGGAGGTATGATTAGCTATGCATGAGAGTTACACAACACTTCCCTACATGTACACCTATCTTCTTGATCTATGAGCATGGAGATTTGTTTCCCTTAATGCATGCACATTTTTCATGGTTGAGTTCTTGTTTAAATCTTGAAGTTACTTCATCTCTCGGTTGAGTGCAACTCCTTGATGTGCACGAATTTCCACTAGATCCTCGTACTTCCTCCCTCCGTTATGGTATTGGAGCTCGGGATCAGAATCGTGTCTCTCGCTATGGTTGCTTACTACTCTCCATTTTATAGTTTCATGTACAAGTTTCTCATTCCTTGCCTTGTGCTTTATTTGCATTTTTCAAAGGTCCTTGTACTTGGTTTGTATACTGGGTGTGTTGTTTTGCTGGTACTCTTGGTGTATAGGTTCAACAAAAATTCAGAGTTGTTGTGTTGGTGTTATTTTGCTGGTACTTCTGGTGGAAGGTTGCAAGGTTAGTTTCTAAGGGCGCAACTCAGCCCCTGCTCACCGAGTTGGGAATCGAACTGTCCAAACTTGCCCATAGCTTGTTGACCGATCAATAATGGTCATTGTATTGTTGACTCATTCCTCCCACCACTCGTTGTTTATGCACTTCATGCGACTTGGGTTTTGAATCACCTTTGCATTGGATCACCGGCTCGAGTTTTGCTCTTGCGTGGACATTTTGGCATTGGTCTTCCATCTCGTATTACCTGTGAGTCATGCTTGATTGCCTCGACCCTATCTAGTGTGTTGCTCTGCATCGTCATGATCCACTCACTTGTGCTCCAGCTCACTGTAGTACCTATCTTACTTGGTCTGGTAATCTGCATGTTTTTCTCTTGGTCTTATCATCTTCGTGCTCCGTGCCCTACGTTTGGTATCTGTGCATGTTCAGCCATTACAACACACTCTAAGCCATTACCCACATCTTCTATCGAGGAATATTAGCTATGTCGCTATTCATTCTACATTTGATGGTTACTCCATTTACACCCGACAGGTGGACCTATCCCTGCTCAACGGTTATTTGCGAGCCCTTGACAAAGCATAGCACTTCAACTCGAAACACGTGGACTTAGCCCATCTTGGTAGTTACAATCACCACCCGAGTAAGCAATCACACTTGGATCGCGCACCAAATCACCAATAGACCTCTGGTATTCACTTGGACCCTATTCTAATAGCTCAACCATTGAATCGCCTATTAACTCGGTGAGCTAGACCTCCCACCTTGGTCAACCGACCCATCTCACCTAGGAGCAAGCTCGCCAACTAACTCACCGAGCTGAGTTGACCCCTTCTCACCCCCATGAATTTTTTTCTCTTCTCCAATTACTATTGTTTTTCTTGTTGTAGATTAAATATTAATTATCTCATCCTTAATTAAAGAAAACCGTAAATTTTGAGGGGAAAACTATCTATTTTTAGCGTTATTATAGGATTTTTGTGCCCCTTCTTTTGACCCTCCTTTCTATTTCTGCAATTAAGGGGTGTTTTAATGTGGTTCTTGTTATCCAAAATTCACCCCTCAAGGTAATTTTGATAACATGCATCAGATTCTTCAGTCCCGAGCAAGTAGAATTGATTCAAGGCCCAAAATCATGTTTTGGGGTCCCTTTGGTTTCTCTCTAACTTCCCCATCCAAGGAAAAAATCCAACAAGTTAGAAAAAATTGGAAAAAATAAAAAAATGAAGTCGCGGGCTTGTTTTAATGCATTGCGGGTCTAGAGGATGCGGATCGTACCAGTCAGGCAGATCGAAGTTCGTCATACATGTGAGTTTGGAGCTGAAATACAAAGGAATCGACTAAATCGGCTTTTTGTGTCCCAGACTACACAAGTTCAACAGGGACGTGCGGGGCACACATTGCTGAAAATGCCAAGTCAAAGGGAAATCGGTGAAGTTGGAACTTTTTGGCCCACACGGTCCATGGTACAGTTGGGACAAAAGTATGCGCGAGACGCGCAAAGGCAAAAAGGCTGCAAAAGGAACCGGACGTTGCGGAGAGAATGCGGAGGTCAATGGCCCTCACGGCCTGGTCAATGACAGACGCATAAGGACAAGGAATCCTAAATCGGGTGATGCGGAGAATGTGTCTAGGAAATCCGGGGCACGTGGACCCGATTTTGCTGAAATAGCCGCAATGAAGAGAAAAAGTCAATGTTTGACCTTCCGAACTTCAAACGGCCATAACTTTTGACTTTGAGCTCTGATTTTCATAAAATTGGACTTTCTGGAACGAGCACGACATCCTCGTATTTCTTAATTTTGATGAGGGTAGATATATTAAAATGAAAGAAACATATTCAGCTCCAATCAATTAATGCTCATTCTGTCAAATGACAAAAAATGCTCGATGACCCAAAATAGCTGCTCGCACTCAGAAGGCCATAACTTTTGCATTTCTCAACGAAATCACACAAAATTGGTACCATTGGAATTTTATTTCTGATTCCAATTCAAAAAAATCAAGAAATTCTAGATTTGATGAAGGATCAATGGATATTTTCTTGAAAACGTGGCCAAGTTCAGAATAGTGTTTTATTTGGTAGTTGGACGCATTCAATGAAGCATGGGCTGACATATTTCACTGCTGCAAGTCATGGGACAATATGGGGATCCTTTTGCAAGCAACAAAACATCATTTCACTCCATTTAATACCTCTTACAAGTGGTTGAAGGATAGATTTCGGATTTCCATTTTCCCTCTCTCTCTCTTCTTATTTTTCTATAAATTGGAGTGTTGGGCTCATTGTAAAGGGAGAAGGTAGTTTTGTTGTAGCAAAGCTCTATCAAAATTTCTTTGTGAAGCCAATGTGCTGCAGGCCCTTGTAGTGGACTCCTTGCATGGTGATCCAGGCCCTTATTTTGTAAGAGATTGAACTGTGCATATTAATGAAGCAATAAATATGAGTTTGTGGATGTATCTTCCTTGCTTGTGTTTGTTTTCCTTCTCTTTTCCCCTCCAATATCATTGCATATATATTGTGTCTATTCATTCTCTTGTAGGGATCCATTATCATTGTGTATGTTTGAGATGTTGTTGTGAATGCATTTTGCTAGATTGTGGAGAACTGTTATCACCCCTTCTAGTGTGCACTTTGCTTATGTATCTCACACATTGGAAGACTACTCTCACTCCCTCCTTCTCTAGTGTATCACCACTGTAGTGTAGGATTTCATTTTTATGCATTCTCTCTCCTTGGTCCCTTGGAAAGTTAGATTAGGACAGTTAGTTTTTCTGCATTAGAGTAGATTGTGGCAGGTAGTTTAGGAGCAAGAACCAACTTTCTCTAGAGGTCTATCTCAAGTAGCAAGTCCCACAACTTGGAGATAGTACCCATGTTATCCAATCACACCATGAGCTCAAGTATATGTACTTGTGTAAACATAAGGGTGCTTTGTGATTCGGTGATAACAGCTCTTTCTTTCCACTGTCTCCTTTTCTCACCTTTTTCTACCATGGATCCCAATATGGTTCCCTTTTTACCCCTTTTAACTATCTTGAATAGAAAGAAGCTATTTATTTTTCCTTGAAAAGAAATAACTCTTCCAGATAACTACGAGATTACAAGCCGAACCTATAGATGCTACAGAAAAGGAAAAATGGCTTGAAAAATGTGATGAAGCCATTGGGTTTTTGTCTCTTTATGTGTCTCCAGAACTGTGCTTTGATATTACCTCAGCCAAATCACTTAAGGAAGTTGTGGATGCCTTATAATTTTTTTAGGAAACAGGATGAAATGAGAGGGAATGAACTAGAAAATGAGTTGATTAGCCTCAGTCCCATTAGTTTGAAACCCTTCATAACTTCTTCACCAAATTCAAATCTCTTAGATTGTAATTAACAGCTTGTGGAATAGAAAAAAAGGACCCACAACTCATACTTTCCATCCTTACAAAACTTGGTCCCGAATATATGTTTTTGTCTCTACCTTCCATGTAAAACAAAAAGGACACTTGGTAAAAGTTGGACTATGCCATCACTTGATGAGTTTATTGCTGATTTGATTAGGGAACATGATAAGCTAATTCAGATGGGCACTCTAAAATCCACAAAATCCCATGCTCTCATTGTTGGTCAGGAAAAATAAAAGGCTTCAAAGGAGAAGAAACATAACAACAAGGATCATGAGAACAAAAATGACCAATCCACCAACAAATCCAACTCTTCCACTTCCTCTTCCAGTTCCAAACCTCCTAAAGAATGGATCAAATGTGGGTATTGTAATGACAAACATGATGAAGAAAAATGTTTGAAGAAAAGATTGACCTCCTCACGAGTCTTCTTGAGAAGAACAACATAGGAGTTCCAAAGTCTCTCAAATCATCTTCATCAACTCACAAATGTTATAAGGAAAAAGGCAATGAAAAAGGGCAAGTGAAAGAGAAAGAAAAGTAAAATAATGAAACACGAAGAATATAAAGGGAAGATATTTAGTTATAGTTGTTCCACCTACTCCTACATGGATTATTGATTCAGGTGCATCTCATCATATGGCCTCATCAGATATTGAGTTTGCTTCATTAGATCCATGTGACATGTCTTCTATATAGCTTGGTGACAACACTACTACATAGGTTTTCGGAGAGAGTTTATTGAAGTGAGTGGTGGTACTTTCAACAATGTTCTTAGTATCCCTTCACTTACAACTAATCTCCTTTCATTTTATCAGATCACTCACCTTGGATAGGGCATGCGGGTTGAGTTCACTCGGATTTAGTTTATGTTAGAGAGCTACACAATGACACTATCATTGCAGTTGGTATAGTTGATCATCACACTTGACTTTAATCCTTTCACTTTGTTCCTTCTTTAGATTCTTCATCCGACTCACCTGACTTGATGATACTTTCGATCTCACTTCTGATGTTGATGACATCTCTTCTAGCATAGTTGATTTTCATAGTGATAGGGACCTACCTACACCATCTACTTATCACCTACCACATATCAAGGAGTTGTCTCTTGATCCACCAACTTCTGGTCCACTACAAAATTTTCGGGAGAAAGACACTATGATTTAGGACTCATCAGAATTGGTTACTCTTCTTCACATTTTTATGACCTTCCACCTTCCATCTTTGTCACTAATTCGGGTTCACCATTTCTTCATAGAGTAGCTATCACTTCTACCTCACATGTGGAGCATTGTTCCTTAGATTGAAACAACACCTTGTCACTTCAAGGATCTTCTTCTTCTTCACTTAGTATAGGGTGGCTTGTGTTAGGTTCATCTTTTGAAAGGCTAGATAAAACTTCTTCTTCTCTCATTCTTCTTCTTAGACATTTAGGGTTTTTAAAATCTATTGTAAGTGGATGTTTTTCCCATTGGGTTTTTCTTCACTACTTGATATTTGTATTGTACATGGGTACCTCATCAAGCTTAGTTTCCGGGACCCATTTTTCATTTTTTTGTGTTTTTCTGACTTGCCTTGCCTCATCCTAAGTTATGATGAAGGGGGTGTTAGTGTGAGTGGTATTTTCCATATTTTATTTATTTATTAGGTGTATTACCACCTCACTAGGTGATTCATATCACTTAGGTGAGAGCATAGATCATAGGTGTCATAGTAGTTATGATAGATTCCATCATGGAATCTATCATATGTGTAAGTGTGTGTCATATAGGAGTTACTTTCCATTTCCAGAAGTAACTCCTCTTCTCCATCATGGAGGTATGATTAGATATGCATGTGAGTTACACAACACTCCTTATATGTATACCTCTCTTTTTGATCTATGAGCACGAGAGATTTGTTTTGCTTAATGTATGCACATTTTTCATGGTTGAGTTCTTGTTTGAATCTTGAAGCTAGTTCATCTCTTGGTTGAGTGTAACTCCTTGATGTACACAGATTCCCTCAAGATCCTTGTACTTCCTCCCTTTGTAAAAAAATATGTACAATAACCTTTCTAAACTTTTGACTTTATCATATCAACATGCTTGATGGGTTACAATGAATGATATCATTTACAATACCATATATAAATTAAAGAATAAAATGAAGAGAGCCATATTTCCTCGGAAAGAAAAGGAATAAATGAATAAACTTCTAAAATAATAACAAGACACTCATAATGGTACCATATTCTTCAATGCTTTGGTTTGTGGAATATAAACTCACTTGGATTTTTCGTGCCTTGCGGTAGAAATTGTAGCGAATCCAAGAGCACTAATTAATTAAGTGAAAAACATATTCATCCTTGAGAAATTAAAACAAAACATAAAGCATTTGTTTTATCATTTCCTGCCTTGGATGCCAAAACCTAGACTCTTGGATACTTGATATCCTAACTAATTTTTGTGATTTCTTAACTTATTCCACCTAGACCAACATTTTCAATCAAGTAGTTCACTTAAGGAAGGTACCCACTAACCACATAAAGCCATGTTGTTTCCCATAGAGTTCTTGTTATCTATAAGTATGAACATGAAATGAAATTACAACTGAAATTAATGCCACACTCTTCATTATAAAAGTTCTACGGTCATAAAAATTCAAAAATTCAAAGTTCTTGATTCCCACTAAACATTCTAGTCATTAATGCCAACCTCTTCAAGATAGAAGTTGATGCTTGCAACAATAGATCAATAATACATTTAACTCCAATGCGTTACTTGTCACATCAAAGCAACTAACAAGTAATACATTTAGTAACACCTATCATTTTATATAACATGTACACAAATATATGAAAATTTAAATACACACACATGTATGAATATGTATGTATGTATATGTGTAAAACATGTACACACACATGAAAATTTAAAATTATACACACACACACACACACATATAAACAACAAGTGATTCATTGTAACATATACACGTCTCACATTATTTCTTGGCGAATAAGATCCACACATGCATAGTAAGTATGATGAAACTATGTGGAAAAATATGTAGGACTATATTTTATAGGGTGAAGGAATATAAAAATTTGTATAAAATCTAAGCGAATTGGCCAATCAATTTTTTCATAGAATTAGCCATTTTCAAGATGATCAAAAGCTACTTTTAGCCTAATGTCAAATATTATCCAAGAAACGACCCTTGACCACCAAATGGCCACTACAGCCAATTAGTATCGGGAGTTGTAAGTACATTTTTAATAATTTAGGAGAAGTGATCAATGATCCCCACTATTTCCTACAATGAATTTTTTTCTAACTATTATTACTGATTTTACAAAGCATCATCTATTGATCACTTGAACTTATATGAAGTTGGAGCCTCTATATTTTCATGGTCTTCCATTAGAGCATGTGAAGGGTATGAATAGGGATTATGGGTTCGAGTGCAAACTTCTTGTATTCATACCTCATTTGAGTGAAAAAAACAAAAAAAACATAGATGAAACTTTAATACCATTAGGATATGATGAAGTTAGTATGTGCTTTGATACCACTAATCCAACACCCAAGAGGAGACTTTGTGGAAAACACTCTAAGTGAGAATTTAGATGTTTATATGTGAAAAAATATTGTGAATGAAAAAGGATACACAAACACACATATATGAGTGCTTATGCAATAGAGAAGAAAGAAAAAAGAAACATAGACATGAGATGTAGAAATGTAAGGAAAAGTTATATTATGCCACGTCCTATACAATATTTAAGAGGTTGGATCCACATTAGATGTAGGATGTATATATATTACTTATCCTCTAGTTATTATTCCATTGGATAACTAAAATCAATAGAAGAATGCCTTATTATACAATGAAGGAAGATGAAACATTGTCTAAACCATTACAACCGCTTCATAAAAATCATTAGTCCATTATCTTTATTTATAATTATCATGGAAGTGTGTGTTATAGTGATGAAATTGTAGAGCTACATGGAATTAGGTGGCAAAGAAGTTAGGACCTCACAATATACACACACATCCACAATATGATGTTGAATGCACCAATGCATTCAAATCATGATGTGGAGCAATACCATGGTGCCATGAGTTATTAGAAGGTATCAAATCCTCTTGAATCTATAGACATCTTGTAACATCCAATATCTTGGATATTGTACAAAACTATTGCAAAATAGTTCTAGCAAAGGACTTCCTTTGTATCTCCTTGTCTTGTAGCTCTTTGGTTTCATGCTTTAACCTTTATAATTTTATATAGTTTTTCATAGTAACCCATTTAACCCGTTAAATGTAGTTTTCCACCGCTTCTCTCAAGGTTATGGATATATAAAATCAAATCTCAAATACAATCTTTATATGATATTTAAGTTTATTTGAAATATTTCTTTGTTTCTATGCCCACTCATATGAGGCATGATTATAAGAATTCAGGGCACTCTAAGCTTGTGACCCTTCATCATACCTTCTTACACAACCTCAAATGACATCTAAATCATTAAAGACACCAAATTTATAAATGCTTTAAAAAACCATATAGGATGATTTGTAGAGGAAGCAATAGGAATTGGAAGAATGCCATGAATATGAACATGTAGAGATCATCCAAGTTTTATCAAATTCTCACACATGTCCATACTCCATCCATCACAATTCCTTCACATCGAAATATCTATGGTCACACTCCATACAAGGTACCAAGTAAATATAGAAAGATCTATATTCAAAGGAACAATAGATACAAAATCCCTAAATAACTTATTCTATTCATATATCACATTGAATCAATTCTCCAATAGATTTTGTTTAACATTTTATCTCTAGAAGTTTATTTATTTGTAATGAAATGTTGGGATAACTCTTGCACTACACATGAAGATGATGAATGCATAAACTCATGTAAACAATTAGAATGGTTTTTTAGAAGCACTAAAAATACCTATTGGCATGTTGAAAACTATGATAACTACTGTAGTGCACATGTAGATGATGAATTAAGAGAATCATGTAAACACTTAGAATGGTTTTGTACAATCACTAAAAATACCTATTAACATGTAGAAAACTATGATGACTAGTACATATAGTGCATGCATAAACATGTTAAGGTTGTGATAAATCTATTCAAGTGTACGTAAACATTTTTTATAGTTTGGTTAACATTAAATGTTCAAGAATCAAAACAATATTTATACAAATACTATCTTAAAGTATAGGTAAAGCTGGAGCCATACATCCAATTTGACATGGTTTTCCCCATATCTTCTCTTTGGGATAACCCTATATATCCACTTGTAACTTGAAGAAAAATCCAAGTAGCAGATCTAAGAAATAAGAATTCAAATTATACAAACAAAAGTAGTCTAAACAATCCTAAAAAAGTGAATAGCTCTTTGGAAAACCTTAGAAGAATATCACACCATAAAATGATCAAAATAATCACTAAAAGAATGACAAGTGGTGTACATTTCATAACACTAACAATCACCCCATAGGTAAGTGTTGCATTAGGAAAACTAGCTACTTGTACAACTTGAAGCAATGGGTGCTAACACTATGAAACTTTAAGAGGGTACGAAGATAGTGGATTATGAACCTAGTGTTATGTTAAGTACTTCTAAAATTGCATCTTTGTCCAACTCATATTCAAAGGAAGCAAAAAGATTGTTCCATTCTCAAATGTGGGTCAATGGAGAACTAATACACTTCATTGTTGACAATGGAAGTTAGAAGACCTTGATATATCCTCAAGACATTATAATATTGAACTTTCAACTAGCACCTCAACAAAATATATATTCCATTGGATGGTTTAGATTAAGTTTATAAGAAACATGTTACTTAGTAGTGTCATATGGTGTACAAAAGGTCAATCCCTTTCAAGGTTTATTCCTTTGTGATGTTGAGACATTTGAGGTATGCAATGTTATACTTCATAGATCATAATTTTACCATCGAAATATATTATATGAAGTAAATACAAGAGTTTTCATAGATTTTGGTGATATGAGATATTGCATACCAAAATTAGTTCCTAAGAATTCATTCATGAATGCTAAGAAATGCAAGAATCTATTTAGATATAGAAATAAGATTGTACTCTTAATGGCGATATCTCCATGAAATAACCTACTTGGGGATTAGTCTCATACCATGAATCTTTTAATAGACATGTAAAAATTACACAACATATTTAATGAATACAAGGATACCTTTTAATGATCCAAAAATGGGAGTGATGAAAACTAATCTTGTGTTTTGAAAAAAGTAGTAGAGTCTATCGTGCTCCCCCATTTTGAGCACTATTTTTATTTTTAAAACCCTATAGTGGCAAGATGGATAAGACCACCTAGTTTGGGACAAATTTTTTTCATTAATTTTTAGTGATTTTTAAAATGATTTTCCAAGTAAAAGGATTTTGAAATTTAAATAATAAGGGATAGCCAACTGTGCCCCCCTCCAATTAGCTCAAAAATATCGAAATTTAGATTTTTTTTGAATACGTATAGAATTAGTCCTAGTTTGGGGCTGTATATTTTTATTCAATTTGGATGAGCTAAACAAAAGATACATGATGAAATATAGATGTGTATAATCACTTGAAATAGAGGTATAAAAGATATAGTTTGAAATAAATATAGATGGAAACCTTACAATAGTCAAAAAAATGAAAAGTTATATATTTAGAAAGAACATAGTTTTTTTGATCTGTAGGCATATTTTTAATAAAGATATCTATAGTTTTTATATTATTTATCATGGCAGAAGATGAATTTATACATGTTTCATTCCAAAACATGTAAGTTGTGTTTAAACAGAGTTCCAAGACTTAGGCTCGGAAAACAAACCATTTATGGGGCTAGTAGGTATTGGTTTATGTGAATAGATAAATGAATGCGTACATGCTTTATAACACATATCTAGAATAACATGTACTCGTTATAGTGCATACACATTATTAGTGTTAATAATATTTCAAAGGTTTTTGCTATTACATGTGAAGGAGGGGCATATTTAGTGAAATTTATGTTAATTATAAGCTTTTTCTTATTATTTATTATACTTCAATTTATTTTAGAACATATAAAAAATTAGGGTCACTATGCACCTGATAGAACTGGTCTTGTAGCTCCAACAATCATAATCTAGAAGATAGTTTTTCAAAATGTAATATGGTTAGTACTTACTCATTTTTCAAGACTTGATGATCGAACCTAAAGATTTTAGGGCATAGATATTGTAGTCGGTGTTTGTTTTGGGAAAACATATAGTAATTTTGTACATTTTTGACCTTTTGGATTGGTTCTTTGACATTTATAGAAGTTTTGAATGTGTCAAAATTATATTTGGGTAAGTGCACCAATTTAGGGGCCAAAAGCAGACAAAAAGTGAAAATAAGCAAAATGCGCATGTGTTTTGCTATAACGGGTACATGTTATGTTTTTATTGGTTTAGTAATCCATGAAGATAAAACACGTATGCATTTTGTAAATATATAAACAAAAAAATTGAGCCCTTTTCATTTTCATTTCCCCCAAATGCGAGTTTGAGAGTAAAACCCTACAGTTGTGGTTTTGTTTCAATAGCCAACTCCTAAGATCATCTGCATATCACCGCAAAGATTGGAATCAACAATGGCACCATGGAGAAGAGTGAGAAGAGGTAAGGAAATTTTTTTCTTTGAATTGCATTGAAATTTGGTAATTTTATTATAGATTTTAATTAAAAACATGGTTTTTATTGTTATAGTTGTACCACAACGACAACATAACCCTACAATTCTTGTGAACCCTCCCAACCCTCCTATAATTGCTACACCTCCCTAGGTAGTCAAGAGGATTTAGTAGCCCATATAGTGGAAAATAAAATTGAAATTGAGGAATTAATTAAAACAACGAGGGATTCCCATTCTATAAACCCCCACCATCTCTCATTATTAAACACATTGGAGGCAATATTGCTACACAAGGTAGAGATTGATACACTGCATGAGCTTGAGGATCTTTATACCCTTTTCTCGACATACGAGGGTGATTTTTGATACATATGTCCATGGAGGTAGACAAATTATTCCTCAAGGAAGTACTAGTATGAGGCCACATCTTTGCACGTCATGTGGTATCATATGCTTGGGACCTAACGAGAATGATGCGTTCATGCACGCTGGTGTTGGTGGAGTTTCCGTTGGTGGTACACATGAGAAGGTGGCTATGTATGAAACCTTTCTTAGTGATACATTAGGATTCCATACATCCACGACACCTTCACAGGTATTTTATATTTTTATTACATGTTACAAAAGGATGCGAGTACGTGATTTACTTATATATGTGAAAATTTTAAAATAATTTTATTTGAACTTAGTCAAATTTATTAACTTATACATATGTACATGTATGCATTAATATTACATCACACAGGAGGTATGCCATCATCCCGAGCACGGGTTGCAGTACCATGCCATGCCTATGCATACATTCACATAGGTAATTTAGAATGTTAATAGTGTAAAATTTTCACATACAAAAATATATTTAACTTTTGAACTCAAATATATGTGTATATATGTATGTTCTTGTATATATATTATATATGCTCAACTAAGTTGATGTGACATTTTTTTGATAAAGTTGATGACCTCACTAGACACACCACCATCTCTACGAGGAGTAGAGAAAGGTGTTGCCGCTTACGATTTCATTTGCGCAACAAGTCATTGAGGTATAAACACTATGTATTTTTGTTAAATAACTTGCGTAATTCATATCATGTTAAATTATTTTAATAATTTCCTTCAATGTAGCATCATGTACATAATCAATGTGACTGCATTGTGTATACACAAGAGTTACCCATGACATGTAGCAACCCTGTTCATATGATTCACAAGCATAATGCGGTAAAAAAGTAGCTGTATATTGATAAAATTAGTTAAAATTTTGTCATTACATATACATGTACTTAGTTGGTGTAAATTTTTAGATTTGCTTTCAAAATTTTTATTGTTAATATAGTTTTATAAGATAATTTTGATGATTTTGTAATCTTATGTGTATGTAGGGTTCAACCCCTTCCATTTTTACTTTGAGGGAACAGACTCCTCGAGCTCGTCATTTTGACACCCCGCTCGTGATCCAAAGAACCCACGTTGACTCATCGGCGTGAGATGCAAATTCAAATAGCGATCGAGAGATTGCGGTAAGTGCATGTAAATGTAAATAGTTTCATTAACACAGTCTTATACATGATAAAAACTTATAAATTAAGTTTTGACAAAATAATTGTTTACATGTTTACAGGCTCATTCATAGGTGAGTTTTGAGTGGAAGAGGACTCGTAGTATGGCCATGGAGGATCCCAAGTCATCTCACACATCTCCATCTATGTCTAAGGGAGGGCCTTCTTCAAGCAAGGAAAAGAGAGGGATACATTTTGATTTTGATGAATAGGATATATATGTCTTATGACATTTATTTTGTATGCCTATGTGCATGGAATTGTATACATTTTGACATTGTATGTATGCCTATATGGCATTGACTTGATATGATATGACCTATTCACATTTTTATATTTATTGAGCATGTTAATACTATTTGGAACTCAATATTTTTGTATGAGACCTTACATTTATGAGATTATTTTTGTATGAAACTAATATGATGTGCACTTGACAATATAAGACATTATGGATGTTTTTTCATTTATTGGTGTTGTATACTAGCATTTTCGATGTATAATATGCATGAAACTTTGGAAATCAATATTTATATAACATGTATAAAGAGTTATCTAATCTGAGTAATTATTCATTCAATTTATCAATGTGTATATGTTTAGAGAACCTTATTTATCAATTTATTAGTTATTTCATAATAATAATGACTAAACTTATCCATATTCATTATTTATGTGATTGTGATTTTCATACAACTTGCTTCATAAGGCTCCAAACACCACTAGTTCACTTACAAGCACTAACTAGCCTTGTCCCACTGTACTGTGTAGCATATATCCACTTGTATGAGGTTCCCAAGGACCACTTGTAGCATATTATTATACTTCCCTATAAGTTTCAATGCTTAGCTCAATATATAAAGCTTGGGTTCTTTGTAAAATGGCTTCTCAGAGCCACTTGGTAAGAAGGTAGGGGTAGATGGGTTGATGCAAAAAATGTGTATTTTTCATGATGAAAATGGCCATTTCCATAGGAGAAAGCTTAAAATCTTGGATAATTTTTATGGAGTGTCTAAATCGAATGTCATTGAATGCTGAGAAACATTCTCAAACATTGGAGTAATGCATCTTAGAAAATAAAATTGATCCTCAGAAATCCTCTCAAATTGCCAAATTATACAAGCACCGCATATCAAGCTCTATTCTTGGAATGAAACCTTCGTTCCCAATAACTTGCAATTGAAAGAATAAAATAAAAGAGCATTAAAAATGATCAAATTTTCTCGGAACCCTAATTAGTTAGACCCATAAATACCATTGGACTTGTTATTCTCAATTTACAACACTCTTGCAGCTCCAAATATTTTACAAGTTGTAGACACCAAGTCTTGGTATCACTCCACGTTTTCTCCCTCTTTGACCAAAATTATCCATGCGAATCACATCTCCCACCAAAACAACATATTTAATTAATCAATTTTGATTGATTAATTGAGCCCCTTAAACCTCATTATCTAAATATGCCAATTAGGTCACACTCATCCACTATTACACCCACCGTACAAATCAAGAACCCCACATGTTCCCCACTTAATCAAACTCAATTCAATCAAATAAAATCTAACACCCCACCTAATAATCAACCCCCAAAATTATTAAATTCATGAACCCCACCTATGAAATTAATAATTATAAAACCCAAATACATCAAAATACAACATCCCATTCAAATATTCAATAATATAAAGTAATCCACATGGGATTCACTATTACACCTAACATTTCAAATCATGTTCCCACTCATATCATATTTTTTTTTTTCAAATCATGCCCCCAATCATATCATATCTTTTCTTTTTTTTCAAATAATGTCCGGCACTCATATCATATCAAATCCTAATTAGGTCCCATTAAGCAGGGTTACTTTTGTAAACCTCGGTTACTCGTTAACCTCAAATTTAACCCATATTCAAGCTATAAATATAACCCTTTCCCCTATCTTAACCAATATATACAAAATTTATGAAACATATTTTGAAGCTTAAAGGGTTGGAAAATAAGAACAAAATAAGGAATAAGTTTTGAAGCCATGGCAAACCTCTAACACTGTAGCTGAGGATATTATCAGTCTCTCCCACATGCTGTATTTATTTGCTCATTTTATTGGGCGTATTGTATTTCTCTACCTCTACATGTTATCTATTGTTCATTTTTTTATTTCCATCTTTCTGACATGGGGGTTGACATCCTCCAAGGGAGTTCACAACCTCTTGGAACCGACATTGTTCGGGCAGCCCCGCATATCTTGATCTAATCATATATGTTCGAGTTTTGAAGGAATTATCACGTAACTCTCTTCTTGGCGCTCGTAGATCTACATCCACATACGAGGTACTAAGCCCTCCATCATTCAAAGTTGCTAGTGGCTTTCAAGTATCGGCATTCACCCACGCAAGAATGAATTTTCGTGATCAACATTATGGCACATCCAGTGGGACCGGATCTAAGATCTAGTCATTTCATTTGTTCTGTTACTTTTCTCATTTTGTACATATGTCGTAAGTAGAATGATTTTCTGGTTTCATAGCTCCCTCATTTAGATATCTTTTGCAAACATTTTATTTTTTGATTCACTTATTTATAGGGTTTAGTGTTATCTCCCTCAGTGTGGTGTGCTTCTTGCATTCACTAGTTTGTATCATTGTGAAGGTAAGTGTTCTTCCCATTTTCAATTGGCTTGGTATTTAGTTGTTCATAATTAGTATCAAGTTTATTTTTATTATTAAATACATCATAATAGTAAAAAAACAAAAAAATCATACTTTGGGATTTATCGACATGGGACACAAATCTGAAATTAATCTTATCACGTGGCTTTTATTTTTTGATCTTCGTCATACAATAAATATATATCTTACCTTTCAAAGACCTTTGCTTTGACCCAAAATTTGATGTCTATATATTCATTTATATCTTAATTTTTAATTATATATAGATGTTTCACCAATAAGTTGCGTACGTATGAGAAAAAAAAATAAGGTAAAGGTGAGGAGGAATACCTGTGAAATGAAGGTGGAAGGTAGAATGCACGCGCTCTGATTTCCCGATCTAATGCTGATTGCGAGAACTTTCTTTTTGCTAGGAGGAACTACATGTGAATACAAAATAAGACCACAAGAAGAATATTAAACAATATATGTCAGTGGACTGTCTAGCGTATGCTAGATCCGAGAAGTGTGATACTTCCTAGATGGCTATCAATCCACTGTTTAACACAACTTAATGCAAGAAATAACATAAACCAATAATATCCTACTGTAGTTGATATGATTTAGGAATCTCATTCAAATAAAATAAGCAAATTTAATCTAATAGGTAGGGTTATAATTAGATCTGGAGGTTGGGTAAGTGGTTTTGGGTTTCTATAGGTCTGATAGAGGTTTGGTGAAGGTTACAAATGATTCTGGGTAGTTTGGGAATGGGTATTATCTTTCTATCCTAAAATGGGTTGTTAGACACAGAGACCGATGCCGGTTAGGGTCTAACCGATGACGGTTTAGCTATGGCCAATGACGGTTTAGGGTGGATAAAGGTAGAGTGTTAAAACAGGTGGTCAGTCTCTCTCTGTGTCTGCACAGAGAGTTGGGAAGGATTATGGTGGGGTTTCAGGTGAGATACCAGGTTTGGGTTAAGGTTCTGAGAGGTTTTGGGGTGTTAAGGTCAACTCAATGAATGTCTCATAGAGACATAGTAATCGAAATTGGTATGGTGACCGATGTCTGGTGAGGGGGAAACCGACGACGGTCAAAGTGACCTGCATCGATGAGGGTTGAATGGTGGAATGGTGGAAATCAAATAAACTTGGTTTGGAGATTCTCTGTGATTGCATAGAGAATGGGAGAAGGAGGGATAAGTTTGTAAAAGTGTTAGGGAGGTTCAGAACACCTAGGAGTCGGATATAAGAAGATAAAAGGTGGTGTATGGTTGGATAGATGGATTGGAAGGAAGGTGGGGATATTGGAATGCAAACGAGAATGGGATCTAATCAAATACGATAAAGGAACTACAATCTAAGTAAGTATAGAATAATGTAGATTGAAAATACACTTACTTGTATTTGCGGGCTCGCTTGATGGAGAATGGCTATGGTTAATCTGTGAAACCGGTGATTAGTACCGCGACAACACTTCCCCGGGATGTTACTTGTGAATCACAATGCCTTCTGATTGGTCTTGGTGTTTTAGAGGTGTCTGGATGTGTGAGAGGGATTTGGTTCATGTTTGCATGTAAATCTCTCTCTCTCCAAAACCCAAAATTTCTAACCCGGAACAAAGGTTACCAAAATGAATATATGGTAACCAATGATGGTTAGGGTGACCGGCGTCGATTTAGGGTGGCTAGCGTCGGTTTAGGTTTAACAAGCGTACGTTAAGGTGGGAAATCCTAGGTTGCCAAAATGGTAGATCTTGGCAATATTTTGGCGATTCTATCTATTGTTGTGGATCTAAAATGCTATTTTGCGCTTAGATAAGCGGGCATGTTGTTAGAGAAATAATAGGCATGTGATTTTAGGGTTGAACTAAGTCTTAGTTAGTTAAGGTAAGTAGAACTGAGTCTTAGTTAAAAGGAAACATGTTAGGAATAGGTCTATGATGAGGTGTCTAGGTGATGTGGCGGGGTGAGGTGTAAATTAATTTAATTAAAGTAATTAAATTAATAAATATTGTGAGAATGGGCATTAATTTAATTGTGGGTAATTAAATTAATATATATGTGGGGTAAAAGGGGAGTGTGACCCAAATTTGGTGTCAACATTTGCCCCTTTTTGTCGTGTAGCTTGTATTGATAAGCAACATCGAAAAAATAGGAAGTGGTTACCCCAAGTGGGGTTAAAGGTGAAAGAGCCCCAAGTGTGGGTGGAGGTGATCCCCCTCAAACTAGGAATTGATGAGGTGTAGGAAGAAATCAGTGAGTGGTTTGATAAATGTGGAAGTGATGAAAATAAGGTAGGTGGGTATGGGTGTGGGTATAGGCACATTGGGTAAAAGGGTAAAGGTCAAATCAGTAATAGGTAATGGCAATCGAATGCACACACATGTATAGACTACGACACGGTACCAGGTTGAAGAGCATGCAAACTCTACATCGTCCAAGGTCGATAGGTTTATCCAAATAGGGTTGAAGTGATTTAGGTATCCAAGGTATAGGATATGGTCTGGAAACACAACATAGGTCAGTGTACAAGAAAATTTAGGTATGTTCGCACACCAAAGGTTGGGTTGGGATAAATGGCACAACAATAGGCAAGGTAAGGTCATTAGGCCAAACAATATAGGTAATGGACACTGAAAGGTATAACGAGTACACAAGTTCAAAGGTCACAAAAGGTGGATCAGGTTAGGGTATATAGGTCATGACATGGGTAAGGCCAAGGTGTAGGTAAAATGACAAGTCCCTAAACACAATTAAGGAAATGTATGGGTAGTGTGGGTTTGTGGGTAGGTGGCAATGAATGTGGGTAAGGTCCAATGGTATCCAACAATGATGATTCGATCAAATTTGGGAAAAATGGGAATGACAGGTGACCAATGCCGGTTAAAGTGTAACCAACGTTAGTTTAGTAGGGCACAACATGACCGACATTGGTCATGTCGATTTGGGGTTAAAAAGGAAAATCCCACATTTTATAAATCATTTTTCATTTTCTATTTATGGAAAATGACAAAGGAGAGAATGAGAGAGCTTGGAAAATGACAAGACAAGACAGAGAGTTGAGTTGGTGAGCCTCGTAATGGGTGATTGGCATTCGATTGATGGGTCTATGAGATCGGTTCGAGTGATTCGATTGGTTGGGAGGTGAGGAGTGGATTTGGGCATGGAAGAGGCGGGAGAGGGGTCAAGTGGACCACCGGTGCAACGGCCGGATGTACCATCACAATAATGACACCGAGATGAGGTAGGATTCGATCCAATTCTACTCTTTTGGTTGAAAATAGTGTGTTGAAATTGGGTTGGGTTGAAATGTTTTTGGGTGGGAGTTTATTTTGAATTTGTAGGTAAAATGAATGAAATGAGGGGGGAGGTCTAATATAGTGTAAATAGGGGTGGGAATGAAGTTAGGTTAGGTTTGGGTAGGGTAGAGTAGGTGTTTTAGGTGTTTTTGAGGAAATTTTGGTAGGCGGGGGGGGGGTTAATTTGAATGCCACGATAGAGACCAATGTCGGTTGAGGTTTGGGTGATGTCGGTTGGATTAAACCGACATTGTCCGAGGTATGAGGTGACCGACATCGCTTAAAGGGAACCGATGTCGATTAAGGTAATTAATGATGGTCAGGAGACCGATTCGAGTTAGGGTGAATGAGGAAAATGGGTAAAAAAGGGTTAGGTGGGTGAGAAAAATAGGTGGGAGGGTATATGTAGAGAGATGAGGGTAAACTATTAATGTTGGTGTAAGTAGGTGAAATGATGCTTAGAATGATGATGTTTGATTGCTAAGGGGTAGTAGGTTGGTAGGTGAATTACATAGATGGGGTGAGCGGGGTTGATGTGGTTGGGTATGGGTGGGTGGGTAATAGATAAGTGAAGGTTGTCAGGTTGTAACAACATTGTTGTTTTTGGATGTAGGATAGGGACCAGATGTGGATGTGAGACAAATTACCACCTCTGTTGCTAGCGGTTTTGTTGAGCATGACCACGATGAGTGGAGGCATATGATGGACGTTGGCTTGAATGGGATCCAAAACTATATGTGTATAGCTCAAGATCTGAGTTTGATGGTCGCACTCATCGATAGATGGGATTTAATGACCAATACGTTCTGCCTACTAATGGGTGAGATCACTGTCACCCCGTATTATGTATACAAGATCCCGTGGCTACCTATAGTGGGGGAGCAAGTTTATTCTATTTATTCAAAGGCATTAGAGGAGCTAATAGTGGTAGTGTTTTGAGAGGAGATGGTGGATTTCAGATACCATAGTGTGAGTCTGAGCTATGGAGCCATGTATGCTGCCCATCCTCAGGAGACGAGGTTGGTGGTTTTGATTTGATAGAGATGGTATGTTGTTTTTCCCTGCTAGATGCGGAGGGTGGGAGATTCTGCGAGCATTGTTGGGATTCCTCTAGGACATGATGGAGGAGCGGACCTATTTTTCCTGGCACCGACATTATTGGTGTAGTTATACGAGAGATGTGGGCGTATGGGAGGTCAGTGAGGTTTAGTTTGTGCTTGTATCTTCCTTCTACACTATTGGGCATACGAGCACATCATATGTGTACGTCCAGTTGGTTTTCCCGACCGGATGCGTTCGAGGTGGGTTTGATCTAAGTTGGTTACATATGTTATGTACCATGTTGGTGAATAACATAGGGCGGCTAGGGATGCACATGATGTGGCATATTACAAGTGCATTCTAGAGGGAGTTTCAGTAGTTAACATTATTTGGAGGCCATATGTTGGTTTTCCATCATACATGCATATGGTATTGGAGATGGAGGAGCTAAAAATACTCAAGTGGATAGAGGGGTGCCATGCTCGTTGCGAGCACGAGATGATACCCATTGATAGATTCGATGGAAGTTTGGGTTGCCACAAGACGTGCCTCCACCATTCCCACAGTATAAGAGAGATGATTTGGAGAGACCTATGTCTCCACCATGACCAAGCTGTGCAACAGGGGGGGAGGAGCATATAGTGGACAAGTAGATCGATGACGTTGGGGTTACGAGATAGATATAAGCAAAGTGGTGGGCGGCACAACTACATTGGTGGCGCCATCAAGGCTCATGCGGCCATACTTATCCACCCTTATAGTACAACAAGATACCTTGCAGGGTTAGGTGACCACTCTTTGGCACTTGATTTCCATTGTACAGGGGTAACTAACAGGGGTTAGAGGCATAAGTAACCACTTTACAGTGCGGTGGTAGCCCCGTGTGTGCTCAGTTACATAGGGATAGGTGCCCACACAGGGTGGGGATGGAGACGGGGGGAGTAGTCACCTTATAGGTGTAGGTAACATGTTTGTAAGGCCGGTTGGTCACCGCAAAGGCTCGGGATTGTGGCCCTATAGGCTCGGATTATGACACATGAACTACCACATGCTCAGGGACAGGGTCCTATGGTATAGGTAGCAGCGGGATAGGATCCCATGGTACAAAGAGGAGGGAAGGATACACGGGTATGGAGTTTGAGACCAGACCTAGCAGGAAGAGCTCATAGGTGGCGATGGGACCGATGAAACCACCACGAGACAATGCGATGGTGAGATTCAGGGATAACCTGAATGAGGCCAAATATTACCAAGATCAGCTGATGACCACAGGGATAGATGTCCCCTCCTATGTTGAGTACATGGCACAATGGGAAGTGAGTGAGAGGATGAGTTCTCACACTCATAGATCGTAGAGAACAGGGGGATGAAGAGCCCAGGGACATGTTCAGGGTGAGGCCACGAGTTCACGGAGGCCGAGACCCAATCAACGGGCTAGGCGGGGATGAGACCCAGGTGAGGTGGAGAGATGTTGGGAGGGTGCTAGGATGGAGGAGAGGAGGAGACAGATGAGGCGGGATGGATATCATGTGGGGTGATGATTAGTCATTGGATGTGCTTCGCATAAATTTTGGTATATACCACCTGCGTGCTAATGATAGTGAGGATGTATATGAGATTTTTAATATTTTGATTACTATACCAACTTGTGTGCCAAGGATATGGAGGTTGTACCTAAGAGATACTTTTATTTATTTTGTATTAGTGTATATTTGATTGATACACATAATTTCATTTAGAGATGGTGAGATTGATTATATGGATGATGTACTTGTGTTTTTAAATTTCCATTGTTATTATTATATATGTGATGAAACCTAGGTGAATTAAGCATGATTGAGTTGAGGTCATGTAGGCATGGTGGAGTTTAAGTCATATAGGCATGGTTGATTATGTCGGTTAGGCATGGTTGAGTCATGTTTTTGGCTTTTGATTTAATTTCCAAGTTATTAATAACATGAGAAATAAATGATGATTTATATGTAGGTATGTGGGTTTAAATTTCTAAATATTTGATATCATGAAAATGTAAAATGATGGATGTATGATATGATGATGTTTATAAAATGGTAAGTATGTATATTTGTATGAGTGTTTAATTTCTCAGTTTTGTGTAAAATGGAAAAATCATTAAGGTAGAATGTGAATAGAAAAATGGGGGAAATGCGTTATGGAAAAGAGTGGCCAAGCTAACCTCCAAGGGCCCCATGCCCTCGAAGTTCTTCCTACATAGCCCAAAAAAAAAAGGGGCCTCAGGCCAATGTAGTTCTCCCGTAAGCTAGGGAAGAATATGATGAGGTCGAGAAATGGGTTGGTAGGTTTTAGACACGGTTGAGTTTAGGTCATAGGCATGGTTGAGTTTAGGTTGATTTTGGTGAAAGAGGCATTCCCAAAATGTAGGTGTTGATGGTCTAGTCCTGTATAGGGTTATCAACAAGTAATGAAAAAGGTGAATGGTAAGGGGTGATAAAAAGAGTTGTCTAATTGATAAGAACAATAACGAGTCTACCATACCATAGATAAGATTATGAACATAAAACCCTAAAATCATTGCATGATCGATTATTCTAAGGGTGAAGAAGGTCACATGATCATGAAATTTTGAATTCGCGGCAAGTACCTAGAGGATATAGGAAATTATAGTGAAAAGGGTGATGAGGTGCAAGAAGGTTGGTTTTATAACGTATCTCGATGCAAAATAGCATGCTTACTTGTTAAGAGCCCCGAGATAAAAATAGGCAAGTCCATGACGAAAAGTTCTCTTTTTCTTCTTCTCTCTCTTTTTTTTTCACTTTTATTTTTGATAGATTGATTGATGCGGGAAGTCTATGTGGGATGAGTATATTATATCCTTGAGGTATTTGTGAATCGATTGATGTAGGATGCTTCTGAATGTTTTATTATGTTTTTACAAGAATAGTCTTCTTTTGTGATAGACTATGTACATTATGGCTAGCTTTGTATAGCTATCCTTCAAGGGAGTAGTCTATTTATAGCAGCAAGACATAGAGAAGAAATGTCCTTTTTGAGGGAGTCATATTTTTGCTAGAAGTTTGAATCAAGGAGTTGAATCCCATTTTGTTTTTGAAATTATTTTGTTTTTGGAATTTTAAGTCATGGACAAGACTATAGAGGAAATTAGGTTCTTGTTTAGAAGGCAAAACTAGGGAGGTTTTAAGTGATGAATGACCATGGGATTCCATATTTGAAAAATATGAAAAGTATCCATGAGAATCATGCCATGAGTAGAGCCATGGTACTCATATTGAAGATAAGGATGAAAGGTGATGGGTAATCACATGATTCTTGTTTATTCATTGGTCCCAAGAATTGGAAATAAGAAAGGTGAATGGCACTCAAGGGATGAGCATGAAATAGGAAAAAGGTGATATAGGACTCAAATTCAACAATAGAATGGTCAAAGGTGTAAGGAATTGAAGGGCTTAGGTTAGGGTTTACCTTCGAGTGAAGACAAATGATAAGCACCGACCCATAGGTGTGAGTAACAATATATAGGGTCCAAGCCAATTAGGAGAAAATTTACCCGTTTACTTTTCTCTTCTTTGGTTACATGTTGATTTTCTTTCAGGATAAGTTCACCGATCTAGAAGGTTCATTCATGGACACGTTTTTCATAAGAACATTTGATACATTTTTGGTAGATTTGGAGATGGTCGAGAGCATTAAGATGATGTTCATCTAATAACTCAAGTTGTGCCAAACGGTCCTGGAGAAATTCATCATCATTGAGCATGTCTTCGAGGGAAATACAAAGAGATGGAATATGGAAGTTGAGAGTTAAGACATCTTCAGTGCCATAGACCAAAGAGAAGGTGTGGCAGTAGTTGAGGTGCAAATACTAGTATGGTAAGCCCACAAGGCGAAAGGAATGTGCGTATGCCAATCCTTCCTATTATCGTCAACTACTTTTATAAGAATTTTGTTCAAGGTTTTATTGGTTGATTTTGCTTAGCCATTGGGTTGTGGGTAGTAAGGTGAATAAAAATTAAGTTGAATGCTGAAGGTGTCACAAAGTTTCCATAAGGTTTTTTTTTTTTGAATTGTTTTCCATTATCAGTGATGAGGCGGTGAGCAACACCAAAGTGACAAATAATGTGATGATTAATAAATTCACATATTTTCTCAGCTTTTGTAGAAATAAGAGGTATGGCTTCAACCCATTTAGTATAATATTTGGCAAGTAATGATGATCCATTGATGGTGTTGTGAAGAATGAGGATTGATCTCTCTAACAAGATCCAAACCCCATTGAGAGAAAGGCCAAAGGTCTCGGGCGACATGTAAGGCATGACTAGGTGTGTGATGAAGATTAATATGTTATCGGCATTTCCCACGATGTTTGACGTAGTCACAACAAATCATGGTTTAGGGTTGGCCAATAATAGCCTGAGATGAAGGATGTGTTTAGCAATGACCAAGCCACTAAAGTGACCTCCACAAATTCCATCGTGAAATTCCTTGATGTTATAGGGAATTTCAGAACTTATAGGTATCATAAGAGAATACTGTCAAGCCATAAGAGAATACTTTGTCAAGCCACATTTATAAAGAAGACCACCCATGATGACATAAAAAGATATGATTTTAAGAAAGGTGCATTGTCCATTACGAGTAAGGTCGGAGGTTGAATTGAAAGGGAAAGGTAGTCCGAAAATACTTATACTAAAGGGTCATGTGGGTCGGGTTTAATGGTTGCGACAAGGTTGACATTTCAAAATAAATAAGAAGGTGAGTGAAACCTTTGTACTTTGACAAATATTTCTGATTCGAAGGGCGAAACAAGTATCCGAGATGCGAGATAGGCCATGGTATCCACAAATTTGTTAGTGGACCGCAGAGTGGTTTGGAGTTCATAACGGTCAAAGGTAGTCAAAAGTATGTTGACATGGTGTTTATACTTTTGAATTATTTCATTACGACACTAGTATATACCATTGACTTGGTTTACAACCAATTGAGAGTCGCTAAAGATATTAATTGATTTAATGTCCAAGGTGATGGTGGTTTGGAGACCTAATACAAGTGCTTCATATTTGACGATGTTGTTAGTACAATCAAAATCTAGTTTGAAAGATAACGACATAGGTTCACCATTAAGGGGATGAGGATAACACTTGCGCCACCCCCACACCGACATTTTGAACCATCAAAGAATAAGGTCATCTAGTACCTAACCATGGCCCCTTCCACCCCACATTAATATTAATTTAATTAACTTAATTAAATTAATACCCATCCTCACAATATTCATTACTTAATTATTTTAATTAAGCTAATTTCCACCTCACCCTCCACCTCACCTAGCCACCTCACCTAGCCACCTCACCCTAGACCTATTCTTGGCATGTTTCCATAACTAACTAAGACTTGGTCCCACTTACCTTAATGAGCTAAGACTTAGTTCAACCCTAAAAATCAATGCCTATTATCCCTCTAACCACCTCCCACTCATTAAAAAGGTAACTTCCATTTGATCCATGGAGAATAAAACCAACCTAGCCCAAAAATGATGACCAAGATCTGCCATTTTTAGTAAACCTAGGGAATCCCACCTTAACCGATGCCGGTCACCCCTAAATCGACACCGATCACAACAACCCAAACCATCGGTTACCATTTATTCACCTTAATAACCTTGTTTTTGGGTTGGCACATTCTGAGATCAAGAAGAGAGAGAGAGAGCTACATGTGAAGAAAACTAGAGAGTCTTTTCACACACCTACAGACATCCATAGCCAACACACTGATAGATCCAGAGCATATTGCACTCACGGTGAAGCATTCCAGGAAGCACTACTATGGCACAAAACACCATTCTTTTTCAACCGATCATCACCATTCACCATACCAACCATTGTCCATAACATTGGTAAGTATACCTTTTACCAACATAGTCCATTTTATATAATAGCCTTAGTTATTTTTATTTATTTTATTTATATTTTCCATTAATATTCCCATCTCCTACCATAGTAGACTTTCAAAACCATTCCTCTACCCACACCACCAAATCACCCATTCTCACCCTTCCTACCCCTCTCGAGTATACTCAAGACTTTTACACAACCTCCCCATCCACCCTTCCATCTAGCTCTATTAACCTCACCAAACTCTCCCACAATAAATCTTTTATTGAACTATTTCACCTCGACCCTACCGATGCCGGTTATCCATGACCATCATTGGTCCCTTTAAACCATCATTAGTTATACCCAACCGACATCGGTCTCTATGTTTTTACCTTTTCCAATAATAGAACCAACATACCTTTACCAAGTGACCTAAACAACCCAAAACCTGACCCTGACTAGTTCCAACACCCTGACACCTACCTACCCTTCAGATCTGACTATAGCCTAGCCTGTTATATTAGATTTTCTTATTGTGCTTGAATGAAATACCTAAATCATATCAACTACAATAGGAATTTTTTATTTCTCACATTAAGTTGTTTTAAATAGTGGATTGACAGCCATCTAGGGAGTATCACACTTCCCGGATCTAGCACACGCTAGGTAGTCCACTATCATATATTATTTAACTCTTCTTTTGTGGTCTTGTTTTCTATTTCAGGTAGTTCCTCCCAGCCAAAAGGAAGCTCTCAATCAGCATTGGATTGAGAAGTCAAAACACGCAAAAACCATCAACCAACCAACATAAATAGGTATTCCTCCTTGGCCCTTACCCTTATCTATTTTTCATCTCAATAAAGTAAAGAAAATGGTGAAACATTTTGGCACACCCGGTGGGACCCATCAGGGGTTCTATTGCATTTTCTTCATTCCTAGGAAAAAATTTGTGTGTTTGTTTCCCTTTAAAAGGCTTACACATTAATCTTCTTCTCTGGTAATCCTCTCTTCTTTCTAATTTCTCTAAAAGAAACATTTCTCTTGGTGCATTTAAAAGAATCATTCTTCTTTCTTGCTTTCTGCATTTAGTGAAAGAGCATACCCTCTCCTATTCATCATTTTCTTCATCAACGTAATTTTTTTTGATTTGGGCTTAAAATTGGTTGCATTACATTCTGATTTGCTTGCATTTAGCTCACATTAAAATGAGGGCAACCTATATGTTGGAAGTCATGCCCAGCTGATGGTTGACACAAAGAATCATAGAAAGCACATTCTCTCTCTCTCTCTCTCTCTCTTACCAAACTACAAAAAATTGAAATATACACATCTTTCTTAAACAACATCTTACCTGGGAACACTTGTTAGTCATGATCACATGATCTGAGGATTGGTAGGTACTCCCCATCTTGTTACTTCTATCAAGTCATTACCTCAAAAGATGGCCCACCCCCGCCATAACATAACTTGAAACCTCTCCTTTTAGATATCCTTCTTCGTAGGAAGCCTTCCTCACCAAAAAATCTACTCTAAATTCATGAGTCAGTCTTCTAAATAGCATAAGCTCAACACATTAAAAATCACTTGTTAGATACATGTTTTTAGCATTTGATTGATGTGCATTTTGAGGTGTGAGGATACGTTTCTCCATTTTTCCATTCTTTTTCCTTGCACACTCCACAATCATAGTTGGAGTATTCTTGACTTCTTCTGAGTGTGTCAGGACTTCATTGCATCATCTCCAGACCTTTGGGTTGATTATTTATCTGACTCAAATTCACAACAATCCATTTTTCTACATTTTTCCAATTTTCACAATAACTGGCATCGGTTTATCCACTGGCCATTGTCGGTCCCCCCCGGCATCGATTTTTCCTAACCGACATCGGTTTTCTATTCTTTTGGGTTAAATTTCCCAAAGAACACTTATTTCATTTTCTTTGTTGTTAGAGTTCTGTGAGTCTCTGTACTCTCTATGCTTTGATAAATAATCATCATACAACTTGTTCATCTAACCATCACTAGTCTTTTCCTCATTTGGTAAAATTGTTCTTTCTCACAATAACCGACGTCGGTTACCCCTAAACCAGGTATCGGTCATCCTTAACCGTTGTTGGTTACCTTGTGTTGAATCTCAACTGATACATTACCCAAATCCACCTATAAACACTTTTTTTCTTCATTCCCACTACTCTCTTGTGTCATCTCACAGGATACAACATCACCTGATATACATTCATTCACATGGTGTTGACTCACAATCAAGCTAACACTCTTATATTCCACGCTAGTCATCAACCACTCCCACCTAGTCCTTCACCACCCTCTATCCTGTCACCCATGGATCCAACCCTACCTACCACCATTTCCACAGGTGATGAGGAATTTGCATGACTCCTTGATCAAAATCCCATGGCCTTACAGTTCTACCTTTCCCACTCTTCCACCTGGACTCCTCAAGTCAGTTGATATATGGCATGCATGTATCCATCTCTCTTACCCTTATTCCCACTTCTACATCAGCCCCTACTAATGCGGTGTTACCTTCACCTGCTTTACCCCCAATAGTTTCACAACTAGGCCCCATACCCACTATGACCATACATCTGCAGTATCAGTCACACCCATAGTATCTGTTGTCCCCTCATCGACCACCCAGACCATAACCTCATCCACACCCATTGTCTCACGATACCAATTACAACACAACCACCCCATGGTGTCGGTGACCCCTACTCCATTCCAGAATCTTGTCCTCTCCATCCCAAATCTCTACCCCCAATCACTACTAGAGTCACTACGACCATCCCACCTACATACACATACTATCAACAACCCCTATCTCATCTCATCACCCATTCTAGATATATGCCCTCTATGTCGGTCCCCTATTCTCAACCTCCCTATTCGACATCACCATACACTGGAATGCCACCCACATCACATGTTCAATACCATCCCCTTACACCACAGGAGGAGCCCTTCCATCATAACCTACCAATGACCTCATCAAATTAATGATGGAAAGGATGACACTAGAAGCATCGGTTTCCGGCTCACATGTAATTCTCTCACCTACGATGAAATCTATAATGAGCCCATTCATCCATCCATCCCTATTCACCCATACCCTGTACATTGGGAAATGCCAAAATTCAACCATTTCAATAGTAAAGAAGACCCACAACAACATTTGTGGTCTTTCAAACATGGGTGTTACCTGATCACCCATGATGACGCTTTACTCCTACGGACCTTCCCGATGTCCCTGATAGGACCTGCATTGGACTGGTATAGTGGGCTACCAAGACACTCCATCTACTCATTTAATCAAGTAGCCCAAGCCTTCTTAGACCACTTCTCAATCAACATTGTTAAGAAAGTCACCATGACTGATCTTTATTCCACACGACAATATGATGATGAGTCTATCACTGACTTTTTCACTTGGCATAGCCCTAATTAACCAACTCACATTTCAATTACCTCAAACTAAACTCATAGAGTTGTTTACTCGGGCTTGCACTAGACACATCTCACCAACCCTACAGGTGTAGACCTTTCACACTTTTGACAAGAGGCATTCACCATGGCATGAAAATTGGAAATTCATGCTATCGAAGAGAAGAAAATTCAGCTTTGTAACAAGAACATCATGTTCAAATCAAATGATGCTTCTTCATCTTTGAAACCCCAAAAAACTATTCAAAACCCAAAGGATCTACCAATGCCATAGTTCTCAAGGCTGGCCCCCTCATCAATCAAACCCAACCAAACCTCCTTCTAATCTCTCTCTCCATCCAAGCTTTCCAGTTCAGATGAGAACAACAAAAGTACACTTCAATAGGAGAACCTTATTCTTCTATTTTGGAAAATCTTATTAAGGTTGGTGCCATTACCCTTCCACCTATAAAACCACACACTGGTTTTGACCCTAAGTGCCCCATGCCCACATGGTATAAAGAACATGAATTTTGTAACTATCATCATGTCAAAGGTCATAGCGATAATAACTACATCACCTTCAAGAATATCATCCAAGAAATGTTAGACAATGAGATCTAGTCTTGGATAGCCCAAATGCACCCACTAACCAAAACCTACATATCTTCAAGAATCCATTCCCTAATCATGCCCCATCTTCCAACCAAGTTGGTGACACTTCAACCAATGATAGAATGTCCACGAGGTCCACACTATTTTCGATGACATACCATTGCTTTTCCCAATTGCCTCATGTTCCTTCCATAGATGAAATCTTAGCCCAAGCTCCCCTACCTACACAAGAACCTATTTCATCTACTCCTCCACCCACAGAGGAACCCCCTTCATTTTCTCCTTCACCCATGGAAGAGCCTATAATTAGCACACGCCACCTTTTGACCCCTCAAATTTCCAGAAGTTTGTCAGTGGCACCTCTCCTACTCATAGGAGATACATGTCCACAACCTACACCATCACAAGGAGAGTCCACCTCATCTGGCCCATCCTCTCCTCTACCCATGGAGGATCCTATAGAAATACCATTTCCTTTAGATGACCATTCACCATCGGACCTTCAAGATCCCACTGATTGATCTTTTTCGGCTCTCTTACCCACAAAGTCTGAGGCTAGCCATTTCCCTATATCTCAAACACATTTTATGGGGATTTCTACTTGATCCACATCAGGCCCCACTTACAACAGTACCATTTTCATGCTTGGCCAATCACTTGACTATGTTGATAGAGCCTTACTTTGGGGATGCCTTCTACTTCCTGTTTCAACCCAAATGCAGTTGTCACTCACCAACACCTCCACTATCTATCCAAAAGTGTTTCAAGTGACCAAACCAAACACAACCATGACTATTGCAACACCTTCCATGTCACCACCCATATCCCAACACACACCTCTACCCATAACCCAACATACATCTACACCCAAACACCTACCCACACCTATATCATCTCCCTTACTTAAACCCATCACCACCTTAGGGGTCATACCGAACATCAAACCTTACTCACCCACCCATCAAATTAGATTTAGCCACATCTTCCAAACTAACACTAAACTTATTCCGGCCCCTAAAAAGAAGACCCAACCTCCTAGGCCTCATACACCAACCTCCCTACCACACCATTATCACCTTCACCTCTTCCGTCCATCCTAGGACCTCACCCCTCCCCTGCCAAGCAACCTCCTTCCACCAGTAAACCAAGAATGCAACAGAACCCACCTCCTCATCACAAACCTCTAATATACCCAAGACCACCCACACAACCTTCATCATCACCCGTAACCTTCTTACCACCCATACCACCACTACCGATCCATAACTTCTTCACTACCCATGACACTTTCTTCTCTTCCACTCACACCTTCTACCCAACCTCTACCACCACCTCCACAACAACTCGGTTACCCCCATGGGTAACCCATCCTCTTCCACCATCTACTTTTCCCTCTACATCTCATACACCCATGTCACCTTTTCCCAAAAAGGTGCAACCTAAAGCTAAAAATCTGCTACCCTCCAATAAGGTAGTTAAACCAACCAAACCTTCCATCACTAGCTCTTCTACCATGCCCATACCCAAGAAGATGCAACAAGACCTAAGACCACTCCACACACCAAACTAGTGGACCAACCCATTCCCCCTCCTATAAATCCTCTTCCTCCACAATCAGCCATACCTGTACCCAAACCCACATTCACCTCCCATTGTGATCCACTAGCAGGGTCCTATGCCAAAATCTTAACCAATCTCCTCAAAACTTTTGTCATCACATTACCACCTCTTAGACCTTATGACCCACTCAAACCCAAACCAAAAGGGTTTGAAAAACTAAAATTTGCCTACCATCATGTGCCAGACACGATGTAGAGAATCAGTAAGGCTTTAAAAACCACTCTTTGTCCAATTATGTCCTCCCGAAGAAAATTTTGATGATGAATGATCTTCTTGATGAGGACCCCATTTCACCCCACCAATTTCCCCAGATCTTCTTCCATTACCTACTCAACGACCAATATCTCCACCCCCACACTCTTTGATCCACCCCCGAGATCAACATGGTCGATCCAAACCACCACCCAAATGAATGATTCTACTCATTTCACAAGGATCAATCCCCCACTGATTTTTCCCCTCATGCCAATACCTTCCATGACACACCCTCTTCATCCACCTCCCCTCAAATTAACATGGTTCACATTACCACCATGCTCAGAAAGACAAAGGAAAGGAAAAGGCAACTGGCCCATCAACCAACCCTGTACCCAACATACCATCCACACCCATACCCAAAGTCACCATTCGGTCCTACATATCCTATTTTCCGATGGGGTCACACATCACACAATGCTAAAACAACTACACCAATCCCCCTCAAAATGTCTTTATATGACCTCGTCCAAACCTCTGAGTCACATCATCAAGCCCTCATGGAGGTCCTTCAATCTATTGAGGTTTTACCAAATGACCCCACACCCATAGCCTCCATCATTACCCCTCACCACGTAGCCTCTCTCACTAGGTCATCACCTTCCTCTACACCTCCACCTACTCCAAGTAGCCACCCTCATCTTTTTAGATGAAGAGATCACTCCCTTCCAGTCCGATGACCTCGAACCCTTGCTCTTTTCATCTCTATCTTTATCGATAATATACATATACGATGTGTGTTATGATCGATGGTGGTGCTAGTATTAACATCATCTCCTCCCATGCATATGACCAAATGTGAATACCTACCAATTACATGCATGGTAACCCAATTATGTTGTGCTCCTTCAATGATGCCATGACCTCTACCCTGGGTACCATCATTCTCCATGTCCACGTGGGTCCCCACACTATCCCAAAACTTTTCTATGTCCTAGAAGGGGAGTTCTAGTATAACTTGTTGCTTGACCGACCTTGGATCCATGCCATGGGTTGTGTCCCTTCAATTTACACCGCTACCTCAAATTTGAACACGAGGGACATAATTACACCATCCCTGCCGACCCATCACCTTTCAAGACCTGTAACATGCTATACCAGCCCAATGATGTGCTTGTACCAGTCAAGGCATCTGACCACTATCCCTACTTCACCTTCACCTACAAGCCCATCCACCAAGACTACCACTACCTCTCTCTACATCTAACCTTGCTATCCCTACTTTGCACTCTCTACCACTTGACTCACCTGTTTCCCCATCATCTAGCAAGTCATCTATCCCCACTACCCACATATCAACTACTGATCCCTTAGAAGGTGTTTTTTCAATGCCTCACTCTGGGGGAATACCACCTATACAATATCGACACCTTCCTCACCCCACAAGAGTATGGGAACTTGCTATCAACACCCCAGTTATGACATCCACATCGGTGACATTTTTCCTTATGGCCCTCCCCACCTTCACACTAATCTAACATATGGGGGACTTGATATTTCCACCTATAAACCCAAACCTCCATCCCAAACCCAACCATTTTCATCCGACCTACACTCCCTCACTAACCACCACTTCACTCACACTTTCCTCCACCGGTGCGCATGGAAAGGATTTGGCTTTGAATTTTATGAACAGGGCCACATACTTGTCATTTTCTTGTACCTCTCATAAAACACAATGACCATAGTGGCATTGGTTTTGATGCACCACCTTCCAAGAAGGTTCATGTCACCTCATCTAGATGGAAAACCTTCCCCACCTCATTCACCCACATTACCATCTTCACCCACGAGTCCATAGATCCCGAATCTATTCCTCCTAACTTTTTTTTTTGTAAACACCATTTCCCTAGGACCTCTACCTATCAACATGATGGCAAGAGCTCCCTCTTCTCTCCCATTCCTATATCCTGACATGATCAATGATGATACACCTTCTATTAATGTCATTCAATGTCAGGATGATGAATCCATCCTCACTTACCTTGGTGTGGAAGATTCTTATATTCATCGGTCATTACCTTCTGAGACACAAACCATGTTGAATGAATCGACCATCAAAATCAACATTAACACTCAGGACAACCCACACATTCTAAAGATCGGCCAATCCTTAGATGCTACTGAAAGAAGCCTTCACCTCTTTCCTTCGGGACCATAACAATGCATGTTTTCCTGGTCCTATGCCGATATGCCCAGTATTGACCCAAAAATCATGGTCCACAATATCGTAACCATTCCTAATGCCAAACCCATCAAACAAAAGCTGCGGAAAATGCATCCTCACATTGCTCTTCTAGTCAAAGAAGAGCTTCAACACCTTCTCTCAGTTTCCTTCATCTTACCCATTGACTATCCCCAATGGATTTCTAACATCATTCCTATCACAAAGGTGATAGGGGGACTCCACATTTGCATGGACTTCCATGACCTCAACCTAGCTTGTCCCAAAGATGATTTCCCCTACCAGGCATTGACCAACTAGTTGATCTCACCACTGCCATGAAATGCTATCACTCATGGATGGTTTCTCGGGCTACAATCAAATATTACTAGCTCTAGAAGATCAACACAAGACTACCTTCATCACCCCTTGGGGACTTTCTACTATCGAGTCATGCCTTTTGGCCTTAAAAATGTTGGTGCTACATATCAATGAGCCATGACTTACATCTTCCATGACATCATGCATCACATATTGGAAGATTACGTAGATGATCTTCTTGCCAAATCTAAACATCAAACCAAACACTTACCTATCCTTAAGGTCATCTTTGACCATCTCATCAAGTATTGTGTGTGTCTTCAACCAAAGAAGTGCATCTTTGTGGTACTTTTCTAGAAAACTCCTAGGTTTCATCATTTCTTTGCGTGGCATAGAAGTTGATCCTACTAAAGTCAAGGCTATTCTGGAAATGCCTCCACCCACTAATCTCCATCAACTTTGAAGCCTACAAGGTAAGTTGTAATCCATTCATCATTTTATCTCACAAACTTTCTGACCACTGTCACAACCATTTCATCATCTTCTCAAGAAAGATGTTTCATTCAAATGGGATGATGAATGTCATAAAGCCTTTGAAGCCTTAAAAAATACCTCCTTCAACCACCAGTGCTCATTCCTCCTAAGGATGACCAGCCCTTTTACTTATATATTTCCACCACTGACCATTCTTTAGGTGTCCATGCTTGCTCATCATGATGACCAACACAGAGAGAGAAGCAAATGGTTTATTACATAAGTTGTACCCTTCTTGGACTATAAAACTAGATATACCCATGCCAAAAAACTCTTCTTAGCCTTAGTTTTCATCACCACCAAACTCCACCATTACCTACTCAATCACAAAACCTTCATCATTACTAATACTGACCCATTACACTATATGTATGCCAAACCCTATCAACATCAATGTGCACATTGGCTGGCTTATGCTTCTTGAACCTCGACCTTGACCTCAATTCATTCATCAAAATTCCATCAAGGGCCAGCTATCGCTGACCAACTAGGCCGACACACCTATTTCTAGGAATCAACCATCTAACTTTGATTTCCCAGATGAGTCTATAGCTACCCTTTCCTAGATGATGAACCCACTTACCAAATGACACTCTTCTTCGATGGCTCCAAGTGTCAGCATGGGGGTGGGGCTGGTGTTATCCTCATTCCTCTTGATGGTGAACCTATGCCTTTGTCTTTCAAACTTGATTTTGATTATACAAACAATATTGCTGAATACGAAGCACTCGTATTGGGTCTCTAGGATGCTTATGCCTTAGATGTTAAGTCAATCAATATCTTTGGTGATTCTCAGTTGGTCATAAACCAAGTCAATGGTATATACCAGTGTCGTAATGAGATACTTCAAAAGTATAAACATCACGTAGACATACTTTTGACCACCTTTGACCATTACACACTTCAAACCACCCCATGATCTACCAATAAATTTGTGGATACCATGGCTTTTGGCTTCTCAGATACCTACTTCACCACGCTAACTCTAAAATATTTGTCACAATACAAAGGCTACAATCACCCTCTTATTTACCTCATGAGGTCTACTCCATCGGAACCATTTCCCCTGACCCACGTGACCTTTGGTATAAGCAATATGCAGACTATCTTTCCCTTTCCATTCTACCCACCAATCTCACTCATAATGGACAACGTGCCTTTCTTAAAAGTGTCTCCCATTATGTCATCATGGGTGGTCTTCTTTACAAGTGTGGCTTTGATGACATTCTCTTACGATGCCTTACAAGTTATGAAATTCCCTACACCATTAAGGAAGTCCACGATGGAATTTTTGGAGGTCACTTTAGTGGTTTAGCTATCGTAAAAACATTCTTCACCTAGGCTATTATTGGCCAACCTAAACCATGATTGTTGTGATTATGTCAAATGTTGCGTGAAATGCTAGCAACATGCTAATCTCCATCACACACCTAGTCATGCCTTACAGGTCACACGAGACCTTTGGCCTTTCTCTCAATGGGGTTTGGATCTTGTCGGTGAGATCAACCCCATTCTTCACAATGCCACCAATGGATCATAACCACTACTAAATATTACACTAAATGGGTAGAGGCCATTCCCTCATTTCTACAAAATCTAAGAAAATATGTGAATTCATCAACCATCACATCATTTTTCACTTTGGTGTTCCTCACCACCTCATCACTGATAATGGAAAGTAATTCAAAAACAAAACCCTATGCAAAACTATGTGATGCTTTTGGCATCCAACTTAGTTTCTCATCACCTTATTACCCATAAAACCAATGGTCAAGCCAAATCAACCAATAAAACCTTGAACAAAATTCTTATGAAGGTAGTCAATGATATTGGGAAGGATTGGCATACACACATTCCTTTCACCTTGTGGGCTTATCACACTAGTATTCACACTTCAACTACTACCACACCCTTTTCTCTGGTCTACGGTACCAAGGTTGTCTTACCTCTCAAAGTCTAGATTCCATCTCTCTCGCATCTCACTACAAGACATGCTCAATGATGATGACTTTCACCAAGATCATTTGGCACAACTTGAGTTATTAGATGAATGTCATCTCAATGCTCTTGACCATCTCCAAATCTACCAAAAATGTATCAAACGCCTATGAAAAACATGTTCACGAATGAACCTTTCAGGTTAGGTGACCTCATCCTAAAGGAAAATCAACATGTAACCAAAGAGGAGAAAAGTAAATAGGGTAAATTTTCTCCTAATTGGCTCAGACCCTATATCGTTACCCATGCCTATGGATCAGGTGCTTATCATTTGTCTTCACTCAAAGGTAAACCCAAACCTGAGCCCTTAATGCCTTACATCTTTGACCATTTTATTGTTGACATCAAGTTCTATACACTTTCTTTCAGTTGATCGCTCATCCCTTGAGTGTTGTTCACCTTCCATATTACCCATTTTGAGGATCCACGACTCAACAAGAATCATGTGATTACCCATCACCTTTCAAGCCTTATCTTTAATATGAGTACCATGGCTCTACTCATAGCATGATTCTCATGGATACTTTTCATCTTCTTCAAGATGGAATCCCATGGTCATTCATCACTCAAAACCACCTCTTTCATAGTTAATCTCTATGTGTGTATGGTCTTGTCTTCTAAACAAGAACCTAATCTTCCTCTATAGTCTTGTCCATGACTTAAACATCCAAAAACAAAAAGGGATGCAACTCCTTGAGTCAAACTTCTAGAAAAGATGACTCCCTCAAAAGGGACATCTCTTCACTCTAAATTCCACCACTATAAATAGACTACTCCCTTGAAGGACAACTATATCAAGTTATTTCACAAATCTAATAAAAATATCCAGAAGCTTCCCACATCGATCAGCTTCACGAAGACCTCAAGGAGATAATATACCCATCCCATATAGACTTCCCACATCGATCAGTCTATTAAAAAAAACAAATGAAGAAAAAGATGAAATTTTCATCATGGACTTGCCTATTTTTGATCCTGGGTTTCTTGTTCCAAAAACATGTTGTCATACACTAAGTTACACTAAACCACCCATTCTCACCTCCTTTGCCTTTTTAGCCTAATTTCCTCTTACTCAAGGGACTTACCACAAATGTGACATTTCATGATTATGTGACTTTCTTCACCCTTAGAATGGTCCATTATGTAATGCCTTTAGGGTCTTATGTTCATAAGCCCCTCTTAGGTATGGTTGACTCATTAGGGTTCTTATCAATTAAGTGGCTCTTTTACCACCTCTTACCATTCACCTTCCTCATTACTTATTGATTATCCTATACAGGACCAGATCATCGACACCTATATTTAAAAACTCACTCAACCATGCCTATGACCTAAACTCAATCATGCCTAAATTCACCTATGCAATCCATCATGCCTCTACCTACATCCTAACCCATTCCTCTACTTTATCATAATCTTCCCTAGCTTATGGGAGAACTACATCGGCCTGAGGTCCCTTTTCACTAGGACTATGTAGGCAACACTTCGAGGGCATGGGGCCCTTGGAGGTTAGCTCGACCACTCTTTACCCTAAACCAATTCCCCTTTCCTTTCCTATTCACATTCTACCCTAGTTAGTTTCCATTTTATATCAATAACTGGAAATTAAACCAAACAAGCATCAAATAATACACATTTTATTACATCATCAAATCATTCATTTATCATTTTCACATTTCCACTATAACACATATTTGGAAATTAAAACCATAACCTATATATACATCACCATTTGTCCCCATGTTACCTACAACTGGGACATTACCTCATACCTAAACCAACTTGACTCAATCATACCTAAACTAACCTCACTCAACTCATGCCTAAACATGACTTGACTCCACCATGCCTATGACCTAACTCAACCATGCCTAAACATAACCTGACTCCATCATGCCTATAACCTGACTCAACCATGCCTAAACATGACTTGACTCAACCATGCCTATAACCTGACTCCACTCCACCATGCCTACCACACCTATTTTTCATCCATCTATACATAACAATCAAATTCTTCCATCACAAGTACATCATCAGCCAATCATCCATCATCATAAAAATGTAATCTATCCATACAATATACACTGATGCCAAATAATAATCACAATCTCTCAAAAAATCTCATATACAACCTCACCATCTTCATGCGCAGGCCGATATATGATCAAAAATAACAAAAAATCTCATATACAACCTCACCATCTTCGGCATGTAGGCTGGTATATGATCAAAAATAACAAAAAATCTCATATACAACCTCACCATCTTCAAGCACGCAGTGGATATATATAAAAAAAAAACTATCATGCACATCATCGCTATCTTTGGCATGCAGCCATATATATATCAAAAATGTGTCAACAACATGGATGCACTGATCATAAATGGTGACTAATCGTCACCCCACTTGATATCCATCCCTATCTCATCATTCTCCTCCATCTCCCCTCCAATGGGGTGCCTGCCAACGCCTCTACACCTCACCAAGGTCTACCCTCGATGGCCCACTCACCGAGAGCCTGGCCTCTGTGCACTTTGGTAGCCTCGGCCTTACCTGTCCCCGGGGCTCACCGGCCCCTGTACTCTCTACACTATCCGTACGAGACATGATCCTCTCACTCAGGCCTAGTCAGTACTATTTACTCTGCATAGGATGGGACATCTATCTCGACAACCATCAAGTGATCCTGATAATACCATGCCTCTCCTAGGGCATCCCTAAACCTGGCCATAGGTATTGTTTATGGAGGTGCCATCGATCTCATCCCATGTACCTATCTCTTAGGACCCCGACCCATTGGTACTGTAAAGAGGGACCTTGTCCCTAATCCCCTACTTGTCTGAGGGACCTGTCCCGTCTTGCCCCTACCTAAGGGCCTAAATCCTCGGGCCTAAAGGGCCAAAACTGTGCCTACACATTTAAGGTGACCACCTGTATCCCATACCCATCTCTACCCTGCCAATGCGGGTGCTTGTCCCTCGCGCTACTTGGACTCGTAGAGTTGGCCACCATGTGCCTGCAAAGTGGCCACCTATGCCTCTGAACTTGTCAACTACCCTACCCTATATCCCCAACTATGTAATCGGGTAGCCACCTTTGTAGGGTGTCCCTTATGTGACCGTGATGGTGGCTGAATCTAGCCGCACTGGCCTCGGCCGGTACTAATCGTAAATGTGCAGCCCATCATTGTCTATCTATCTATCCATCACCCTAACATCATCAATTCGATGGTATACCACCTGCTCCTCCTCCCTGGCACTATCGGGAACTATCGGTTGTGGTAGAGGCATAGGCCTCTCCACATCATCCCTCTTATACTATGGGAATGGTGGAGGTACATCCTATGGCAACCCAAACTATCATTTGACTCTATCCATGAGTATCATCTCGTGCTCTCCTACATGGTACCCGTCTATCCATCGAAGCAATAGCTCATATAAATCTACAGACCATCCGTCTGTATGATGGGAAGCCCACATACAACCTCTAAATGATGTCTACCCTAGAAAACCCCTCTAGTATCTTCCTATAGTGGGCTACATCATGCGTATCCCACCTGGCCCCGTCTGGCGCACCCCAAGACAGGCACCCACCGCTTGTAACCAACCTGGACCATACCTGGCTCAAATACATCAAGCTAGGGAAACCCAATCGATGAAAACACACAATGTGCTCATATGCCCAATAGTGAAGAAGAAAAGTGCAACATAAGTTGAACCTCCGTAGCCTCCTCGTAGGCCCATAGCTCCTTGTATAGTTGTACCAAGTAGGGGTACCCAAGAAAAGTAGGTCCTCTCCTCCATCATATCATGAAGGAATCCCATCAGTGCTCATGGGAATATCCCACCCTCTACATCAAAAAGTGTAAAGCAACACACTACCTCCATAATCAAGACCACTAGCCTCATCTCCTCAGGATGGGCCGCGTACATCTCTCCATAGCTCAGGATGGTGCTATGAAACCTCATCTCTATCATCCCCTCTCCGAATACTGTCAACATCAGCTCCTCTAATGCCTCTAAAGAAATAGAATACACTGTGCCCCTACTATCGGCAGCCAAAAAATCCTATAAACATCTTGTAAGGTGAGAATCATCTCACCTCGCCGGAAAATGGGACATGTTGGTCGTGGAATCCCATCTATCGATGAGAGTGAACATCAAAATCAGGTCACAAACTATGCACCTATAATGTCGAATCCTAGTTAGACCCACCTTGGTCACTTGCCTCCACTCCTCATCGGTCACGTCCCCCAAACATTTAGTAATAGAGGCAAAACCCTATCTCGCATCCATAGCTGCTTCTTTGCCCGCATTCAAAATATCACAAACATTATTAAAGCTTGATTTTACCCAACATTCCCCTTAACCACTCACCTTCTTCCCCACCCCTCAACCGCTATCTATTTGAACCACTTTACCTATCCTTTTCCTTTACCTTTCCTTGACCTCTATCCCTTTAACCCTAACCCGCACCGGGTAAATACTTGACCGACACCGGTCCTTTTTAATCGAATCAGCCACCGTACCTGACCGATGTTGGCCTATACCGATCGACATCGGCCATACTTTGACCGGTGTCGATCACTATCACCACAACCAAACCCAAAACCCCTATTTTTCTATCCCCAACATACCAAATCCCCCTATTCACCTATCTCATTCTACTCAATCCTCACCTCTATCCCTCCCCACCCTTCTTTTCCCTATCTATGCCCTCTCCCACCCCTCCTTACATCATTTTAACCACAATTTTAATTTATTTAACCTACCCAACCCTCCCAACCCATTTTCCTTTCTTCCTCTACCAAATATATCAAAAATAGTATCTCTTACCTCATCTCGATGTTGCCTCCATGATGGAACGTCCCGCCACTACACCAAATGACCCACCCAAACCCTCTCCCACCTCTTCCATGCCAAATCTACCTCCAATATCTCTACAAATCACCTCGCTCCACCTAATCTTGTGGACTCATCTACATGGCTATCCTCTCCAACCGGATCTCTCCACCTCAAAGCAGGTATCATTCCACGTAATTTTCTCTTGACAGAGCACAACTCGTTTAGTGCTTGTTGATCAGAGAACACTTGACAAAACTCACACAAGAAGTCCACATAGGAAAACAGGCCAAGTTTAAGGGTGTGAATGGACAGGAAGAACCCATGCGCGGAGGGCAAGTTCAACATTCAAGACTTAGTCGATTTTGAGCATGAAGACCTATTTTTAGAAGATGGCATGCAGAACACACCAATGATGCAGAGACGTGTGTGCCACACATTTTCTATCTTTAGAGGATCAGATTGAAGCATTTTTCATGGAGACGAGCTAAGAATAGGATTGTCACTCCAATTAACTATAAGATGTCTATAGATAACACACTTGCATGTGTGTGGCTATGCCTGTAAATGGTGCGTGGATATTAAAAACATGCGGCCTATTTTTGGAATAGATAAGCGGTGAAGGGAAAGTCCCACTCTACATATATGATGTGAATCACATAGTAGGATATAGAGAGATATAGGGATGAGAGATAGAGAGGGATATGTAGAGCATACATATGACTGGATTGCTATATCGTATCCATGCACACATCGGTATATATTTCCATTATTGTAAGGAGCTTATGTGTTTATTAATAGATGGAAGCTATTGGCTGAATCAAAGTGTCATTCCCGTGGTGTAAATGAGTAGTGCATGTTATTGATTCAATCATGATTATTGTTTAAGCTTGTTCTTGTATATATCTCGAATATGGCATGCATTGTATAATGATGGATTAGTTATGGATCTATATGTCTCTTCCTTCATCACGCTAACATCTTTCTACAACAACGCTAAAGAGGGACGTGATACCTTTGCACGCTTCGGTGAGTGCTCGCCTAGGTTGAGTGATGTGCCAGTGCGTCTAGGGTGTTATCTAGTAAATTCTAGGCTACATCATTGGTTCCATTTCCGGGACCTCTTTTTTAGTTATTTTCAGGATGGTTTGCGATGAAGACATACCGGTTAACTCTAGCAAGTATTGAGGAGTGCACACATGACCTGGAGGAAGAATATGCACGGTGGTTCAATAGTGGATCTGAGTTTAATGCACACACTTGGCTAGAACTGAATCTATATGACAACTTATATGAGAGCTTTTTCACCATCTTTCCAGTAGAATTATACGAGTGGCTGATTGCTTATGCATCTAAGTGGAATTGGAGGTATCGCACACTTGTCTAGACACAGAAGAATTTAAAGCCCTATATGATGTTAATCTGATCTAGATTCACGCCATGTGGATAAGTGGTTTCATGGTGTTCTAAACAGCTATATCATGGAATATTCAATTTATCAACGTATTTTCACTTGAGGTATATGAATTACAAATTTTGCGGTATCCTAGAGGAGCAAATTTGCAAGGTATTCCACTGGTGATAAAGATTTTGATGGTAACTTTGAACCTGGAGAGTAAATTGATGGCTAACTAAACCTCACCTCGCACAAGAGTAGGAACATGTTTGGTGAAAGATGGCAGACCTAGTGGTAGAAAGGAAGAGAGAGGAAAGGTGGCTTAAGTATAATGAGGTGTGTGAGAAGGAGATATAAAAGCAACGCATGCATTGCGAAAGTATGGCATTGAGGAGAGAGATGGATCATGAAGGATTTGAAGCTCACGTAGAGGACGTGGAGCTAGAACATCAGGAACTCCCCCATATTGGAAAGCATGACAGAGATCCCTCCCGGCTTCACACAAAATTGTGCCAAAAAGACTACCCGAGCCGCGGGCATGTATCTTAATCCACCTAGTGACCTAGCCCTTGTGCTTGGTTTTCCAGATCTCGTACGACAAGTAACCGACAAGCTAACTTGGGAAGTAGGAGAGTACAAACAAGTCGGGGAGAAAGTACATCAATGTTAAGATAGATGACTTCAATTTTATTCGGAGGAAAATTTTAGGCACATCATCCACACAGAATGTGAGTGCGTAGAATATTGGATTCACCTCCGGAAGTGGAACTACCTCACGCGTAATGTAGGAGTTTAGTATAGTACTACTTATCGAGCATAAGGGAGTACATCTACAAGTCCTATTCCAGCTACGTGGTGGTTCTAGTTCTCGTGGATCTCGGTGGTTCTAGAGGTAGAGGAAACATAAGAGGTTCTAGAGGCATAGAGAAACCACACAATATTTATATGGAGATGTCTCTTCGTCTTTTAGAGTATCGAGACATAGAGGATGCTGATGAACATGTGCACATGTGTGAAATATTGTGGCACATGAAAGGGATCACTACTTCAATGCAAGGAAACTCAATTTTCTACTACATTATAGGGACGTGCACACAGCTGGTATAGGAAGTTTGACCTTGATCAAACTTGCGTGGATTATGCAGCACTGAAGGATGCTTTCTTGAAAGAGTTCCATATCCCTGAGTTTGAGTAGAAGAGTATAAGTGCACTCAAGGATATTAAGCAAGGCACTACTGAGAGTGTACGTGAGTATGATGCCCATTTTAAAACACTCATATCTAAGATTTCTTATGATATTCACGCAAGCCAACATGCACAATGGTTTGTTGGAGGATTGATTACACCATTCAGAAGGGCATTGTCACATAAGACATACACTAATCTACGTGAAGCACCGGGAAGCAGCTTTACGTGCTTTAGAGGCAAATTGGGAGAATTGACACTTGGTGTTAGTTCATTCTTAGAGGCATAGATTTTATCTATGGAAAAAATTAGAGAAGCTATCAGCGAATTCAGCCCATGAAACACGCTCAAGGATTTGGTGTACAGATTGTGAGGTGGAAGGTCACACCAAGGATAGTTTCTCTCACAGATCTATACGTTCATTGCTGTTAGACTGTGAAATATGTCATTTGAATCATGATGCTAGTCATTGTCCTTTGTTACAATGCACAATAAGGAAGAATGTATCCTACTTTTGCAAGATTTGTAGGTCCACGACCCATGATACTGAGGATTGTCAATTGATTGGTCAGATCCATGATGCTATAGACATTAGGGTATGACAGACAAGTGTAACAGATAATTCTAAGGGTAAGAATGAGCACCAGGATCGGGATCATAATCAAACACGCTATGACAGGAATGAGGGGAATTTTGAAGGAGGTCGTGGAAGGGGACATGGATATTGTGGTGGATATGGAGGACAAGGCTGTGGTGGAGGAAGAGGTGAGTTCCCTCGTGGAACATGTTATATGTGTGGATCTCCTGACCACTATAGGTGTAAATGTCCTTAGAATATTACATGTTCTTTCTACGGAAAGAACCATAGCTATGAAGAGTGCCCAAACTTATATGAGCATCTGAGTAAGCAACATAAGCAAGAAAACAAAGGTGTTAGGATGGTTAGAATCCAACGTGCGGTAGAAGATCAGTGGATGCCCAAGATAACACTAGAACCTAAGGCATTAACAAAGTGAATATTACTACACGAGTTGAAGTGGCGTGCACAAGAGAGGCATTGCAACGTAATCCTACGATCACCAAGGAGGAGGTTTTACATGCAAGATACCTAGATCTTGATCATCAGAAGGAATTTTACCAAGATACCATGGAAGTGCTAAGGAATCTTCAGGGTGAGATACAATACTTAAAGGAGCAGAAGAAAGAATCGAGACAAACCAAACTGATATCGATGAGCTAAGATAAGTGTGTAAAATATTGTACCAGAGAACATCATTCCACTATTAGATTGTTGGTTAAAAGGGAACACTCCATGTGTAAGTATTGAGACTAGACAAGAGATCCCGCATCCAAACTTACCCCGATAGCATTGACTATGATAAGGAAATTACTCTAAATGCTGTTGTGGATGGATGGCTACTGAGCAACATATTGATTGATACAAGTGCGGAAGTAAATGTGTTTACCTTAGATGCATGGGTACAAATGAGGAGGCCTCCATTGTAGCCATCATCTAATATGTTTTGTTTATGGAAAATAGGACTAAGGCCACCCCATAGGAGTTTTTATGGATGCATCTATAACTAAACAAGGGGCCAAATGCACTCGGGATTTTGAGGTATTAGCACTTGCTTTGAAGCAAATAGTTTTCCATCCTTGCTTGGACACCCTTGATGTTATGCAAAAAATTCTGACTTGAGATTCAATAAGGGGTATATCAGCTTTGAGAACAAGGAGGAAAGAGTTGTGATACCTTTGACAGATGGGAAGTCTATACCATATGTTGATCCTCTAAGTGAGGAGGACTTAAACAAAATCTATGTACGTGCTATTAAGGATCCAGAGGTCAATGCGCTGTCAAAGGAAGACATCCTATAGTGGGAGGATTCTCATTCTATTAGTGATACTATGAGTATTACTTGTGATAATTGGGCTCATGGTACATATGAACTAGTAGGATGTGAGATAAAAATCACGGCTGCGCAAAAGAATGGGCTTAATTCTCATTAATGATAGGTGGCGCAAAGATACCTTGGTATACAGGAGAAAAAGATCTTCCTGTATTTTTGAAAGCCATGGAGGCACAATGGATAGACCATGTCAGGAGAAGAGATATGTTAGCATATGTCTTACACAGGACAACAATGCACTAGTGGGTAGTTCATAGAGATAATCTTATGGAGTGGAAGGAGATCAGAATCACCTTATCTACCAGGTTTGTAAGAAGCAATGCACCTACGCATATTTACACTAATAATTGTGATCAACCTATTCACCACCATATTCAGCAACGTGAGAGACTCTAGATGACATGATAGGAAGCATTACCACATTCACTCTGGGTGCATAAATTATACTCCACTCTACAAGGGTGCACACGCACGTGGTATGTATACATAGAACTACATCGAGAGACTGGAAAATGACAAAAATGACTACAAGAATGATCTAGACCTTTGACTACTTTTCTTCCCAAACTCCAAAGTAGAAGATGCATTAAAGTTTGTACAATGGTTAACCATGGGAGATAGTGTAAAGGTGGAGGAACTCATATAGGAATTAATTGGCGAGACAAAATCAGGCATGTGTTTTGAAGAAGAAGGAGAAGACTCCATATTGCTTGAACATGCTTTCCTTGAGAAAGAAAAAGGAAAGATGGTGTACATGTGGATGATGAGGAAGTTGAAAACCTGGATATTGACCTTTTGTAGGGGGCGTGTGAGGTCTTGGATAGTGCAGATAAGGATACACGCACATACCATGAACCAATGAAGACAAAGAAGGTCAATATAGGATTGGAGGCTGAGCCTAAGGAGGTCATAATTGGAGACTATTGGTCAGAATCGGAAGTGGCAAAGATCATTGAGTTACTTAGGGATTATCAAGACTTATTCCCTCGAGGGTATCATGAACTTAAAGGTGTGCATGAATCACTTGGGGAAATGAAGATAAAGATTAAGGACTATGCATGCCCAATGAGAAAGAGACCTTATAGAATGAATCCTAATTTGTGCGAAAAGGTAAAAGAAGAAATTAATAAAATTTTGAAGTCTGGAATCATTGGACCTTTGGATGAGTCAGAATGGGTTAGTCCAATGGTGACCAGTATAAAAAAGGATGGGAGAATTCGAATTTGTGTTGATTTCCAGGAGCTAAATGCTGCATGTGTAATAGACCCATTCCCTATGCCATTTATTGAGGAAATACTAGAAGGATTTGCAGGGCGTGAAATCTATTCCTTTATAGATGGGTTTTTTGGGTATCATCAGGTTAGGATTTCTCAGGAGGATCAAGAAAAGACAACTTTTACTACTGAATGGGGTAGTTTTTCCTATACTGTGATGCCTTTTGGATTGAAAAACATGCCTGCTGTATTCTCGCGCATAGTTATTCATGCATTCAAATATTTTATTCACAACTTCTTGTACAGTCTACCTTGATGATTGGATAAAATATGGGCTTGTTAAGATCACTGTGACAATCTACGCTTAATGTTTGAACAATGCAGATAATTGAATATTTCTTTGAACATCAAGAAGTGCATATTTGCTACAAATTTTGGAATACTATTGGGAAACATAATCTACAAGGAGGGATTGCTTGTTGATCTAGCTAAGGTTGCAGTCATTTTAGGGTTGGAAGTGCCTACCAGTCAGAGCGAGGTGCGTAAATTTTTGGGTCACATAGGATATTATAGAAAATTCATCAAGGGATATGCAAAAATTACTGCACCTCTGGAGGAGTTACTGAAAGAAAAAGGTACATTTTATTAAGGAAAATCGCAATAGCGCATGTTTGAAACATTGAAAGAGAAACTTACTACTGCGCCTATCCTAAATTTTCCTTCATGGGAAAAACCATTTCATGTACATGTGGATGCTTCTGGCATGACCATTGGCGCAATATTAGCTTAACTCGGAGGAGGTATTGTCAATCATCCTATTTGTTTTGCCTATAGGAAGCTGATTCCTACTGAACAAAATTATACAACTACAGAGCATGAAGCCTTGTCAATGATCTATGCATTGCACAAGTTTTGACAGTATTTACTAGCTACACCATTTGTATTCTATACGAATCACATGGCATTGAATTACTTGGTAAACAAGCCCATCTTTCCGAGGTGCATATGCGAGATGGGTACTGTATTTCAAGAGTTTGATTTCACAGTTGTGGTGAAGCCAGGGAAAAGTAACTCTGGACCAGACCACTTGTCTAGAATCAACTTAGGAGAGGAAGCATAGACAATTGAAGAAACCATGTTAGATGCCCAGTTATATAGGTTACAATGCACGCCATCAGAATTAGAAGACATTTTTGTAGTTCTATGGTCTAGTGTGTCACCGTAAGGAATGAAGGCATTATAAAAGAAATAGCTTGCTATATGCATGGCACCGTTTATGTTAATCAGTGGTGACCTCTACAAGTTAGGCGAGATGAAGTATTACGCCATTGTGTATTAGAGCATGAGCAAAAGGATATTATGGAAGAAGCCCATGGTGGTATTGCGGGAGGTGATTATGCAGTGATGCGACTACCTAGAAAATCCTACTTGCTGGATTATGGTAGGAGACATTGTATAAAGACTCAGAATTGAATATTGTAAGGAGTGTGACCATTATTAGTGCCTAGGAAAAAAGGACAAAGAGATGAAATTCCACTAAGACTTATTATCAGTGTAAAACCATTTGAGAAATGGGCCATTGACTTTGTAGGACCTATTTCACCTGTTGCGCCTAGGAATGGATCATGCTATATAATTATTTGCATAGATTATCTCACACGGTGGGTAGAAGCAAAGACACTACGAAGGACTCGTACAACAACTACAACAACTAGGTTTCTATGGGAGAATGTTCTTACAAGATATGGATGTCCTTTAAGTTTGACAAGTGATACAAGTACACACTTTTAAATGAAACCATAAGGATCCTATTAGATGAGTTTATGGTTGCCCACCATAAGACTACACCTTACCACCCTCGAAAATGGAACTGAGACTTTCAACAAGATTTTGAGCCGACATTGACAAAAAATTGTGATGTTGGAAGAAAGGATTGGGATGATAAAGTGTCACTGTTCTTTGGGCATATAGAATAAATTATAAGAGATTGAACAAATACACACCATTTCAGTTGGTGTTTGGCACAAAAGCCATTCTCCTATATAATTTATGTTACTTGTAGTGCCCACATTTTCTAGCCTCAATTATCTGCTGAAATTCTAACCCATAGTTATGACTTAACATGGATTTTGACATATTTTGGACATTATGATATGTTGGTTTGCCTTCATGGACATGTATGGTGATTTGGGGCGCGTAGTGCCAATTTGACTAGATTAGTAGATTGACACACTTTATTTGAGATTGTGGATACTAACACTTTTCTATGTGATTTGGGCCTAATTGTTATATGTTGGATAATTAGTTTAGTCACATATCTTGATTTTATAAAGTATTCGATTTGCTGATGAGGATACATGATGGCATGGTGATATGACATTTTTATGTATTACAATACCTAACGTATGAAAAATTGTGTGAGATTGTACATTCCATGTTGATGTTGTGATATCCTTAATTTACATGTTTGAACTGATTCACTTATTGAGTAGTTAGTTTACTCTTGCATTGGACAGTGCGTTTAATGTGTGCAATGAGTGTGCAGGTGACAGGTCACAGGAGAATGTGGGTTTCAGGGCAGCTACACAAATTGTGCACAAGTGGCCCACAGGGATAAGTCCTAACCGTGTTAATTGTTTGAGGCCGTATAGTTTGATTGTATTTTGGGCACCATGAGTGACCCTCATATGTGATGTAATATGTCATGTAAAATTTTATTTTGTTTAGAATGTTTTATTGTTGTTAAATAAATTAGGTTTGGGGGCTTAATGGTCCCCACTTGCATTAAGTTTTGGGTTTGGTTTATTTTGTATTAATTAGAGGGGATTAGGGTCACATGTGAACCCTTGGGTGGGCCCCACATCCTCTACACTTGTGCCCATAAGTGCCAAACCCGAAATTGGGTTATTTATGGCATTTTAAGTGATCCTTTTTAGTTTGGGAGTTCACTTAACATGAAAATAAGCCTTGGACCCTACCTAATAGGTAGGGGGAACTTAATTTCAAGACATAATGGGAGTTTCCCTGCCATTTGACTCTCTTTAGTCACTATCCATGTAAGATGGATTGGTATGTGTGTTTTGTAGAAAGTTGCACAATCTTGTTTTATATTTATTTTGGGTATTTTGGGAAGGGTTAAAAAGTGAATTTATCTTTTCTTCTTTTTATTTTGGAATCTTTGAATTGAGGGAAGAGATGGGTGACACATGTCACCCCCTCATTGGTGAGAAAATTGATTGGATTCTCTTCAAATTCTCTCATGGAGTAGAAAAAAGGGACTTTTGGTTCATTTTTTGTGAAAGGATTGGCTTGGTGCTTGAGGATTTTGGAGCTAGTATTGCTTGAGGAAGAAAGTTGGAAAATATTGTTTTGGAGAGCTCTTAGAGGTAGGCTCTTGAGCTCATTTTATGTTGTATGTTTTTACTAGATCTTAGCTTGCTTATAGTTGGAATGTTTGTTTAGTTTCTTGTATGGTTTGTTTCTTAAGTATGGTTGTTGTATTTATTTTTACTCCATCCATCATATGGTTTGATGGATGTTGGAGTTATTTGGGGGAAGAGAGAGGGATTTTCCCTCTCAAACCTCATGGCTTGATGGGAAAGCCATGTAGGTTCCTTTTACTCCCCTCATATGGTTTGAGGTGGGTAAGGTGGTTCATATGGTTTGAACCCCTTCCCCATTCTTGGAGAGGAAACCCAATGGGTTTGAAAATCCTCCCAAGAAGGATTTTGGTGAATGGGTGGAGAAATAAGGAGGGTTTTGTTGATTCGGAGGAATAAGGAGGTTTAGAAGAATCTTGTTGTGTGCATCCTATGGTTGGATCACACCTTATGGAACTTTTGGGTATCTCATCTACTCTTCCCCAATTTAGAGGATGAATATGGCTTTCTCCTCCTTTATTTTATTTGCTAAATGTTGTGTTTTCCTTAAGTGCATGGTCTTGGCTTGTATGTGAAAATATTGTGGTGTTTGTCTCCCTAAACCTTGTGCACAAAGTTATGGAAGCTATCTCTCTCTCCCATGGGCTTGGGGGAGGCTAGCATGTCTTCCAACCTTGGAAAGGCATGTAATGATGCCTAAAGGTTGGGTGGTTAAACAAGCCTTGTTCTCTTGGAGTTGGATTCTTGTGAAGCATTCAAAGTTGGAGCTCAAGCGGGTAGTTTGGTTGAGTCTCTTGTCACTTTGGTTTCTCTTGTGTCCTTCCTTTGTGTGGACATTAATCTCATTGAAATGTCTTGAATGTGGCTAATTGGAAAGTTCCTTGATTTGGAAAGTATCCTCTTGAGATTTGAAATTTACTTTTGATATCGAGTAACTTTTGTAGTTGTAATCTTGCTTCAGTCTTAGAATGAGAACTTGAATGTTGAAATTTTATGTTTTATAAACTTTTGGGAATCATGGTGTGATTTAGACCTCAAGCTACTTCAAAAGCATTATGTTGTAAAATGAATGATCAATTTAATATGAATGTGATGGAATTCCATTTTATAAAGAAAGAATGTTTAGTGAAATTTTGTTTAAAAAAATACTTTATTGAATATCTCTCATGTGGAAAAATCTGAAATATTTTTATTTAGCAAAAACATTGGAAAATAAATTTAGTTCTACTTTGATGCATGAGGGTTGATCTTTGAAATGGAATGAAATTAGTTTTCTCTTTTCCATAAGCAACTTAAAGATTTGATTTAGAAACTCAACTTTGAATCATTTTCTCCCTCTTGAAAATATTTGGATTCAATCCAATCCCTCCTTAGTTGAATTATTTTGGCTACAAATTCTTTTTAACACTTGATCAAGAAAATCATCTTAACATGAATGTATTGGGAAGTAATAGGGAGTTTTATACTACATATCAATACCTAACATTCCTTAAAGGGATACAAATGGAGATAGTTTTATTTGACAGGGTATGTGAACTAATTACATATAAAATAAAATGATAGAAATATTTTAGATATTCAAAGTAGAGTTGATCTACACAATTGAACCATGTTAAATTTTTTACATAGCTACACATTGATTTTGTTTTTAATATGGTAGTAGATTATGATCTATTTTAATTGCATTATATTACAAAATATAATATGAATGTGATGTATTAAATGGATATGTTGTAAAACATGTATATATTATAATATATTGATTAGAATATAGATATATGATATAAATAAACTAAACAAAGGAATTGTATTTTAAAAAAGGAAACTACAAAGGGAGTTTTAAAATAAAGAATATATATATATATATATATATATATATATATATATATATATATATATATATCGGGGAGGGTCGAACCCCTCCCCACTCCCCGTGCACCCACCGCAGGCACCATCGCCCCCATGACTCTGTCTTCCCGGGCAGCCACTTGTCCCCACACCACCGTCCCTTCCTTCCTCCCCCATGGCCATTCCCCCACTCCTTGCACAACCTCCACCGGTCTTCACGCACTTCCCCACCGATTACCCACACCGCCCCCAACTCCCTCCTCCCTTCCATGCTGTTCCTCTCCCCAACATACTTCCACGTGGATTTCCCTCTTCCTCTCACCTCCGTAGATTCAAAACCCCTAACCAATGCCTTAGTTCACAATAAAACTAGTGATCCTCTTATTCCGTTTCTCAAGAAAAAAAATATTTTAAACAATACATTTCCATATACACATGCAAATATGTGCTTCACGAAGATTGTTCTAAAAATTAAATAAATACATATTTACATCCAAATATCCGGGGCATCCACCATTAATCCGACCAAGATAATGTGTATGGAAGAAACTTTATAAAGAAAATAACAATAAGGAGACAATAAGGATAATATTATTTTGCTCCATGAGACCAAGCTCCATAGCTCCCCAAGCAACTCCGCAAATGGCACAAGAAAAACAAAATGAGGAAAAGAAAGAAAAGAAAACAACATAAGGAAAGTTTAGGGCATCCTTAGAGAAAAATTTGACCAAGGGCTGAGATCTCTTTGATCCTAGGGTCCACAATTGACTCTAATCACTTTTAGGTCTTAGATAAATTTTGAGGTGAATGGGAAGTAAAGTTTAGGTTGGGTGTGTGGGTAAATGAAATAAAAAGGGGGAAATCTAATTAATTTAAAAGGAGTGTAGACTCTTATTAGGGTGTCCCTAGTAAATTTAATAATAATTAAATAAATAAAATTGTTTTGGGCTAGTGATTAAGTAATTGGGTAAATCAATTTAGTTTAAAATAATTAATAATGGGAATCATATTTGTATTGTTAATCCTCCCTTTCAATTTTTTAACCCAAATTATTAGTGATTTATTGGTTTGGTTTCCTGTTCCGAGGCGGTATTACAGCTTACCTTCTTTGCGTATTACGTGCACTAGAGATCTAGCTGATGAACATGCTTTAGAAGAGCAAGTTGAAAAGATAATTCAACCGATGAGCGATGAGCCATAACACGAAGGAGTCGAGTAGGAAAAGGCCAGGCGAAAGCATGGCATGACAAAAATATAAGGGATAAGAAGTTGGCGGTTGGACAAATGGTACTTCTTTATGACTAAAAGTTCTTGCGCCATCCAAAAAAGCTCAAAGCACATTGGTTGGGGCCGTATGTTATCACTTACATACTTGAATCAGGTGCTTTCCACTTAGAAGCACTTGATGGAACACGGATACCCGGTTACTTTAACGGGAGTAGGCTGAAGCCCTACTATAAATAATTTCTCTTTGTGTTTGTAATAAGGTAGTATTGCCATTTAGATTAGGTTTTCAATTCCCTATTTCCTTAATGTATTTCCTTCATTGTCGCTACACTTTGTTAATTTAGTTATTCTTATTGTGTAATAAGTGTGCTTGCACGCATGAAGCTAATTACTATGTGAAGAATGTTTATGCGCAGAGGACTGCACATCCTTTTAGTATGGGGTGGTTGTTGAAATCCAAGTAAAAGACCGTAGGAATTGAAAGGTGAAAGGTATAAGCTGCTACGGGTGTGCTTTAAGTCAAAAGAAGATTGCTTCTCAAAAGTGACCAAGGATGGAAATGAATGAAAGGACAACATAACACGAGGTAAGCGAAGCCATGATAACTACCAGGAGAAGATACAGTGACGAGGTACTTGGGTGTAAGGGCACGCGTTGAAGAGAATTATGTGACTAGAGGGTAGGAATAGGCACTAGAAGGTTATAGCTAGGGCACAAAGATGTATCACACGGAATGAATGAATTTGGTCAATAAATGAGAGGATATTTTGAAGGTGGAGGAGCAATAAATGCATCAAAATTTAAAAAAATATATAAGGATGGGATGCAAATTCATTTTTTATTGCGATTAAGATTATTTGAAAGAAGCTAAGTGGGAAGATCCGAGTGATCATTTTAAGGTGTGAGAGGTGTGTAACCAAATGTGACGAAGAGATCTGTGTGTAGAAGAAGCTTGTGTACCAAACGGTGAAGGGTTTGAGCAAAGAAAGGAGACAAAGAGGAGTTAGGGCAAAAATTTTCCATCTAGGGAATGATTGAATAGAGATAGGGTTTGCTTTGCACCTTCTAGAATTTGAGTGATAAGGATTTACAAAGGATTGTAAGGTAGAAATGGCACCCAAGAAAGCATTGCAACAAGAGTGAAGGTAAAGAAGAAAGTGGTAGAAGAAGAAGAAGAAATGACTCCAGTAAAGTAATTTTTCTCGAGATGCAATATCCAAAGGGTGTTATCGTCGACTGAGAGTGGGATTATCACATAAGGAAAAGAAAATTAAGTGAGTACAATCACCGTACCATAGAGAATAAGAAGGATCTTGGTTTTTGTTGAACACAAAAACAAATAAACACACAACGTAAGATATGCCAAAGATATGATGATGCTAGTGAGAAGCTCTTGCAGAGGATAGGAGTTTACCAAATTTATGAGCTCCCTTATTTTGGTAAGTATGAGCCCTTGTACCAATGGCTCATGAGCAGAGTGCACGAGGATTTTTTCTACTTTGCAGGGGCGTCAACTCGGAATTTTAGCTGCGTTCATCTCCACAAGAATAAGGTTGAAAGGCACAGGAGATGATTTGCATAGATGATATGACAGAAAAAAATTGTGATATTAGAGACTAGAAAGGAGTTGGGATATACAAAGGGTCATGTGGTATGGACATCGACAAACTAAAGAAGTATCCAATTGTACAAGTGGCCGCACATCTCATTACAAAGCTCAATGACCAAGAAAGGTGGTCACAAGTGAACACCATGTGGTTGCACATTGCCAAAAAGATGTTTGAAGGAGTAGTCTATAACATTTCATGGTATATCATAGAGACAATTGTTGAAGAAGTGCGTGCAAGAGGAAAGATCAACTTTGGAGTTGTTCTATTATCACTAGTGTTCATGGAGATCGAGTGCCTGATGGATTGAAGGAGAAAATATGGGGTTTTTTTGATGGAACACAAATCACCTACAAAATGCTTCAAGAAGTACCTATGTGAGGGATCCATGACAGTAAAAGAGGTTAAAAATGGGCCGAGAAGTGGTATGATAGGCTTCGTGCAGATTTTGAGGAAGAATGGCGCATCCCTAAGGAATTTCCTTCAAAGATGGTTGGAAAGGCGCTTAAATTTGTTATATGCCAACATTTATGTATAGAACAGTTTGCAATCATGGAGTCCTTGGTGAAAGTTATCATATGCATTCACAACAAGGTACTTCTAGGCATCAGTACATAGGTTTATAGACACGCGACGACTGATGTTCAATGCGGATAAGGTAGATTGCAACTACCACACACTAAGGAAGAAATATGTGTATCCAAGGTGGGGTGCATATGTTGAAAGACTCATTTATGATGTTTTGAGCATTAAACCAATAAGTTTGGCGTTGCGAGATATTGAGCAAAGGCTAGTGTATCTCCAACTGAAGCCAAAGATGGAGAATAAAAAGTATGTGGAAGGTGAGTTTGCACTTCCAGTACCACCAAAGGGAAAGCATACAATGGAGAACATCCTAGCACCTAAGCCCACAAAGCCAATTGAAGTGGAGGATGAGGAGGAGGAGCACGAATATAGTGGTGCTTTGGAGCATAGAGGTAGGAGACATCCTATGAATAAGGGCGAAGCTCAACGCACCATTACACCACCTCGGTGACAAGAGGGGGATAATGAGGACATGAATGCAGTCTAAGGGGAGCAAAATTTAAGAGGGTGTTCAGGAGAACAAGGACCCAAGGTGCTACTCCAAACATGGTGCAAAAATCACCCGCACTCTCTCCACAAAAGGAGGAAATCATACGATAAGGAGGAAACTAAAGTTAAATGAGGAGGAAGAAGAGTCAAAGGAAGCACACATAATTATCCTACACTTCCAGAGAACATAGAAGAACAAAAGGGTGAGGAATCAAAGGAAAGAGGAGAGGAAGAAGAGGGACCAGAGGAGACAACTGCAAAGACTATTCAGACATGGAGACACAAGTCCCAAATTTGGAAGCTAAAGTCCCTAAGCAGCAATGGTCTAGAAGAACGAGTGGAGAGCACATTCCACCAGCCATGGGGTATGTAGAGGACGTAGGAAAAATTGTTTGTGCCCACTTCCAGAGCACGATAGCATAGAAGGATTTATTTGGATGGGAGCTAATGGATGAGGATATGGCGACTGTATGCACTCGAAGCAACTATCATGGTCAATGCACACCCACATGGATGAGCCTGACTTTGATGTATACGAGGAGTCATGCGTGTCGAGATGGGTCAAGAAGGCACCCCAAGATAGACATATGACGATAAAGCCTACTGTCATGTCGGATGAGAAAGTTAGCAACACATTAGTGAAGGTTTCTATTGAAGTTGTGAGAAGAAACATGGAAAAGGATGCAATGATAAGAGCGTTGCGTGAGGAGTTAAAGACAAAGGATGCAAAGATAGTGCACATAACGCAAGAGAGAGACTTAGTGCAGAAGAAGAATGAAGTATTTATCAGCATTGCAGAGGAGATTGGAGACAATGTCATAAGAGCTAGGCCACACTTAGAGCCCAAGGTACCACAGACGTTTCCCTTAGCAATACATTATGTAGGAAAGTTGGTGGACCTGGTACTTGAAGATGAACCTTTGCACATGCCAGTGCCAAGGAATCCAGAACAAGAGGAAGAGTGAGAGAAAGCCTCAGTGATGCGAAAGATTACATCCTATGAAGGGTGATGCAAGTGCTATAAGAAGTATTGAAGAAAGTAGACCAAGCTTTGAACATCTGCACAACTCCAGAGGTGCTTATCAACATAAAGACCCTGGAAGAAAACAATGAGGTCCAGAAAGCAATGAAGGATGAAACATTGGGCCGTGTAGAAAGATTGTCAATGGTTAAGTAGAAGCATGAGGCCCTGGCAGTAGTAAAAGAGCTGCACAAGACTCGGCTGGAAGAGCTGGGAAGCTCATTGCATAGAAGATGGATCTTCTAGAAGGAAGATTGACCTCAATATCTAACATTGTGCTAGTTCTACAAAATGAAAAAGGGGAAATTGCGAGGATGAATTGGAGTCCATTCCTATGGACATTTCAAAAAAAGTAGAATAAGCACTTGTTGAATGGTAGGCCTTGAGGTCAAAATAAAAGAGGAGTATCCAAAGTTGATACTTCAAACCGATACAGAGGGGACCGCATCATAAAAATTCTTTACTCATCTACATTATTTCATTCTTATTCTTTCCATTCTTCTATTCTTTACTTCAATTTTTGAAGATACCCATTGTTAGGGCGAAAATGAGATTAGTGTGGGGTAATGTTGATCGAGAACACTTGACAAAATCACACAAGAAGTCCGAGCGAGAAAACATGCAAGGTTTAAGGGCACAAATGGACAAGAAGAACCCACTCTTGGAGGGCAAGTTCAACATTCAGGACCTAGCCTATTTTGAGCATGAAGACCTATTTTTAGAAGATGGCATGCAAAACACACCAATGATGCAGAGACGTGCACACCACACATTGTCTATCTTTAGAGGATCGGATCGAAGTGTTTTGCATGGAGACAAGCTAAGAATAGGATTTTCACTCCAGTTAACTATAAGAAATCTATAGATATCAAACTTGCATGTGTGGCTATGCCTGTAAAATGCGTGGCTATTAATAGCATGCGACCTATTTTTGGAATAGATAAGTGGTGAAGGGAAAGTCCCCACCCTATATATATGATGTGAATCACATAGTAGGATATATAGAGATATAGGGATGAGAGATAGATAGGGATATGCGCAGCGTGCATATGAATGGATTGTTGTATCGGATCCATGCACGCATCGGTATAGATTGCCATTATTGTAAGGAGCTTCTGTTTTTATTAATAGATGGAAGTTACTGGCTGAATCTAAGTATCATTGATGTGTGTAAATGAGTAGTGCATGTTCTTGATTCAATCATGATTATTGTTTAAGTTTGTTCTTTTATAGATCTGAATATGGCATGCATTGTAGAATGATGGATTAGTTATGGATCTATATGTTTCTTCCTTCATCACGCTAACATCCTGCTATAACAACCCTAAAGAGGGACCTGATACCTTTGCGTGCTTCGGTGAGTGCTCAGTCTAGGCTGAGTGATGTGCTAGCACGTCTAGGGTGTTATCTGGTAAATTCTAGGCTACATCAATGATTTGTCATTTTCCCAAAAGTCCAAACGTATAAAAGAATTTGTATTATACTGATTTTTATTTTTAAAGTAACTCTTCCGCGTACCCGACCTCCCGAGGTCGTGCCGAGACAGCCGGTGGGGGTAGAATATGCAGACAAACTAATTAGGCAGTCTAATGTCTTCGACACGCACTAGTGGAATTTGTGAATCTAAGGCAAAGAAGGCCCTTCTAACTTGGACTGGTGTGATAGATCGATCAGCGAGGATGACTGCTCGAAGGCTCCAATCAATATCGAGCTCTGGCGTGATTCGATCTATGGGTTGCGGAATACGTGGAAAGTGACCTGGGATTGTTTCGTGTATATCCCCTGATAAGGTCATATAGTGGATGATGAATACAATCGATTCTATGGACGATTTTCTGGCCTAGTCCAGAATTCCCTAGCTTCGTTAGCCGCTATATCTAGTAAGGACAGTTGTTCGATGATGATAGGTGGAAGTGGGTGGACCTGAATACCAAAGTACGTAGGCTAGCGTCTATATCGGATTGACCTGTGGACTCGTTGGGCTGTGGGGTCTGTGGATCACAACCGTAGACTCTCGGTTGTTGTGGTCCTGTTATGGTCATACGTGAGATCAAGTTCTAATCCCTAGTATCCAGTAATCGTATGCTTTCTCAGCTTCTATGTTTAGAACCAATAGTTGTGCGATCTTCTCAGAATACCTTACAGGTGTTCTCGCAACCTGGATTCTTAAGCTGGTATCTATATCTACGAGGGTGTCTCCAGCGATCTGGCTATGGAACTAGAGGATCGCACCCGAATGTTTGTTCTCTTTCGAGCCCTTCTACGGTCATGTGGATGTTTTCTAGGGTAATCTGTAGTTTGGCTGACTTGACCAAAACGCATGTGCTTGGTCGTCTTCTATGTTTAATCCTCTTAACTGTGAACTGATCAGTTGTAAATCTGTGGTTGTTCGGAATACTTGTATCCTGAGATTTTGGTCTATGTCAACTATTGCTGTGACTAGGTTTGGTTGAGGCACGATTGGCTCAAATATATATTCCCTGGGCTCTTGAGGTCCCGTGATTGTCATACGAAACAAAATGCAATCTAACTGTAATGAAACAAATTCTAACTAAGTGAAATAAATCTAACTACATATAACTTTTATTTTTCTATGAAATATTCTAACAATTTTAAGGAAAGCAAACTATTTTATGCGTATCTAGAAATAATAACTAAACAATAATTAAAAACAGACAAGATAACCGAGTGTGGTTATTTGCCTGTGCGATTTGTAGAATTATTCTAAATGACTAAAATAATCTTGTCTAATCTATCGCAAGATTCTCGATCCTACCTCGTAAGTGAGGAGGAATCATAGTTTCTAAACTATCAATCCCCACAGCTTCCCTGGCAATATCGAGAATAGAATGAAATGAAATAAAGCGATTAACTACTCTATTTGATATGAATCGACTAGAACTTTGAAATGTAAAACCCGGATTCCGCAGTAATGCTGGCGAATCCGATGGTGTGTGTATGATCTCGCCCCCGCATGATCTTCTCGCTTTCGTGTTCACTGGATCCGTAAAAGCGTGTAATGCTAGCACCGATAGGAGTAGATTTTGGGACAAGGACAACTCGTAATGCACAGCACTCGAGAATGCGAGTAGGAGAGGGATAGCGCAAGAGTACAGAGCTTGGCTTATGCGATTCCTAGCGGGATTTTATCATGCAGTCATGCAACGTGAAGCGACCGTAACCTTGACTATCCTATACGAAGAGCAAAACCTGCAACTTTAATGGCTTCCTAAGCTATTCTATTCCAAAATAAAGACACTCTTGCACAAGTTGGATATGTGGCTTACCAACAAATTTGAATAAAGCTAACCAGTATATAATGAATCAACTAAGAACTCTAAGACACAAGAAAAACAAATCTACAAAGAAAGAGGAATTCAAAGGCAAGCTTCTAACCGGATTGGATGGAACAACAAAGATCGCCGCACAAGATGGGTCTGTGGCTTACTAACAGCTGAGCAATACTGACCAAGTATGAAATAAGCTATGCTATCAATCCTAAGCAAGCTAACCAAAACACTAAAAATCAGAAGACTCTAACAAGGAAAAATGGTGACCAAAAGCTCCAGCTCAAATTCTTCACCCAAATTCAGACCAAAAACTCCAGACCAAAATCAGACCATTTGCATGTACACAAACCATGCATTTATAGGAATTCCAACTCTCAAAAACCAAAACCAAATTGAACTCCTAAACAATAAACAAAGGAAAACACTGCTCTGGGGACCAAAACATTAATGCATGCTCAAGTCGGCAAAGAAAAGTCAGTGAAACGTGATATTTCACGCGAGTCGCGTCAAAAGAGCGTTCTGGAAAACGCGCACAGACCGCCGCCCGAGCAGGTGGCGGCGGTTACAGACCGCCGCCGCCTGCTCGGTGCGGGCGGTCACGAGACCGCCGCCCGCCCGCAGGCGGCGGTTTCACACCAAGGTCAAGAGGCCAAGGAAAGAGGGAAAAAGGGGAAAACAAAGGGCGGGGGGCTAAGCGGGGCATGCGGATGTTAACGCATACTCCGAGGGCTTTTCCGATCCCGAACACCTCATGAGGAGACTCAGTATCATCATCAGGGGCACTTATTACACTGCTCGCAAAGACAAGACCTTACAATTTTGGGTACGTACATATTGCCCCCTCTGAGAAGCGCTTTTAGCCATGAAGAGGCATAAAAACGGTGGGTCCGAGTATGGCAAAGTCCCGAAATGGGGAGTTAGAAGTTATACCTTACACGTCCGTGTGTCGAAATGACGCCATCCAAAATTCCCGCTACTCCGCAAAATGAAAAGAGAACTCAAGTGCGATAGATACAATAATTTGGAAAACAAACACTAAAATAACAGGAAAGAGGACGTACCATTTGTGCGGGATAGGAACTTACCTCCGCTCGCCTCCGAACTCGCGAAAAAGCCATTTTAAAACGAAATGTAACGATATATATATATGAAAGTGGGCCCATTTTCCTATTCATTTGCGCAGTCGATTTGATTGATTTTGAGCTCTGGGACCCACGGTGACGGTTTCTTTGCGAATAGAGTCGAAACGTCCGAGTGAGATAGCGATCATGCCCCCACGCGGCGAACGCCACCCCGCGAGATCACAGTTGGTTTTCTTTAATTTTGCATTTTTCCCCTTCAAATTTGAAATGGCAAATTATTTGTAATGGGGGTTATTTTTGAAAATGCTAGGTTCAAAAGGTCCACCTAGGGGGGGCGCCTACTGGGTAGGCTTTGTTTTTAGCCAAAATGGTCAATTTTTGCATTTTTTGGCTTTTTAGGTTTAAAAACCCGCGCGGGTTTTCGGACCGCGACCGCCGCCCTGGCCAGGGCGGCGGTTACATGACCGCCGCCCGATCGGGCAGGGCGGTTACACGACCGCCGCCTTTAAGGGGGTTACAAAAACCGCCTCCGCTCGTGGCAGCGGTTTTGCACAGAAAGCAAAAGGGACTTGCTTTTGAGTTTGTTCTTGTATTTTTATCACTTCTGTTTTTATGACTCCCTCGGCATTGATTAGATACTAACTTGCTCTGTTTTGTGTGTTTTTGGGTGTATGCAGGCGAGGGAGGAGTACATTAGATGGAGTCGAGAGAGGGAGTGTGATTGGTTGCCCGGGTGTTGGATGCCCTTTCTCAGGATGAGGAGGATACATTACAGAGGGCCGGCATATTGCGTATATCGCGCGTGCCCCATGTCACGCCATCTAGTCACATCCTTTGTGACTTATTTTCTTATTGGGATGCAGATCGGAACACTTTCCGACTGCCAGGGGTCCGCGGTGAGTGGACGATTACTTTGGAGGATGTTTACCGTATCCTGGGGGTCCCGATCATCAGGGAGGAGGCTCACACTGGAGACAGCTGGGTCCAGAGCACAGATTGCACAAGGGGCAAAGCTACATGGGGATGCAATATCTCCACGCCGAAGAAGGGAGTGAGAGTTAGATCCATTCCTTCTTTGCCCATCCCCGTATTTCGACAGGCCATCATGGGGATCCTTGCCTCGAGACTGATCGGGGACAAGGGAGGGGATACCTTATTATACTGCTGGGCCCCCATCATTGCACAGATAGAGGGGCATGGTCGGATATACGCCTGGGGCGCAGATATTTTGGGGACCACTTATCACGACTTATACAGGGTGGTCCGTTTACAGGGATAGTCTTTGAGCCACCCTACTCTAGTTATGAGTTGGGTGTATGAGCGCTTCATTCCCTATGGCAGAGGCGTGGAGGTGGCAGATCCCGGGGCTGTGAGGGCAGCCAGATGGTCAGATATGTCGGTGCTTAGAGCACCTCACCAGCCAGTAGCTTCCCTCACCACAGCAGATATGGAGGCCATACCGTACCAACTCATGGCCGGCATTTGGGGAGAGGAGGCTCTCACATTGATCTCTTGCTCCACCACAGGCAGCAGCTTATCGACCGGTGTGGGACGGGTGGAGGTACATCCTTTCTGGCAGGGTTCCTCAAAGCAGCCTCGGCCTCCCATATGTGGGCATGCTTCCTCCAAAGGGCACCAGCCTATAGATCACCCGGAGGCTGCAGGGGGGCCTAGAGGCCGTGGTCGGACAAAGGTCACTCCCGGTATTCCTATTGCAGCCAGGGGGATTGTTCGGCCGAGGGAGAGCCGGTGCGCCTCTGGCACCTTTACTTCGGATTACATGGGTCCCGCTCATAGAGCGATGACCCTATAGATATTGACTCCGATTCCCGAGGAGTCCACAGAGGGAGGGTCGAGGAGCAGACGGATGATAGCGATCCCGAGTGGCATGACACTCAGATATTATGCAGCAGAGAGAGGAGAGAGCAGAGAGCAGCAGAGAGAGACTCTAGTTTCGAGGAGCCACTCTCTCGTGGCCGTGGTGGAGAGGATGAGTCTCTGCTGGGGACGCCATGTTGCCCTACTACAGAGCAGCCCTCAATCGCCGCAGCCGCAATGCATCCGCAGCGGCGCCGGCCCTAGTGACCCATCTTGGAGGCCCGGCGACCCGAGTAAGTTATCCTCTCCTCTTTCAAAGTTAGTTAGTTTGATTTAGGACTTGTTTTAACCGCTATCTCTCCTTATATTTGTATCTTGTATATTTTAGCCTCTTGCCTAGTTTCTAATTCGTTTTCTTCTTTGTTTTCAGAGACCGCCGACGAGTGGCGGATCTAATCCGTAGGGTATGTACTCGATTCTCTCGATGATCCCGATGGATAGACCCGTGCGAGCTATCTCGTAGATGCCGGGAGCCTTCAAGCAGCTGGTAGGCATACCGACGCCTTTCGCCCCTTTGCATGTGGCCAGATGGTGTCGACTCTCCGTACAGAGTTGTTGGCAGGTGCTATAGGACAGCCGAGCGCCTTATGAGGAGCCATTCTCGTGGCGAGACCGCGGCTGCTCCCTCGAGACCCCGAGCCCTCCGTGCATTCGTGAGCGCCGCGTAGCCGAGTCCTAGCGAGGGCGCGCACCCTGAGGGGTCGCGTAGGGGCCGAGAGGCGACTGGCCCTCAGTGTATTTTTGTATCATAGATTCTTTTGTATATCACGGGCTCTTTGAGCGTTTTGACCATGCCTAGAGCATGATGGCATTATATATAAACATTGATTATTTATATATATGCATTGATTTTGAATCAAAACTTTGCCACTCGTGTTTTCCCTGTCTGTTTCCAGCTGCTTTGTGTATACTACGATGTATGTTTTATATGCTTTCTAGAATGTATGCAATGGAGAACAGATGATGCAAATGCTTGCTTTCTTTTTGTGTTTCATGATGCTGATGCATGATATTGTAGATATACTGTGATCTTAAATCTTAGCTTCTGTGAGCAATTTGGATACCTCATGTTTGTTTTGGCAAAGTGATGAAAATAACCAGTATGATGAATAGATTAACTTGCCCCACTCCTAACTCCACGCAACCAGTAGGATGCGAGGGCTCATCACCAAGAGCCAAGAAGGGCGCAAGTTATGAAATATGGTGAAACGATAGTGATGAAAGATAGACGAAGCTTTGGTGGAACCAAATTGAAAACTACAAGCTTACTCCACCCGAATGACTTCATAGTTTTGGGTGCAACTTGCTTTGCGGTTTATCCAGACTTAGACCCGTAGATGGCCACATAGTAGACAAAATCTGGTTTTTAGGATTTTTAACTCTCTTGGAATTTTGAGCATCTGATTCATTCGTTTTTGACTCAAAGTTTGAATAGTTTGTTTATGACCTTTTAATGTTTGCATTGTCTGAGGACCCCTACACTTTGCCCCATGCTACTAGTAAGAAGCGTGGGTTTATCACCGTGGGCAAGGCATAGGTAGTAAGGGCATTTCCATCCTTTCCCAACCCTACGTCACTAGTAAGAGACGCAAGCTCATCACCGAAGGTCAGGTAGGGCAAGGAAATGTGTAAAATAAAATTTTCTGTTTAACCACTTTTGACTTGTCTTTTTGAGTAAAATGTCAGTATATGCTTGTTTCCAAAGAGATGTATATATGGGATAGATGTGACACCATGAAGCTTCTAGAACAGACCATAGGCAAGACACCAATCCTAAGAAGAAATCAAAGCGAGAACAAACTTGCAGATCTTGGTATGGTTACCGTTAAGACTTCGTCATGTTTGATTTTATTTGATAAAAGATTCTGAAGTGATTGATGATATCACGAAAATGGAGAGATATGATTAGAAAGTTTTGTGCCAACAACATCATGAGTTTGTAATGGATTACTTTGAGAATAGATTCCTTGATCACAATTTGTGTAAGAACAAGTGGACAAAATGATCTAAATCTATATGAAAATGCAATGTAGATAGTTATATAGTAGCGTTAGCTGCTTATGCATAGAAACGTTTGAGGTGGAGGGAATTGACTGTTTCGCCAAACTCCTCACCTTCTAGCGTGCATAAGAGGTATGCACCATTTCCATAGTCCTTCGTGACTCGGTATGGGCCCAACCATTTGGGCCGGAATTTCCTTCCTTCGCCAGTCTTCTTGTCGATCCGGCTGTCTAGTCTTAGAACTAGATCACCTTCGTATATATCGCGTTCATAAACCTTCTTGTTATACCGCCAAGCACATTCGGTCAAAGATAAGCTCTATGCCATTGTTCAAAGATCTAACCTAGTTTCATCTAGGCTTTCTAATTGGGAAAGACGTGCTTCTCTCGTAAGTGTCTTCATCCGTAATCCTCAGTGAAATGCGAGACCGGGTATTTCGACCTCAAGTGGGAGAACCGCTTCCCAAATACTAGCGAGAAAGGGGTCAGCTCCTGCTGGTGTCCTTATTGAGGTTCTGGGCCCACAAGGCCGGATATAACTTCAAATGCCAATCTCGCTTGTTTTCTTTTCACCGCTTTAAGGAGAATGGCTTTCAAATTTTTGTTTGTTGCTTCACCGCCCATCGGCTTGGGGATAATACAAGGAAGCCGTATGATGGCTTATTTTAAATTTGTTGCATAGTTCACGAACTTCTTCATTCTTGAAAGAAGTTCCATTATCTCGAGATAATGATTTGTGGGATACCGTACTCTAAAATGATTTGATTTAAAATGAACTTAGCGATTACGTAACTGTGTACGGTAGTAAGAGGCATGGCCTCCACCCATTTGGTAAAATATTCAAAGGGCCGTAATTATAAAATTGTGGCTGCCTCAGGGATGAGGGAGAGAATTTCCTATTAAGTCCAGGCCCCATGTAGAAAAGGGCCATGGAGTAGCGATTGTCAGAGAGCTTGGCCGGCATGTGGATCTCGTGGGAGAATTCCCGCACTTATGACACTCCGCGCAAACTCTATCGCGTCATGTTCTAGAGTGGGCCGTAATAGCCCATTCGATGTATTTTTCGAGCAAAGGGCATGGCCACCGAAGTGGCCTCCACATATACCACTGTGGGATTCATGGAGAATCCTCTTGGACTCTTCTGTGTCGACACACCTTAAGAGCATTCCATCGAATGCTTTTCGATAGAGCACCTGCTCTATAATGACATATTTGGCTACGATTATGCGTAATCGCCTTCTTTGTTGTGGTGTCACTGCATCCGGGTACGTATGGTCTATGATATAATTAATGATATCAGTGTACCAAGGGCACTCAGAAATAGCAGGTCGAGTTTCGATGTAGTATACGCATTCATCTGGAAAATCCAAATCTACTAGATCGCCTCCGTCTAATGGGTTATCAGCTAACCAATCCGCGATGATTTGTCCTTTAACTGACTTCTGATTTACAAATGTTAATTCGAACTCTCCCATTAAGGTTATAAAACGTCCAAATTTTTTTTGATAAGGAACCTTGTGTGAGAAAAGTCCGTAAATGGTCCGTTTTACCATGACCTTTGCTTTCTTGATTCAAAGATGTAATGTCTTAGACGCTTAGTAGTCAAAGACTATGGCAAGACATTCTCGCTCGCTTGTGTATAGCGTGTTTCATAGTCGAGCAAATTGTTCGCTAATGAAATAAATCACACGCTTCTCTCTTGTCATCGCCTTCTGGGCCAACATACAAAGCCAATGAGACATCGTAGCTCGTGAATATAGGATTAACGGGTGATCCAAATTTAGGTGGCATTAGCGTAGGTGGTGACAAAGAAGAAACGCTTAATCACATCAAAGCTTCATGCAGCTTTCGGTCCAATCAATGCTATAGTCTTTCTTGAGTAAATTGTTGATTGGGTGAATAATGCGCTTAAGTCCGGATGAATCTCCTGATCGCACCTCAGCTTCCCGAGAAATGATCTCGATTCCGCATTCACTCAAGGTGGGACCATTTCGAGGACAGCCCAAATTTTGGTCGATCAACGCGATCCTCGTGACGATATGATGTAACCTAGGAGCTTTCCTCCTGTTACACCAAAGACGCATTTCTCTGGGTTTAGCGTGACTCCGTATTCTATTAGGCGTGAAAGAATGATGCGGAGTACTTCGGGATGGTCACAGCGCTTTTTGGCCTTAGCCAATAAGTCGTCTACGTAGGATTCCATGATTTTATGAATTAAATCGTGAAATATATAAGTCATAGCCCGCTGGTACGTAGCACCAGCGTTTTTGAGACCGAAAGGCATGACAGCATAGCAATAGGTTCCCCAAGGAGTTATAAACGTGGTTTTAGCTTGATCTTGCTCGGATATTCTGATTTGATTGTATCCCGAGAATCCATCCATGAGAGACAAAAGTTCAAAACCAGCTGTTGCATCAACAATAACGTCTATGGATGGTAATGGGAAATCGTCTTTAGGACACGCTTTGTTGATGTCTCGAAATCTATGCAAATGCGTATCTTTCCGCTTTCTTCGAGAACGGAACGATATTAGATACCCATTGGGAGTAGTCAATCGCTTGATAAATCCTACCCAAGGAGTTTTATTACTTCCTCTTTACCATGAGAGCTACTTTGGTTTCATGGGCCTTGATTTTTGTTTAATTGGCTTTGCATCCGATCTAGTAGTGACGAGGTTGTGTACCGCAATGTGGGGCGACTCCCGTCATCTCCTTGTAATTAAATGCAAACGCCTTCTGATGTTCTTTGAGAACCTGAGTATGTATTTCCACTTCTTCTGGTGTCAACGAAGAACCTAGTTTCAATATTCTTGGTTCATCTTCTGTCCCAATGTTGACATCGATTGTTTCTTCGATTAAAGAGGCGTTACCCTCTTCGAACTCAGGTGGTGCTGGAGGTAAATCTAAATCATCCCCATTTTCTATTGCGTATATGTTAGGTTCCCTTTGTGACGGAAGATCCGTTACGGGATTTCCGAAGTAGGAGGACGAATGTGGGATCAAGGATAAATCTAGCATGTGATAGGAGAGATGTAATGCTGCATAGGCATTTAAATAATCCAAAGTAGCCGCATCATTTCCAACATGGTCTAGGACGGTAGATTCACTTCCGCTTAAAAGAGGATTTGTCATTGTTTTTATTAATGGTTCGTCACGAATGGATACTGTGAAGTGAGTATCTTCTAGCTCATTGCTTGGAGTAAAACGTGATGCTGAGGTTGCTATTGAATCGGCGAGAAGATTTTTCTCTCGCGGGATCGCTTCAATGGATATGAAGTTAAACGCCTTGCTTAAATCTAATACAACGTTTTTGTAGAGTTGTAAATGTTCGGCTTTAGTTTCATATACTTCAGCAACTTGGTTTGTTACTAATTGCGAGTCTCCCAAGACTCTGATGTTATCAATACCAATCCTTCTGGCTAAGGTGAGGCCAAGAAGGAGGGCTTCGTACTCAGCGCCATTGTTTGTGCATTCAAAGTTTAACTTAAATGAGAATGGGAGGACCTTCTCCTCGGGCGAAGTAAGAATTATACCTGCCCCCGCTCCATAACGACATTTAGCTCCATCGAAATGGAGAGTCCAATACTTAGCCGGGAGTGTAGATGTTGGGGCATCTGCCGCATTTGCACACTCTACTTCTATCATACAGAGATCCTCTGCCAGTAAGGAACCAACACCTAGGGAAAATCCTATGCCTACTGAATCGAATGGTAAGAACATTGGTGAATCTTGTTCTATCAATTCAACGATTTTCGCAGTAGTCCCTAATGATACTATTTCTTTAGTTTTACCTTTAGGGGTTGGAGTTGTTTTGGCTATGCTGGTAGTTTCAAGATCCGTTGTAGGTATCAACTTTTCCTCTGGCTTTGGGTCAGAGGGTTTATTAAGTTGGTTTGTTGGCAGCTCAAATTCCGAGTGCACCCCTGGTCTTTTCTTTAAATCAGCTAGGTGCAAATCGAAAGGTTTTGGATCGCCTTTGGCTACAAATACCTTTCCCAGATGCAAGAATCTTACTTCTTGAAATAGCGTGGAAGGGATTGCCTTCATTCGATGTATCCAAGGTCGGCCGAGGATCATATTATAGTTAGTTTCCGATCTATAATATAAAACTCTCCAAGATGGTTTTGGGCCCTAAGGTGACCGGCAAGATATAGTTCCTATCAAGTGGCTTTAAGGCTATCATAGCCTCTCAAGGTATTTCGTGTAGTGGAACAGCTTTGTTTCTCCATATCCAAGTTTTTGGAGGAAAGAGAAAGGGACTATGTTAACCGCAGCCCCATCACAACCATCGCGCTTTACATAGTTATTATAAACCCACACTTGTAAGTGTAAGGTCAATCACCTCGGCGTGCGATCTCAAAGATCTCTGTGGGCATTTTACTTATTTCAAGATGAATTCGACATCCTTGTCCGGCTGCCCCGAGGGTGGATATCAAAATCTACGTGATTTACTTGTGTTTCTGGAGGTGGAGTGATGTTAATTAGATGGCCTAGACCTAATGCTTCTAAAAGAGCAGCTCATGAGGGGGAGAGTTCTTTAGTAAGTCCAAAAATGAAATGTGTGAGAAGGTCTTTGTTAGGTCACTAATTAAATCATAGGCACCGATGGGTTTTTCCATTTTTGCGACTCTATCTCTGCCTCTCGCATGACTTGGGCTCTGCTGAGAGAAATACTCTCGTGTTCTTGTTATAGCTTCGATAGGTAGTTCAGCGTCTAATTCTACCAAACTAACTATCTTAGGTCTTGGTTGAGCTCCCAATTGTGGAGCAACTGATGGATTTAATGAAGTCGAAGCTTCATGATCATTGTTTCCCGTTATTGCACCTTTGTTTGTTCCAGTTGGATTCAGCCTATTGCTGTCATGATTTGGGAGTGGATCATTAAAGATCTTAAGGGGAGCATTCTGGGGGGAAACTGCCCCTGCGAGAGTATTTGGTGATGATGAGACGGGATCTGCCAAGAACAGGTCTATGAAGAACTGTCTTTGTTCTTCTGGCAAACGTTGCATAAATTTATTGTAGTCACGACATGTTCTAGTGTCGTGACCATGAATTTTATGGAAACCACAATAAGAATTGGGATTATAGTTCCCGTTTTGTTGGTTTGGTGTGTATTGTGGCCTAAAATTCCGATCAAACTGTTGCCTATTAGGACCAAAGTTTTGGAATTGTTGTTTTTGGTTTTGACTTTGGTTTTGGTAACCAAATGAGTTTTGGCTTGGCCCTTGTATGGGATTTCACCGTTGTTGTTGTTGTTGTTGTGGATGGTTAAAATCCACTGTATTGACGGTCGGGGTAAAATTGTTGTTTCACTGGTTGTTTGTTTGTGACGGAGTATTAACAACATTTACCCTCTTGGGCTGGTCGGTTACCCCATCCGTTGTTACCCCACGATTTTTGTTAAGGATTTTGGGTCCTTGATTGACATTTGTGGTAGTTGTAGTATTTTGAGTGGAGGTGATTAACCTCCCGTTTGCTCCATATGTCTTACGACCACTATCTATCGCTGCTTGATCTATTCGCAGAGCGCTCTCAAGTACTTCATCATAAGTCCTTAGTGGGAACTTCTGACTTCTTCCTTCACTTCTCTACTGAGAGAATGAAGGAATAAATCACATAGTTCCATCTTGATCCATGTTTGGAGCACTTGCTGATGAATAAAGAACTGTACGCCACCTCTGGATGAAATGAGCGACAGATTCATTGTGTTCTTGTTTGATATGCAAGAATTCCCTGATTCCTGTTCTTAATAGTTTGTTCATGTCGAAGGCCTTGATGAACTCAGACACAAGTTGTTTGAATGAATGTATGGAAGCTTCAGGTATTCTATAATACCAATCGAGAGCGATGCCTTCCAAGGTTTTGGGAAATATTTTAGCAACAACCCATCCCAAGGGAGTAATTCTCGTATGGCTGTAGCGTAAGCTTTGATATGCGCATTCGGATCTCCCTCACCCTTGAACTTAGGCAAATCAGGGAGAGGTCTTGGAAGCATGACGCTTCGTATGGTGAAATCTAAGGGTTCCTTTAGATATTCTGAATACGTCCCTATTGCATAGCTTTCGACCATTGATGGTGTTTGGTGAGGGAGTGGTGGTGGGATAGGTTGTTGATACGGTGCAGCGTACGCGTTGGCAGGGGCATAGGGAGGTCCCTGCGTTTGAGCAAACATGCCAGGAGAGGAGAACATATCTCCTTGTGGTGATTTAGAGTACATGTTTAAATAGGACGGGGTATTATCGAGGAATGGACTGTTCGACACTAGACCGGAGGAATAGTGTTAGAGATGATAGGCCTTGTTGGCGTTTGCTGTGGATATTGAGGAGGCATGCCTAACGTGCCTACTCCCGTAAGGAGATCTACCCGACTGCAGTGGTATGGAGGATCGAACTTCCTGCTTGTATGAACGGAGAATTTTGACTTGCTTGAGCCGCTTCTAACCCTCTCACTCTTTCTACTAACGTTGAAATGACTTCATTTGGTGAAGTCACGGTACTTTTCCTAAGCGAGCTTGCTTTGTATACCCTTGGTGTTGTAAAGGTACATGATATCCTGTCATAAATTGATCGCTATTTTGCCAAGTTTCTCCCAGAATATTTCCTGTATGCAGTGGTATAGAGGTATTTTCTTGAAAAGAGATTTCGGGTTGTATTTGTAATCCTCCTATAGATGGATACATTCCCCGGGAGCGTTGTTCACTCCTAGGATAACGTGTTGACTGTCCATCATCTAAGACCAGGTATGGATCTGATTGCCTACTAATTTGTGGTCTGAGTAACATTTGAGGAGATGAACCAGATTCTCCTGTAAACGTCATATTGTTGGAACCTGAAGGTTCTGTTTGTTGGGTTCGAGGGGGTTGATCTAACTCCTCAGTTTGAAAAGACGAACTATATCTGATTCTTGGGGTTTGTGTTGACAACTGATTAGTTGAATAGTTGTCACCCCATACTGAGAGCGAGGGTGATGATTCCCTATTCTGTTGGGCGTAGTATGCCTCAAGACCCAGGAGGGGTCTGCCATATGCGTCGAATCCCGACATATTCGGGGGGTATATGAATACCCGCAGAATAATGGGAAGGAGCGAAGGTGGATGAGAGAAGATGAAACTTCTCAAAGAGAAGGTGAAACAATTGTTTGTTTCACGTCGGGTTCACCAATTTTGTACGTCGGAAAAGTGACAGGCGAGCGTGAGAATCAACAAGTAACTCTTCCGCGTACCCGACCTCCCGAGGTCGTGCCGAGACAGCCGGTGGGGGTAGAATATGCAGACAAACTAGTTAGGCAGTCTAATGTCTTCGACACGCACTAGTGGAATTTGTGAATCTAAGGCAAAGAAGGCCCTTCTAACTTGGATCGGTGTGATAGATCGATCAACGAGGATGACTGCGCCAAGGCTCCAATCAATATCGAGCTCGCGTGATTCGATCTATGGGTCATGGAATACGTGGAAAATGACCTCGGGATTGTTTCGTATATATCCCCGATAAGGTCATATAGTGGATGATGAATACAATCGATTCTATGGACGATTTTCCTGCCTAGTCCAGAATTCCCTAGCTTCATAGCCGCTATATCTAGTAAGGACAATTTGTTCGATGATGATAGGTGGAAGTGGGGTGGACCCAATACCAAAGTACGTAGGCTAGCATCTATATCGGATCGACTCGTGGACTCGCTGGGTCATGGGGGTCTCAGGGATCACAACCGTAGACTCTGGTTGTCATGCGGTCCCGTTATGGTCATACGTGAGATCAAGTTCTAATCCCTAATATCCAGTAATCGTATGCTTTCTCAGCTTCTATGTTTAGAACCAATAGTTGTGCGATCTTCTCAGAATACCTTACAGGTGTTCTCGCAACCTGGATTCTTAAGCTGGTATCTATATCTACGAGGGTGTCTCCAGCGATCTGGCTTGGAACTAGAGGATCGCACCCGAATGTTTGTTCTCTTTCGAGCCCTTCTACGGTCATGTGGATGTTTTCTAGGGTAATCTGTAGTTTGGCTGACTTGACCAAAACGCATGTGCTTGGTCGTCTTCTATGTTTAATCCTCTTAACTGTGAACTGATCAGTTGTAAATCTGTGGTTGTTCGGAATACTTGTATCCTGAGATTTTGGTCTATGTCAACTATTGCTGTGACTAGGTTTGGTTGAGGCACGATTGGCTCAAATATATATTCCCTGGGCTCTTGAGGTCCCGTGATTGTCATACGAAAAAAAATGCAATCTAACTGTAATGAAACAAATTCTAACTAAGTGAAATAAATCTAACTACATATAACTTTTATTTTTCTATGAAATATTCTAACAATTTTAAGGAAAGCAAACTATTTTATGCGTATCTAGAAATAATAACTAAACAATAATTAAAAACAGACAAGATAACCGAGTGTGGTTATTTGCCTGTGTGATTTGTAGAATTATTCTAAATGACTAAAATAATCTGTCTAATCTACCTGCAAGATTCTCGATCCTACCTCAGAAGTGAGGAGTGAATCATAGTTTCTCAGAAACTATCAATCCCCACAGCTTCCCTGGCAATATCGAGAATAGAATGAAATGAAATAAAGCGATTAACTACTCTATTTGATATGAATCTGACTAGAACTTTGAAATGTAAAACCTGGATTCCGCAGTAATGCTGGCGAATCCGATGGTGTGTGTATGATCTCGCCCCTCAAGATGATCTTCTCGCTCTTTCGTGTTCACTGATCCGTAAAAGCGTGTAATGCTAGCACCGATAGGAGTAGATTTTGGGACAAGGACAGCTCAGAATGCAGACCGAGAATGCGAGTAGGAGAGGGATAGCGCAAGAGTACAGAGCTTGGCTTATGCGATTCCTAGCGGGATTTTACTGCAAGTCATGCAACGTGAAGCGACCAGAACCTTTGACTATCCTATACGAAGAGCAAAACCTACAACTTTAATGGCTTCCTAAGCTATTCTATTCCAAAATAAAGACACTGCTTGCACAAGTTGGATATGTGGCTTACCAACAGCTGAATAAAGCTAACCAGTATATAATGAATTGAACTAAGAACTCCAAGACACAGTAAAACAAATCTACAGCAAAGAGGAATTCAGAGGCAAGCTTCTAACCGGATTGGATGGAACAACAGCACTGCCTGCACAAGATGGGTCTGTGGCTTACTAACAGCTGAGCAATACTGACCAAGTATGAAATAAGCTATGCTATCAATCCTAAGCAAGCTAACCAAAACACTAAAAATCAGAAGACTCTAACAAGGAAAAATGGTGACCAAAAGCTCCAGCTCAAATTCTTCACCCAAATTCAGACCAAAACTCCAGACCAAAATCAGACCATTTGCATGTACACAAACCATGCATTTATAGGAATTCCAACACTCAAAAACCAAAACCAAATTGAACTCCTAAACAATAAACAAAGGAAAAACACTGTTCCAGGGGACCAAAAACATTAATGCATGCTCAAGTCGGCAAAGAAAAGCTGGTGAAACGTGATATTTCACGCGAGTCACGTCAAAAGAGCGTTCTGGAAAACGCGCACAGGACCGCCGCTCTGAGCAGGGCGGCGGCTACAGGACCGCCGCCCTGTTCAGGCGGCGGTCACGAGACCGCCGCCCGGCGGCGGCGGTTTCACATCAAGGTCAAGAGGCCAAGGAAAGAGGGAAAAAGGGGAAAACAAAGGGCGCGGGGCTAAGCGGGCATGCGGGATGTTAACGCATACCCGAGGGCTTTTCCGATCCCGAACACCTGAACATACCTAAACATTCCTACACTCGACCTCTATTGTGTTTCCACTCCATATCCTATACCTTGATACTGAAATCACTTCCACCACTGTTTGGATAGATCTATCGACCTTGGACAATGTAGAGTTTGTAAGATTTTCCTCCGGCACTTTGTGCCCACGCTTTATACGTGTGTGTACGTTTGACTGTCACTACCTTTGACCCTAACCCATTTCCCTGTTTACCTAATTTGACCTTTACCCCATTACCCATTTTTATCTCCACCTACCCTACCCACACACACCTACCTACCCTTTTGTTCAAGTGGATATTCCCATGTCCTCACCCGTTGCATCTTGCGATGATGGTACCTGTTTTTCTCAACCTAATAGCCTTACCTTGCCTATGGCCATGACCCTTATCCAAACAAACCTTGACCTTTTGACCTTTTAGATGTACTAGAACCACACCTACACATTCCTGCATCTTACCTTGTTGAGTTCCCAGACCATATCCTTTACCTTGGATACTGAGACCTCAACAACCCTTGTTTGGATGACCTTTACGACCCTAGCTAACATACATTTGTTATGTTGAGCAACCCTTGTATCTCATGGCATTTCACAACGTGTGCATACATCTAATGCTCTACCTAATCACCCACCCTACCTTTTACAATCACCATACCCTTGACCATCACCTTCTTCACACCTAACCCTATTTTCTTAAAACCACCCACCTCCTGATTTTATCAAACCACTCACCGATTCCTTCTCTCACCTCATCGGTTCTTAGTTTGAGGGGGGTTACCTTCACCCACACTTGGGGAAACATCATCTTCACCCATACATGGGGCAATCACATCTTATTTTTGTCAGCGTCACTTACCAATACAAGCTACGCAACAAAAGGGGCAAAATGTAGACACCAAAATTGGGTCACACTCCCCTTGGTCCCCCATCGAATAACCAACTCAAACATATTCACCTAACCATGGCCCCTTCCACCTAATACACATCCTCACAATATTCATTACTTAATTATTTTAATTAAGCTAATTTCCACCTCACCCCTCCACCTCACCTAGCCACCTCACCCTAGACCTATTCTTGACATGTTTCCATAACTAACTAAGACTTGGTCCCACTTACCTTAATGAGCTAAGACTTAGTTCAACCCTAAAAATCAATGCCTATTATCCCTCTAACCACATTCCCGCTCATGAAAAAGGAAACTTCCACTTTGATCCGGAGAATAAACAGATCTAGCAAAAATGATTGCCAAGATCTGTTATTTTTATTAAACCTAGGGAATCCCACCTTAACAAACGCCGATCACCCCTAAACCAACACCAAGAAACCAGAACCATCATCGGTTAAGTAACCTTGTTTTTCGGTTGGCACATTCTGAGATCAAGGAGATGACAAGAGAGTTGCATGCAAGCAAAACCAGAGTCTTTTCATGCACCCAGACATCCACAGCCAACACCAGGATAGATCAAAGGTATTGCACTCATGGAAGCATTCCAGGAAGCACTACCGTGGCACCAAACACCATTATTCTGATCAACTGCCATCACCATTCAACCATCAAACATGTATCACAGTAAGTATACCTTTTACCAACATAGTCCATTTCAATATAATAGCCTTTTTAATTTATCAGTTTATACTTTACATGTCCATTTCCCATCTCCTACCTACTTGTAGATTCATCCATTCCTCTACCCACACCACTAAATCACCCATTCTCACTGCTACCCACCTCTGAGTATACCTGAGACTTTTACAGACCTCCCCATCCACCCTTCCATCTCTGTTTAGCTCCAGTTCAATCCCCATAATCAGATCTTATTAAGTTCCTTTCACCCCGACCCTACCGACGCCAGTTATCTATGACCGTTGTCGGTCATTTTTAAACTGTCATCGGTTATACCCGATGGACATCGGTCTCTATGTTTCATACCCTTTGCCAATAATATAACCAAACAACCTTTTACCAAGTGACCTAAACAACCCAAAACCTGACCCGACCAGTTTCTAGTACCTGACACCTACCTACCCTTCATATTTGACTATAGCCTAGCCTATTATATTATATTTACTTATTGTGCTTGAATGAGATACCTAAATCATATCAACTACAGTAGGAATTTTCTTATTTCTTACATTAATTTGTTTTAAACAATGGATTGACAACCATCTAGGGAGTATCACACTTCCCGGATCTAGCACACACTAGGCAGTCAATTGTCATATATTATTTAACTCTTCTTTTGTGGTCTTTCTTTCTATTTTAGGTAGTTCCTCCTAGCCAAAAGGAAGCTCTCATAGTCAACATTGTATTGATAATTCGAGAATGCGCGCAACAACAACCAAAAATTGACCAAAGCATAAATAGGTATTCCTCCTCGGCCCTTACCCTTACCTATTTCGTTTCAATAAAGTAAATAAAATAGTGAAACACATGCATCATCCCATTTGAAGGAGACGTCATTTTTGAGGAGATGATGAAATGGTTGGCAATGATCATAAAGCTACAAAATAAACCGATGAATAGATTACAACTTACCTTGTAAAATTTGAAGTTGGTAGAGATTAGTAGGCGGAGGAATTTCAAGAATAGCCTTTACTTTAGCTGGGTCAAATTCTATGCCACACAAAGAAACGATGAAACCAATGAGCTTTCCTGAGAGAACAACAAAGCCACTTCTTGGGCTGAAGGTGAACACAATACTTGATGAGACGGTCAAAGATGACCTTTAGGATTGTGAGATGTTCGGCCCGACGTTTGGATTTGGAAAGAAGGTCATCTACATAATATTCTAATATACGATGCATGATGTCATGGAAGATATAAGTCATGGCCCGATAATATGGAGTATCATCGTTTTTAAGACCAAAAGGCATGACTCGATAGTAGAAGGTCCCCCAAGGAGTGATGAAGGAAATCTTGTGTTGATCTCATAGAGTGAGTAATATTTGATTATAACCCGAGAAACCATCCATGAGTGATAACATCTCATGGCCAATAGTGAGATCAACTAGGTAGTCAATAATTGACAGAGGGGAAATCATCTTTGGGGCAAGCTAGGTTGAGATCACACGAAATATGTGCAAATGCAAACTCCCTTGTCACTTTTGTGATAGGAATGATGTTGAAATCCATTAGGGATAGTCAATAGGTAGGATGAAGGAAATTGAGAGAAGGTGTGAAGTTCTTCTTTAATAAGAAGAGCAATGCGAGGATGCATTTTCCGCACTTCGTTTTGGGGGTTGGATTCAGAATGGTTACAATATTGTGGACAATAATGTTAGGGTCAATACTAGGCATATCCACATAGGACCATGCAAAAGTGTTACTATGATCCCGGATGAAGGAAGTAATGGCTTCTGTTTAACAACATCCAAATATTGGCCTTTCTTTAGAATGTGCGGGTCGTCCAGTGTTAATGTTGAATTTGATGGTTGATTCATTCAACATGGTTTGTGTCTCGAAGGAAACGAATTGTGAATATAAAAATCTCCCGCACTCAAGGTAAGTGAGTATACAAGAAGGGAAGAGAAGAGGACACCGAACAATGTTAATAGAAGGTGTATTGTTATCGATCATGTCGATACAGATACGGGAAGGGAAGAGAAGAGGGAGCCTTGCCATCACGTTGATAAGTTAAAGGTCCCAAGGAAATGGTGTTTATGAAAAAAGTTAGGAGGAATGGATTATGGATCCATCGACTCGTGGTGAAGGTGGCAAAGTTGGTAAACGGGGTGACGAATATTCGTTATCCTCAATGAGTTCAATACGGTCTTCTTGGAAGATAGTTCGAAAAATATGATACCATTGCAGTCTTTGTGTTTATGAGTGATACACGAGATGACATATGCCGAACTTGTTCATAAAATCCAAAGCCAAATCCCTTCCATGCACAACGGTGTAGGAAAGTGTGGGCGAAGTGGCAATTGGTGAGAGATTGGAGGTTGGATGAAAATGGTCGTGTTTGGGATGGCGGTTCGGGTAAATAGATGGAAGTATTGAGTCACCCATATGTGATGTTGGTATGAAGGTGGGAAGGATTATAAGGGAAGCTTTTGCATATGCAATGATCATAGCAAGGATTTTGGTGAAGATTTCCATACTCTCGCGGAGTGAGGAATGTATTGATATTGTATAAGTGACACTCCCTAGAGTGAGGTGTTGAAAAACACCTTCTAAGGGATCGGTGGTTGATATGTGGGTAGCAGGAATAGATGAATTACTAGGTGCTTGGAAAGAAGAGGTATGGGTTGGTTGGGAAGTAGATGGGTTATTTGTGGAGGCTATGACAACAAAGTGGGGATAAAAGAGTTAGGTGTGGGAGAGGTGGCGTCGACACTAGTGGATGGGGTTATGGGTGAAGGAGAAGTGGAAAAAAATTAGATGCCTTAATTGGTACAAGGAAATAATTAGGTCAGTATAACATGTTACAGGTTTTGAATGGTGATGGGTCAGTTGGGATGGTGTAGTTATGCCCTTCATGTTCAAATTTTAGACAACGGTGTAAAGTTGAAGGAACACAACCCATGACGCAAATCTAAGGTCGGCCAAGAAATAAATTGTAGTGGAACTCCCCCTCTAGGACGTAGAATAGTTCCGGGATAGTACAGGGACCCACATGAACATGGAGGATGATAGTCTGAGGGTAGAAGTCATATCATCATTGAATGAGTGCATCATAACTGGGTTATTATGCATGGAATTGTCGGGTATGCACATTTGTTTGTATGCATGGGAGGAGATGATGTTAATAGTGACACCAACATCAATCATAACACATTGTATGTGTATATTGTATATATAGATAGAGATGAAAAGAGTGAGATTAGGGTCATCGATTGGAGGGTGCAATCTCATCATTAGAAAAGATGAGAGTGAATACTTGGTGAGTAGGTGGAGGTGTAGAGGAAGGGGGTGAGTTGGTGAGGGAGGCCACATGATGAGGGGTAATAATGGAGGCCATAGGTGTAGGGTCATTTGGTAAAACCTTAATGGATTAGAGGACCTCCATGAGGGCTTGGCGATGTGACTTAGAGGTTTGGATGAGGTCGTACAAAGAAATTTTGAGAGGAGATTGGTGCAATTGTTTTATCATTGTATGGTGGGTGACCCCATCAGAAATAGGGTACTTGGGACCTCGAATGGTGATTTTGGGTGTGGGTGCAAATGGTATGTTGGGCACAGGATTGGTTGATGGGCTGGTTTCTTTCTCCTTTCCTTTTCCTTTTTTTGTGTGGGTAGCAACCTGGATCATGTTAATATGAGGAAGAGAGGTAGATGGAGAAGGTGTGCCATGAAAGGTATAACAACATGAGGGAAAAAACTAGGGGGATAAGAGCCTTGTGAAATGAGTATGGTGCACTGGCATTTAGGCGGAGGTTTGGCTATCTCTCTTATGCGGACCATGGTGATGTCAAATTTTGGAGGTGGATAAAAGGGTTATGGGGGTGGAGATACTGGTCGCTGAATAGGTAATGGAAGAGGATGTGGGGAGATTAGTGAAGGTAGAATAGGGTCCTCATCTAGAAGATCATCGTCGTCAAAATTTTATTCAAGAGGACACAATTAGAGAAGAACAGTTTTTAGAGCCTTACAATTCTCTACATCATGCCCTAGCACACGATGGTAGGCAAAAATTTTGGTTTTGTCAAACCCTTTTGGTTTGGGTTTGAGTGGGTCGTAAGGTCTAAGAGGTGGTAATGTGATGAAAGAGGTCTCTAAAAGGTTGGATAAAATAATGGCATACGACCCTACCAATGGATCACAGTGTGAAGTGAGTGTGGGTTTAGGTTGAATGGTGGGTGATTGTGATGGGAGAGGTGCCACATGAGGTGGAATTTGAGGAGGGGTAAGTTGGATCACTAGTTTGGGGGGTGGTAGTGTCTTAGGCTTAAGTTGCACCTTCTTGGGTAAAGGTGTAGTAGATGAACTGGCAATGGAAGGGGTTGTAGGTCTAACCACTTCTTTGGAGGGTAGTGGGTCTTTGAATTTCAGCCGCATTCTTGGGTAGAAATGTGGAAGGAATGCATTATGTAGATGGAAAGGAAAATGACGAGAGGGGATGAGTTATCCATGGGGATAATGGAGGTGCAGTGAAATTTTTTGGTAGAGGTTGAGTAGAAGGTGCGGGAAAAGAGAAGAAAGTCTCATAGGTAGTGATGAAGCTATGGTAGTTGGTGGGGGTATAGGTGGTAAGAAAGATACAGGTGAAAATAAGCTCTGCAGTCCATTGGGCATATTAGAGGATCATGGTGAAGAGGTGGGCTGCTGCGTTTTTGATTTACTGTGGGTAGGAGGTTGCTTGACTAGGGTTGAGGGGTGAGGTCCTAGGATGGATGGAAGGGGAAAAGGTGAAAAAGGCATGATATGCGGAGACCGGTGTATGTGGCCAAGAAGGTTGGGTCTTCCTTTTAGGTAGAGGAATGATTTTTGTGTGGGTTTGGGAAGATGTGGCTAAATCCAATTTGACGGTGGATGGGTAAGGCTTGATGTCGGCATGACCCCCAAGGAAATGATGGGTTTAGGTATGGGAGAAGATATAGGTGCGGGTAAGTTCTTAGGCATAGGTGTGTGTTTATTTTTGGGAAAAGGTTTGGATGTAGGCAAGGATAATGAAGAGGAAGGCATTTCAACATGAGACATGGTTATGGTTGATTTGGTCACTTGAAATATTTTTGGATAGATCGTGTAGGTATCAATGAGCGACATCTACATTTGGGTTGAAACAGGGAGTAGAAGGTGTCCCAAAAGTAGGGATTTATCAATGTAATCCAAAAGGTCAGCCAAGCATGAAAACGATACTCTGTAAGAGGAGCCGATGTTGATTTAGTAACAATCCCTGTAAAATATGTCTGTGAGATAAGGAAATGGTTGGATTCGACTCAATGTGGGTAAGAGAGTCGAGAGCGAGATCAACATGATTTTGGAATGTTGATGGAGAATGGTCACCTACAGTAGTGGTGTTTCTAAAGGATCTTCTATGGGTAGGGGAGATGATGGGTGAAATGAGGTAGGCTCTCCTTGCAATGGAGTGGAAGGTGAGCATGACTCTCCCATGGGTAGGAGAGTTAATACTATTGATTGTTCATTAGTTTGAGAGGTGAGTGGTGAAATAGGATTGGTAGAAATTATGGGTTCCTCCATGGGTGAAGGGGGAGATGAAGGGGAATCCTCTATGGGTGAAGGAGTAGATGAGGTAGGATCCTCTATGGGTAGGGGATCTCATGCTAGGATCTCCTCGATAGAGGGGATAAGAGGAAATTGGGGAATGATTGGTATGTCATCAAAAACATCATGGACTTCACGAAATTACTATCATTGGTTGAAGATTCACTAGTTTGATTAGAAGATGGGGTATGATTAGGGAATGAATTTTTGAAGATATGTAGGTTCTGTTAGTTAGCTGGTGCGTTCGGGTTGTCCAAGACTAGATCTCCATTATCTAACATTTCTTGGATGATGTTTTTGAAGGTGATGCAATTACCATCGCTATGGCCTTTGACGTGATGATAGTTACAAAATTCATGTTCTTTATACCATGCGAGGCATGGGATGAGTAGGGTCAAAACCAATATGTGGTTTTATGGGTGGAAGGGTAATGGCACCAGCCTTAAGAAGCTTTTCTAAGACTGAAGAATAAGGTTCCCCTATTGGGGTGTACTTTCGTTGCTCTCATCTGAACTGAAAAGTTTGAATGGGAGAGAGATTGGAGGAAGGTTTTGCTTGGTTAGATGGGTGAGATGGGCCAACTTTGAGAACTACCGCGTTGGCAGATCCCTTGGATTTTCAATAATTATTTTGGGGTTTCGAAGATAGAGAGGAATCATTTGATTTGAATGTGGAATTTTTGTTACGTAGCTGAATTTTATTTTCTTTGATGGCACAAATTTCTAGTTTTTGCGCCATGGTAAATGCTTCATCAAAGGTATGGAAGGTTTTCACTTGCAAGGTTGGTGAGATGTGCCTAGCGCAAGCCCAAGTGAACAACTCTATGAACTTGGTTTGAGGTAATTGGAATGTGAGTTGGTTGATGAGGTTGCGCCAACAAGTGACAAAATCAGCGATAGACTTGTCGCATATTGTTGTGTTGAATAGAGATCGGTCATGGTGACTTTCTTGACAATGTTGATTAAGAAGTGGTCCAGGAAGGCTTGGGCTACTTGATTAAATGAGTAAATGGAATGTCTGGGTAATCCATTGTACCAATCTAATGCGGGTCTTATCAAGGACATTGGGAAGGTCCTTAGGAGTAAAGTGTCATCGTGGGCGATTAGGTAACACCCATATTTGAATGACCAAAAATGTTGCTGCGGGTCTTCTTTACTATTGAAGTGATTGAACTTGGGAATTTCCCAATGCAAGGGGTATGAGTGAATATGAATAGATGGATGAATAGGCTCATTAAAAATTTCTTCGTAAGTTAGGGAGTTGTGAGAGCCAAAAACTGATGCTTCTAATGTTTACATCTTTTCCATCATCATCTTAATGAGGTTGTTGGTGGGCTATGATGAATGGTCACCTCCTGTAGTATAAGGGGTTGATGATGAATATGTGATGTGGGTGGAATTCCAATATATGGTGATGCCGAATAGGAGGACTGCGAAAGGGGAATAGATGTAGGTGGCACATATCTAAAATAAGTGACGGATGAGATCAGGGGTTGTTGGTGATATGTGTATGTAGGTGGGGTAGTCGAAATGACTCTAGTAGTAATTGGGGCAAGGACTGTGGGATAGAGAGGACAAGGTTTTGGAATGGGGTAGGGGTTACTGACACCATGGGTGGTTGTAATGTAATAGGGACATATGAGGTAGCAGTGCAGACAGGGCTATCCTCAGGGTGGTAGTGAAGGGAAAATTAATACGATAGGTGTGATAAATGTTATGGATGTAGAAATTATAACGAGATGTGGGGCCTAGTTGAAAGACCACATGAGGTAAAGTTGATGAGGGTAACACCGAGCTAGTGATAGTTGACACAAAAGTGGGTGCGAGGGTAAGAGAGATAGATACATAAATGCCTTACATTAGCTGTCTTGAGGAGTCTCGAGTAGATGAGTGGGAAAGATAGTAATGTAGGGCACAGATTCTGGTTAAGGAGTCTTACAAACTCGTCGTCGCCGGTAGAAATGGTGATAAGTAGATTTGGATCCATAGGTAACAGGATGAAAGGTGGAGATGCGCTAGGTAGGAGTGGTGACAACCGGCATGAAATACAGGGCATTAGTTTGGCTTTGAGTCAACACCATGTGAATTAGTGTTGACTTGGTAAAATTATACTTTGTAAATGACTTTGAAAATAGCGAGAAATAGAGAAGGATGAATTCTCGGAGGTAAATCTGGTAGGTGTTTTGATTAAAAATCAAACACAACAAATGATGACGGTTAAAGGGGAACCGATGAAGGTTATGATAACCGATATTGGTCACTTTGGGGAATCAACAGTTTGCAACGAGGAAAAAAGCGATGAAAAATGAAAATAAAATAAAATAATGGAAACTGTACTTTAGGATGTGATATGAACGTTACGGGGATATGATGATGATTTGAGAACTTTAAACAAAACAAAATATTTGATGAATTCTATTTTTGGGTAGAATGATAAAAAAGAACTAGAAGTAGACATCGGTTTGGTAAACAGACGACGATCGATGTAAACGATGATGGTCGTTGGACCGGCGTCGATTCTTGTGAAATTAGAAGAAAAATGGATATTTTTTTGGATTAAATAAGATAGAACATCAATATAGAAATATGGGTATGATAAAATGGGTCCTGACACACTCAGAAACAATCGAAATACACCAACCATGATGGCAGAGTGTGAAAGGAATAAGAAGATGAAACACGAAACCTCACAACTCAAAACGAAAGTAAAAAATAAAGCTAAGAAAACATGCAATCCTACAAGTGAATTTTATGTTGTTTTAGCTTATGTTATTTAAGACTGACTTGTGAATTTAGAACAATTTTTTTGGTTGGGAAGGCATCCTATGAAGAGGAAAATTCTAAAAGGGTCATTTCAGGTTATGTTTTGGTGGGGGTGGTCCTTTCTCTGAGGTAATGACTAGATAGAGAAACCATCTGGGTGCCCATTGTCAATCCTCTGATTGTGTGATCATTGACAATCTATTTTGGGTGGGGTGTTCTGTAAGAAGATGTGTAAATTTTGTATTTGTGTAGTTTGGCAAAGAGAGAGAGAAGAAAGTGCTTTCTACGATTCAATTATGTCAACCATCAGCTAGGCATGACTTCCAACGTATAGATTACCCTCATTTTAAAATGTGAGCTAATAATGTAGCATACAAGGATGAAATGTAAAAAAATTTATAACCCAAATCGACAATTATATTCGATGTAGCAAATGATGAATAGGTCAAAAATGTGCTCTTTCACTACTATGAAAATGCAAGAAGAAAGAAATGATTCGTTTTAAATACCAAATCACAAATGTTGTTTAGAAAATTAGAATAAGAGAATGTTACAAGGAGAAGATTAAATGTGTATTTTTCAAAAAAGAAAGAGACATACAAATAATTTCCTATATGAAGAAAGATGCAATGAACCCAAGAGAGGGTCCCACCGGGCGTGCCAAAATGTTTCACCAATAAGTTGTGTACGTATGAGCAAAAAGATAAGGTAAATGTGAGGAGGAATACCTATGAAATGAATGTTTGTTAGGAGACACAATAACCAATGTTGGTCCGTGATCGATGCCGTTGAGGGGGAAACTAACGATCGTCAAAGTGACCAGCGTTGGTAAGGGAGGAATGGTGGAAATCAGATAAAATTGGTTTGGAGCTTCTCTGTGATTACATAGAGAATGGGAGAAGGAGGGATAGGTTCGTAAAAGTGTTGGGGAGGTTCATGAACGTATATGAGTTGGATATAAGAAGATAAAAGGTGGTGGATGGTTGGATAGATGGATTGGTAGGAAGGTGGGGATAATGGAATGCAAAGGAGAATGGGATCTAATCAAATAAAGATAAAGGAACTACGATCTAAGTAAGTATAGAATAATGTAGATTGAAAACACACTTACTTGTATTTGCAGGCCCAATTAATGGAGAATGGTTATGGTTGATTTGTGAAACGGTGATTAGTGCTTTGCGAGAACACTTCCCAGGATGTTACCGTGAATCACAATGCCTTCAAATCAGTATTGGTGTTGGCTAGAGGTGTTTGGATGCGGAAGAGGGATTTGGTTCGTGCTTTGCATGCGGATCTCTCTCTCTCTCTCTCTACAAAAATTGAAATTGTCAACATGGAACAAAGGTTACCAAAATGAATATATGGTAACCGATGATTTCTAGAGTGACCAGGCGTCGGTTTAGGTTAACCGGTGTCGGTTAAGGTGGGAAATTGTAGGTGTTAGGAAATAAGGGATAAAATGTGTGGAATAATCCCTCACAGAATCGCAACAGTAGAAACTAATATGTAGAAAATATTACAGATCTCAAATAAAAGTGTAGAATAAAATAACACAACACAAAGAGACAAAGATTTAACGTGGTTCACCTAATTTGGGCTACATCCACCAAGAATCACTTGCTCAGATTTTATTACAAGCCACCGCTCTCTCAATATAATACCTAGTTCTGTTTGGAGCTATGCTCAACAAACTCTACACAATTCATGCCCGAATTCAAAACACATATGCAATGTTACATAAACCCTACCATATGCAAAAAACCACACAAGTAGACCACTGCTTAAGCAATTTTACAAAACCGTGGGTATCAAAACCATGGGTCAAAACCATCCCATAAACCTATGGGTCAAAAATCCCACCCATATAAGAAAAGCACGTTTCTGGTATATCGGGCACGTTTTAAGGCCGAAAAAAAGAACCCTGATGAGACAACTGTGGAAAGTGTATAGTACTCTTAGTGTATAGTCTTCAACACTTTCTCACATGAAAATAGGCTCCACAATCTAACACTAGGTTTCCGAATGGCAGATTTTGGCAATCTTTTGGCCAATTCTATCCATTGTTGCAGATCTAAAATGGTATTTTGTGCTTAGATAAGTGGGCATACTATTAGAGAAATAATAGGAATGTGATTTTAGGGTAGAACTAAGTCTTAGTTAGTTAAGGTAAGTAGAACCAAGTCTTAGTTAAAAGGAAACATGCTAGGAATAACTCTGTAATGAGGTGTCTAGGTGATGTGGCGAGGTGAGGTGTAAATTAATTTAATTAATAAATATTGTGAGAATGTGCATTAATTTAATTATGGTTAATTAAACTAATATATATTTGGGGTAAAAGGGGAATGTGACCCAAATTTGGTGTCAACAATAGATCTCACTTTTTAAATCATAATAATCTATAGTTACTTATTAAAAACATAATAATCTATAGTTTATGGTCTATAGTTACTTATTAAACATATAATAATCTATAGTCTATATTCATTTATTTAAATAAATAAAAGCAATCCAATTAAAAACAAAATAATAATAATAATAATAATTCCTATCTATTCCTATCCCTCTCCTCCCAGCTCGGCCAAGCCATCTCCTCACTCCCCTCAACCCACACATGCTCCCACCTTTCCTTCTCTCCACCCAACTCGCCACGTCCCTGGCTTACTCATCCTTTTCCAACTCCCCGACCCAATTCCCAACTCACCACTAACTCTCCCCTCATCCCCAAGTTACTTTCCTCCCGGCCACTCGGCCGCCTCTCTCCCCATATAACTCACACAACTCCCTAATCCCCCAGCTCCATCTTCTCTCCTCTTCCCAAGCTCTCGGCTGAGTTATTATCTTCCACCTCATGTCTCCCTTCCTACCTACCACCCCTCTCTTCGAACTTTGTTTCCCTCTCTGCCACTCGGCCGAGTCGTCCTCACCTACCGAGATCCCACCACGCTTACCAAATACGGTTGTTTTTACAGATTTACCATATTTTTCAATTTCCTCCCTCTACCATATCAAACTCCACAAGTTTCATTATGGTAGAGGACCTCCGACGTTTCTGTTGTCCTAAATTTGACAGCCTTTTAGACGTTTTTCAAACGGGATTAAATTTGACAGTTGTTTGCATGTCGTTTTTACTTTGCATGCAATTTTTGAGTTTCTATTTTTAAAATCCTATTTTTAACTGTTGTTTTTTAGATTCCACCCTGTTTTATAAATAAGGAGTTTGTATTGGTTATCTCATCAAATAATCAGTTCGTTTTTGTGAAAGAGGGATCCGATATCTTTTATTTTATTGGAAGAACGCCCGTCTTTTATTTTAGTCGTCGTTTACTTCAGGGAAGAATGCCGTCTTTTATTTTACTCACCGATTTACACGGAAATTGTCGAGCGTTACAGATTCAACGGATTTGATTTGTGTAGAGTAGAGCGAGCGTTAAAGGTGAGTCTTGTAGATAAATTTTGCCGTAAGGAGTTTTTGGTTTTTTGGTTTTGGTTGATGTTGAGTTTCGTTCTTTGCTTATTTTTTTTTCTATTGTCTGTTGAAAATTGTGAATTCCCTATTCAATGATATCAATCACCATTAATCTGACAAATTCACTATTTATAATAAATTATTAATTTTTGAGACACATATATACAAACATATATACATATATAAACATTAGTGGAGTTGACGGATCCATCAAGTATGTGGGATCAGTCAAGTATGTGGGATTAATCTGGTACTGCAGGCGATACAGATTGTCTCAGAATGCACGGGTTGCAGTGTTCGCTACCCACTACAAATAACATGACCGCCACTACAAATAACAAGCAAGCAAGTAAAGATGAAGCCATGATTGAACAAATTTTGGTTGATTTTCAGCTTTGGGTATTTCATAACACTGTATTTATAGTCGAGAGTTTTTCAGGATTAGTATGTCTTTACTTTTACCTTAAATTGGATCCGCTAATGGCGTCGTGCCCAACTCCGCTTCAGGAAACAGTTTGCGCTCTTGCTTTTTTTAGTATTTTTATTGTTAGTTACACCGACACGTTTAGTGGCTATTTTAAATGTGAAAAAGCTCCTTATTTAAACACATTAATGAGATTTATTTCCAAATAGCATTTTGTCCATTTGTTTAATTTTATTACTTTTAAATTTGGGGGTAATTTCCTATTTGAAAAGTGTATAACTATGATATATTAGTTTTGAAAATAATTGATTAAAATGTAATAATAAATTATAGTGTATACAATTTTTTTGAATTAAATCAATTACATATATAATGGAGTTGTAATTGGATTATATTTACAGTTTAATAATCACGAGGAAATGGTAGTTTGGAAAAGACGAAAGGGATGGATTAGATTCATATTTAATAGTTTAAATATATATCTTAAGTATAGATTAACTCGAGTGAAAAATGTATTTTAATAATCTTTAATATATTATTTGAAAGATAAAATATAATTTAAATGGTAATGGCATATATTTTATGTGTATAATTTATATGTATATATTTTTATGTATGTATGTGTGTGTGTGTGTACGTGAGAGAGAAAGTTTATATATGTATATATGTTTGTATATATGTGTCTCTTGTGAGTCTCCATCGCTTCGGCATTTCTCAAGCTCATCATAAATTATATCATGCATGGCAATGTGTACCATGATAACAAGTAGTGCATAGGTATTGATTTTGTATTTTTGTATAGATATATTTAGTTTTATTAACTTCTTTTTCACTTTTTTGTAGGTTATTTGTGATTCTCATTCTCCCGCGGTAAAGAAGAGCGTCGTCTCTAAACAAACTTGAGGTGGGTTTTAATATTGATTCAAGTGCTTATTCATTTGTTTCGTTTATTGCATGCTATGGTTTAAAAAATTATTGTAGAGAGCTTTCATGTTATATTCTTTTGATTGTTACATTTATATTTAGACTCCAATCCTTTTTCCGAAGTGACATGTGGGGGCACGTGCCTTCGTCAATGACAGGATTCGTTATGTGCTGAGGGTTCGTTCCCCAATGAGGCCATTTCGAAGCGTCCCAAGTTGGACGTTAGACTGATCAGCGACAAGGCTTTTAAAGCTGCCCGTCATACCTAAGAACATCTTGGTGGACTAACATACTTATTTTCCCTCTCCAGTTTAATATGATGCAGACTAGAAACACAATTCCCCTCCCCACAACGGGATTGACATTAACTACGCCTCACTTGCAGAGGGAGGAAAATTTTAAGCGTATTCAATGTGTTGTTAATGTTTTGCATTGTAGGCAACCGAAACCACCTAAAACAGTGATAGCTGAAATGATCAGAGATCGCCTCCACCTGATGCCAACATCCCCAATTTTTCTCTCCAAAATCCGAACGATTGCGAGATCATTCACGAGGCTTTTGCTTGATTTATGATTCGAACGAAGATGCACTGAAATATGAACCACCCCACAAATTGAGGAGAATGGGAATTCCAATCGAGGCATCTGCAACTGGACAAAACTACAAGAAACGTGCAAAGAAAATTGCACAAGCAAAAAGCAAGAAATTTGATTTTAAAAAATAGCTTGTAGTGGTTAGTTTATAAGTGTTTGTTTATAAGTATTTTTGAAATAAACTGTAACTCGTTCCAAATATTCCATGTATGTATTGTCATAGTATATATCCGACGGAGAATCAAACTTATCAAACACATGTTCAGTTTTTGTTATCCAACAACTATGCTTTCCTAATTTCTTTATCTTTGTGTTTCCATACAAATACCTATAGTCTTCTCACTTCAAGTGTACATATTGTTCTTATTGTATTCCATTCTATTTGCTTAACATAATAATATGTAATTCATTTCAAATAAATGCATGTATATATTGCGGCGGAACATATGGGGCACAAAATCTAACTTTTCAACAACAACAACAACAACAACACATTTTTAATGAGTTATTCATTATATCTTTCCTTTATACAATTGCTCGCTTCTTTATGTAAACCAACGACGCATTTTTAATGTGTACTTCATAATATTTGCACACAAATACATATAGTTTTAAAATGCCGACAAACAACCATACAAATTTTAGTTGTTTTCAACCAAAGCTTTGTACATTATATCACTTTTTTGCATATTGAATTGTTAAAGGGTTAGACTTCATGTTTGCACTTTTTAGAAAATATGAAATAATAAGGAAGTCAACTTTAAAGGTTCTCATTCTTTACAAATGCATGATTTCCTGAACAAATCCTTCATTTCATGATTGACTGCCCTACAAGTTTACATTTTCCACCATATATTTGCAGAATTCTCACAATCTCGAGCATCTTTTAGTTGCCATGGAAATAACTTTGACACACGAAGGCATTTCTCAATTGATTGAGGGTGGTTCCAATGTTGACCCCACATTTCAGATATTGCACTTGAGCTCTCTAAGGTCCATTCTCAACACGGGAGCCCAACATCGTGTTGACCTTTCAGATGGGATACATTTTCAGACAACACTTCTACCCTCCAAATTTGCAAGTCGTGTAACCGACAATTCAATACAAGAAGGCTCCATCGTGTGCTTACACAAATCCCTCGTTAGAATGATCAAAAGTGAACTATAAGCTTCATCTCTTGCTCAATTACCAATGTACATAAACTCGCTATATCAATTAAAATTTAATTACATTTTATTTTTTCCATCCGTTGCTCGATTCTAATTCTATCCCGATTTTCTTTTCCATTGCAACACCGTTCTTATCATTGAAATGGATGTTGTTGTTGAAACACATTTGGTAATCGGTGCTCCAATCCGACTACCAACAAATGCTCTCAAACACAGTCAGTTGCCACAAATAGATGCAAGTGCAAACCGGGTTAACAAATATTTTACGAGAACACCAACTAAAATAAGTGCTTTGAATACATCTATGCACATGTGGTCCGTAGAGGGCCGTGCCCTAGCAAAAACAACCCTTCGCCAATATCACAATGCAAGGGGAAATGGATCCGTGTTTGGGTTTGATTTTGTTGATCAGGAAGGAGGGGAAATCCACATCACTTGTTTCAACAAGAGGCGGAAGCATTCTATGAGCAGATTGAGAATGGGAAGCTATATACAATTTCCAATGGGAGGATTGCGAGGATTGCTGATGCAAAGCTATGTTATAACCATTTGAACAATGCTTTGGAGATTTTCCTGCAACCTTCCTCAACCATATCTCCACTCATAGCAAATGAAGATACAATACCTTCCCATAACTTTCACTTCACCAAAATCAAGGAATTACCTACAAGCGCTGAAGGTTCTACAGTTGATTTGATTGGAATTGTTGTTACGATGTCACCATGCTCAACAATTCGTCGGTATGACAAGTCTGAAACAAAGAGAAGAACACTGCAGTTAAAGGACATGTCGGGTTTTAGTGTAAGTGTCACATTGTGGGGACATCACTTAGATGATATAAGCAACGAACTTGAAGACATGCTTTCTATACCGCCACTTCCGGTCCTCGCCTTGAAAGCTGCCGCGTCTCCAGTTTCAATGGAAGCTCAGTGGACACTGTTTCAAGAACCAAATGTTACGTCAACCCTAAAATTTCAGAAACAAATACACTTCATGGCTGGGTTGATTCCGATGACTACTTCCTTCCGGCGCCCTCTATCACAACCCAATTTCTAGGCCCTCCAAAAAGCATGACCTCTGTAACGATGATTTCGGAGGTACTAAATATGGGGAACACTGAGAGAAATGAATGGGCCATGGTTACTGCAGAAATCACGAATATTAGCATGGACAACTTTTTTTACAAGGCATGTCCTCTTCAAAAAGGTGACAAACAATGCAGGAAAAAGGTGAAAGAGAATGGTAATGGTTCATGGTTATGTTCAAGTTGCAACAGACAAGTGCAAAACTATGATTATAGATATGCACTCAGAATCGATCTAAAGGACCCAACAGGAGAACTTCAATCAGTTACCGCTTTTGATGAGATAGCTGAGTTAATCATGGGTGTTGCAGCTAGCGACCTCCATATATTGACTATAGACGAAGATGCGACTAGTGAAATTATAAGTAATGTCATCGGAAAATCTTTACCGCTTCACACTTTCACTGAAAAAAGAGACATATTGCGGAAACAACAGATTGAAATGTGTCATCCTCAGTTCAAAGAAAGCAGAAAATAGTGCAACTCCTCCATAACCTTTACGCAAGGATTTCCAACCCACCCGTCCCTTCAAACATTACACCCTCACTCATCCCATTCTATACTTTGAACTATCACTGCTATGTTTCTTATTTCATATCTATGTTTCACTTTTTTCCCTGCTTCAAAAGAAAACTGTTGAATTCCCTTATACACTGACATACTATTGTCTCCTTCTATTATGCGGATTGTTAGTACTTTTAAGAAAATAAATATAAAAAATATTCAATTTTGTTATGTACGTATTTACATCCTTCTGTAGTATGTGAACACATTGTATGTTTCTATATATCTAATACTCTTTTCCTTAATAAAAAAGTAGTTTCTCAAAACTCAAATTGTTACCTCTTATGCGTATTTCCCATTGGAACTCCACATGCATTACAATTGAATTTAGTTTTACATTTTCACTTATTTCTGCATTTGTTTGTCATCAAACTATGTATCGTTCCTTGCTAACCCAAAATGATCTTTATCCAACAGGTGGTACTCCATAATCCTGTGACTTTGCAATCATGTCGACTCCTGCAAAACGAGCCCAACGAAGAGAAAACTACGCAAAAAATAAAGTACACATAACTGCTGAGCAACGACGTCGTAAATTAGAGCATAGAACAACGAAAATCTCTAATATCTTTCAACTTACAACGACCAACAACCTACGATCCCCCAACATTCCAATCTTGCCATCAAATACAACTACTGAAGAATTGCCAACCAACATTCCGCATGTAACTTCCATGGAAAAAACCTTTCAAGAGCATGCCACTTCCTTCCGTACGAACCCATCTTTGCTAGCAACTGTCACTTTGCCCCAAATGTCTGGGATGCCACATGAAACTGTCTCAAGTACTGACCTCTCTTCAGTTCATCCCACATATACAACCGGTTTCTCCTCTCCTTCAGACTGCTTTCCACCTTGCAATCCACAAACGACTGAAACAGAACACCCCACCCCTTCTAATACACAGAGATTTCCCATATCCCGCTCTCTTCACTGAATTTAGAAGCCCAACGTCGGTTTCGCAAAAGAATAGATTTGTTGGCGAACATCCAAACTTGCTCAATCTGTTTGGAAAATTACCCTGGAATTAAAACAATTTTTTCCGAAGGCTTTCCCTCGTGTAACAGATGCAAAAGTGAAAAACAAGGCCACCGCTTCTCTTCATGGAACAACATGGACCCTGAAAAACAACCTATCGTTCTTGCGTCTTTAACCCAAATCGAGGAGATGCTTATCGCACGAGTTAATCCATTCATGCAAGTCGCCCAAGTACGTGGCGGGCAATACAAATACTCAGGACACACCATAAGCTTCCCACAAAACATTACTTCAATAGCAAAGACCCTACCCCGCCGCCTTGGAGATTTGGACATAGTTCTCATACAAAGGGAAGGATCTAATTTAAAAATTATGATTTCTACGTCAGTAGATCTCGTGTTTGTGCAGCCTTGCAATATAAAATCCAACACGACCCCTATTACAAAGATGTCTTAATCGACGATGACGCCCTTTCCTCACTACCATCTGAATCGTCAAATGTTTCCTCCTCTCTCAACACAGCCACAATGGAACTTCCCCAAATGCAAACTTGCTCTACAACTCATGGTAGTGGTGTTCCCACCCACTTTGATGAAACATATGAACACTCATCGTCTTTCGTGCCAACACCTCACAATACAGGAACAGAAGAAGAGGAAATCGAATAGTTCTTGCTCAACCATGATGGTAACACTCCATTTACCATGCCATGGCCAGAGCTTGGGCTTTCGCCAATAAATGAATATAATACGGAGGGCCTATTCTCAATGGCTTTCCCAACTTTATTTCCGACAGGAAAAGCAATGTGGCAACAACCCCGCATTAAAGAAGTTCCAATGCATGAATACGCACTTCATTTGATGCGTTACCATGATGGGCGTTTCGGTTCCCACCCAAGATTTCGTTACTTCCTTCTAAACCTCATAATGCGACACAAAAGCCAGTCCACGGCAGCAGTTTTTATGAAACAAAACATCGAATCTGGAATCCCTCCAACAATTAGAGAGCTACGAAGACAACTACTGGAATGCCCCAAAGACAACCTCCCAGATAGCTTAATGCGCTTTGGATCGAGCCTTCGAGGGACACGTTCATTTTGGGAAAAAGTAGAAGCGAGCTTTCAGATATGGTGGAACAATTAGGGACACCAACCTTATTCTTCACTCTAAGTGCTGCAGACACTAAATGGCCAGATCTCCACAATATTATGTCTGGTGAATGCCCAACAGATCCTCGAGCCGCCCAACGTTGGAGAACACTTAACATTGTCTCTAACCCTCATCGAGTATCAACATACCTGCATCACAGATTCACAATATTTCGGGAAGAAATATTGCAGAAGGAACTTGGAGCAGTAGACTTTTGGTACAGGTAATCAAATCTACTTATTTTAAAGTTTTTCCCAAACTACATATCTAATATTTATGTTCCCTCGTCTCGCAGGTACGAATGGCAACATAGAGGCTCTGCACATGTCCACGGTTTATTGTGGCTCGAGAATGCACCAAAGGTAGACGAACTGGACTGGGAGGACACAACAGTTATTGAGGCAACAAAACAATACTTTGATAAGTTCGTGTCTGCCTGGAACCCCCTTGGCTTGCAACCGCTTGGATTTCGTTCGCAGGTCACTCCTAGATGACCCTTGCTTGCTAGATACAACACAAATTCTATCCACCTCCCCGCATGCGGACCTTGAAGAACTACTTAATCGAGTTCAGCGCCACACTAAATGTTCAGAGCAGACATGCCTGCGTAGAAAGCAATCACAGCTGCAGTGCAGGTACAATGCTCCTTGGGCCATGCAACCTACTTCTTCCTTACACATTGAAGGTGACGGGAAAATAAAGTACCTCCCTTCCAGAAATGATGACAGATTGAACATCCACAATCGAACAATGATATACATATGGAGAGCAAATGTCGATTGCCAACCGGTACTTTCCCGCCATGCCGTTCTTAAGTATATTGCAAAATATGCTTCAAAAGCCGAGCAACGTTCAGAAACATATCACCAAATGCTATCCAGAGTTTCAAGATGCGAGCGTAGATTCTCCAGCACATATCGCGATCCGTAAAATGCTCACAGAAAGCGTTGTTGAACATGACATAAGCGCACAAGAAACATGCCACATGCTGCAAAAATGCCACTTGTTATGTGCAGCCATCCATTCATATCATTAAATGTTGGAAAAAGATTCTGAGACGTGTCGTTGAAAGTGACGCCGATGCACAACAAACCACCGCTTTCTTGGATGCATATAAAGTTCATCCAACAACCATGGAACACCTACCACTTATTCAAGTTGCTCGAGATTGGAGCTACAACAAGCACCGTAAAGGTGATAAATGGAAAAAGCGACCGATACAAGCAATTGTACGGGTCCACCCGAGATTTGTGGATGTCCCTGCTCAAGAATCAACGTCATATGACCTTTTCTGTTGGTCAGAACTCCTATTATACAAGCCTTTCAGAAATATCGCGTTTGAATTTGGCTCAACCCCACATGACATCAATGTCACTTGGGACATGTACAAGCACAACTACAGACCGTGGCATGTTCTACGCACTACCGCAGACACAGGACTTGCAACAGATGTTAGTTCTGACTCAGAGCCCGAATGCAGTATTCAACAAGAACCATTACAAGAATGGCAGGTCTTTGCACAACTTCGCCCCGGAAACAACACGGGTCTAGACAGTCTTGAAATGTTGGGGAAACGAGATTTTGACATACACAATAATTGGACCATACGCGAGATTCCCCATGATTTGCAGATAACTGGTTCATCATTCATCGAGAGAGAGAAGGCAGACACAATTAACAACAACATACATGCCACACCACCATCTTCCACACTTCCTTTGTCTCCAGAACAACAAATAGCTCTTGATACCATACTACACCATTCAACAAACAAATCCCTTCTACCTCCACTAAGATTGATAATTCAAGGAACGGCTGGCACAGGAAAATCATTTCTGATAAATAAAATCTAGAATTCATTCACAGCATCAACCATATCTCCCTCTCCTCTACTTGTGCTCGCCCCTACCGGTGTTTCAGCATTCAACATCTCTGCATCCACAATCCACGCAGCCATGCGTATTCCAATCAAAGAACTAAAACCCCTTGAAGGTAGTGCATTATCGTCTTTTCAAGAATCACTGAAACATATAGAATATGTTCTTATTGATGAAATGAGTTTCATCGGGCCAAAGTTGCTAAGCAAAATTGACAGTAGGCTCATGAAGCTTTCCCACACTCAAGAACATCTGAATTTGGGAACAGATCAGTCATCCTCCTCGGTGACCTCGGGCAATTACCACCGGTTTTGGACAGTCCTCTTTACGCAAGTAATTCCTACGGAGCAACCCTTTGGAAGGGATTTCAATCTTCCATTACATTGCGAACAATATTTCGGCAACAAGGAACAACCAATGCACAGGTTTCATTCCGGAATTTACTGCTCCACATGCGAGATTCGACCCTCTAATTGAGGATTGGGAACTCTTGATGTCTCGCACAGACACACACCTAACTCAGCAGGAGCTCAACATTTTTAAGGATGCACCACATTTGTTTGCAAAAAATGATCAAGTGGCATGCCACAACCTACAGATGTTGAAGGCATTGAACGTTCCGATCGCCCAATCCATTCTTTGAAAGTAACAGTGAGGACGACCAGAAATCTGATGATGATCGGTTCTGCACACACGTTACATTATGCAAACAACAAAAAATCATGCTTATTGCAAATCTATGGGTTGATGCAGGCCTCGTGAATGGTGCCACAGGAACAATCACAGACATTGTCTATGACGCATCAATGCAACCACCAGCATTACCTTTATTTGTTGTTGTAAAATTTGATAGATACAACGGCCCATGTTGGGATCCCTCCAACCCCTTACATATTCCCATACCCCCTATTTCTAGAGGGAATCGAAGACAGTTGCCGATTAAAATGGCCTGGGGATTAACTATCCACAAGTCGCAGGGACTTACTTTGCACAGAGCAACCGTCGACATTGGAACCACTGAAAGGCAGGGTCTGACATTCACAGCTTTCTCCAGAGTACCCTCGCTTGCAAATCTGCGCATTTCACCCGCTTTTTCATTCGAGAGATACTCAAATATGGCGCACGTACCAGCACTCGAAGCAAGAAGAAAGGAGGAAGCAAGACTACTATCACTCAACCCATCGTAAATACTAGCTTCTGCTTTCATAGCACCTCAAATACTACTATACTCAACATTTCTTCTATCGAAAGCGGCAAGGTCGTTCAAGGGATATCAAATGTAATCAAGTTTATTGAAACTAAAATTGCCCACTAAAGGCTACCACTCATGATATAAATACTGCAAACGTATACATGTCTCATTACGTGTACGTATACCTACATTTATTTTATGTTTGGAAATATGGTATGCAACTTTAAAAGTACAAACCTGTAACATAATTAAATGTACACATACAACATTACAATGTAATGTTTCAACTAAAGTCCTACACTACAACTATCAATCACACACATTATCAATTGTATAATAAATGTTTCTCCAACAAAACACCAATTGAACAACCAATGCACAACTAACAACATCAACTATAAAATTGATTAACTATCGAAAACGATATCACAAGTAATCATGTACGAATTTATAACAAGTTTGAAATGTAGAAACAACCTTCAGATTAAGTGGATCAATAATAATTGTACCTCTAAATCAAATAACATATACCGATCGGCGTTCACATCTCATGAACTACATTATAACAAGATTTGCAAAGACATTATGAATAGATGATTCATCTGATCTCGATCCAAATCCTTTAGGTACACCCAAACGTGCTTGTGCATTTGCAATCAAGAGAATAACATATCCACGTAGACTCACAAGATTCCAATGCGTGACGCTTCCAACTGTTTCCAGCCAAGTTTCAAATTCATGCAGCTTTGTGGGTCGTGACTGTACAGTCTCTCTATTGCACATTTAAATAGATTCAAATTTAATCGGATTCACATTTAAATAACTTATTTCAAACACATTTAAATAGATTCACCCAATCCCAATTCACTTCCAACTGTTTCCAGCTCAGTTTCAAATTCACGCAAGCTTTGTGGTAATGACTGTACAGTCTCTTTATACCTATTGGATTATAATTCTTAAGAACACATTTAAAAACGTGTAGAGCGATTGTATTCTAATTTTTTAGGATACATTTATAAACAGTGTGTGTGGCAGCATAGCCAATCATATATTTCTCGTTTATATTTTCTGTGATCCTCATTATATCATCGTACATGTGAAGAGCCACATCCATTTATCCCTATGCTTGATGCTTACGCCTGTTTATAGCTCAACTTCAAATGCACGCAAAAGCTCTGGTGATAGTGGTTGTACAGTCTCTGTCTCGCATTTGGCTTCTAATTCTTTAGAATACTACGAAGAAACACTATCGTTTATCGAACTGTACAATCTTCTTACAGCAGTCATTTTACAATTCTTTACATTGCAGGTATAAACAGTACACGTAGCACTGTAGCCAATTATATATTTCTCGTTCAGATTTTCTGTGATTCTCATCAAACATGTGAAGAGCCATGTCTATGTGGAGTATGACCAACCACTAAGCTTTTGACATTGCTTTTTCTAAAGCAAGATTTGATTTGTCGGTTATTCTATTCTTGAATCAAGCCACCTTTTGGTAATGATATCAATTTTATTCGCCCACGTGGAAGTTCTACTCCCCATTGGCGCTTGTTTCTGTGGGAGGTCAATTTGTTTGTCCCACATGCGTGGGTGAACAAAGTCAAACAACCTTTTATTGCTTGAAGGACGACGCCTATATGTGGTACACTAAGATTGCTTTTGATTGAGCTCCCCGAGCTCTAGCTCCGAGTTCCTCGTCACCCATTCCACTCATGGTCACTCGGCCGAGCCACTTGACATCTTTACCCTAATCACATGACCAATCTTCTCGAACAATCCATTCATTCTTGTTTCAATTTTTGAAGTTTTTTTATGCATTAACTATAGTTTATAGTCATATAATCTCATTAGTTCAACTTTTGTATACTTATATCATTTCATTACTTTAACCTTTGGATAGTTATATCATTTCATTAATTTAACGTTTGTATGGTTATGTCATTTCCTTCGTCTAACTTTTATATAGCCTATCATTTTTAGTCTATACTAACCTAACATTTATATTCGTTCGACTTCGTTTACGTGGTCTTAACTCATTTCATTTATCTCTATTCGTTTTATGTTTATGAAATTTATATAGTTGATCCCTTCATTACACTTAATCATTTATTATTTCATATATATATATATATATATATATATATATATATATATATCTATCACTTAATTTTTGTTGCTTCTTTACACTAATCAAATAAGAATGTTGTCCTACAATTTTTATTAATTCATTAGATTAATTATTTTATTTTTAATTTCTACAAAGGCACTTTTTGTGAACAAAATACTTATGACATCTACATCATTATTCTTAACCACCTTATCTAATAGCATTTATTTTCTTTTTTACATGGAAACGTCTACGATCTTGCCACCAAAAATTACGTCATCAAAGATCACTTGTTGAAACAAAAACACGCCTCAAATCTCATTCACCGACCCCAACCGCAATGGTGCATGGTGTAATTTTAGGGTCCTCGGACGTTCTGCCACCCCTTTGATTGACGCTTTCAAAATACATCACTATCATGTGCAATCAAATAATGGAGGAAAGCGTTCTCCAGGTTTCCTCATTTCTCCCTATTTTCTCTTTTCTACATTGTAATTGCCTTTTCTGGTTAATTGTCTGCATCGAATTTCACATTTCAAATTTGGTCTAAAACGAACCTCATACATCTGCTGATCAGCTAGTTTAACTAGGGGTTTAACCTTTTGCATTTCACTTATCACACACAACCTCGACTCACAAACAAAATCAACACATCAAAACATTCATTTCACCTGGTTAACTGATTGGGACTTGAACACCCAACAGAACCAGTCTCAGACATTTCCCAAGCCAAAACTACTCAAAACCAGCTTTAGACGGTTGTTCTTTAGGTACCTTTTTATCCACTTTTATTTTCACATCCTCTAAATTAATCATGATGATAAAAAACTTATTTCTTGATTTGTTTGTTAACAAGCTACATAAATAGATGTTTCTCTATTTCATGCCTATTGTCACCCTCTCTCAAGTCGAAATCCCGAACAAATATGTCCTCCATCCAATGATGACATCACTCCCCTAATGATATCTCCCAAGAAGATTCTAAACTCGAGACGATACCTTCGGTTACCCAACCCCTAGTTTCCATAGTCTCTCCTTATGGAGACCACATCATCAAAAATCATCCACACCTTGAAACCGATACCCATGTCCCTCATCAGTCTAGCCTTCCTAAACCAACTACATCTCCCACTCCTTTATAAACTCTTGGACCACCTCCTAACCCCATATATGATTTCATATTTTGAAAATCCCCCATAATCTCTCCATCCTCCCAATCCCCTCAATTGGTGGATCACATTCCACCCACATCCCTTTTTGTCAATTCTATTTCATCCACTACTAGTATGCCCATCAAACAATATCAACCTCTTATTACCTACATTCCTACCCATCATATGCTCCAATAGTCTCAATCTCGTAAGACTCATATCCCCACATATAACTTACTACAACAACCTACCGAGTCTCAATGATCACATCACATCCCTATTTATCAACACTAATAATAGTGGCACATATCCGATCACAATCCATGACACATGCTAATCCTTATGAAACAATTCCCCACACAATCACACATCTGCAAACTAATCAACCATCTTATCAAAATATTATGCAAACATCAGATCCACAAATTAATGACCACCTTATCAAACGATCCCCCAAACATCACATCCATAAGTTAATCAACCGCCCCATCAAAGGATTCCCCAAACACCCACACAGCCAAAACATATCATTCACCTTATCAAACTACATTTCAAACCACACAACCAATCTAATCTCAACCTAACAACACATCGAGTGATCCAATTCACCCCTTAATGACTCGGTTGGCTAGTTTAGAAGTCGCTACATTGGCACCCAAGAATACCTTATCTTACGAACAAATCTCTAATGAAACGATTCATCCGTTGGTTCGTATCAAATCTTATCCTCCTCATTGGAAAATTCCCAAGTTTATTAAGTTCAACTGCAAGGAAGATCCCCAACAACATCTCCTCGCATTTAAGTTCATGTGTGGTCTTATTGCACATGATCAAGACCTACTACTTCACACTTTTCCCATATCCTTATCTAGTCCTGCGTTGGGTTGAGTGCAATAGTATCTGCATATTCTCGTATTCTCCTTTTCCCAACTTACACATTTGTTCTTAGAGCACTTTTCAATCAATATTGCATGCAAAACCACTATCACTAACCTATACACCATCTGAAAGTTTTATGACAAGCCCATCGTGACTTCGTCGCATGATGGTGTGGTGTTATAAACCAACTATCCTTCTCTCTTCCGCAAACCAAACTCATCAAACTCTTCTCACGTTCATGTACAAAACACATATCTTCTACTTTGCAAATCCAATCATTCCAACCTTTGACAAAGCCTTCACCATGGCTTGAAAACTTGAAACTTGTGCCATTGAACAAGGTCATCTTAAGCTCAGATCGACCAAACCTAAAATTGAATCTACTAAACCATTCACACATAACGACACATTTAAAGGTATGGACAACACCATGGTTGTTAATCTCTCATCCACATCTACATCCAACACATGGCCTCAACAATAATCCCCTCAATCAACAACCAACTATACCCCCTTGGGAGAATCCTATAGCTCCGTATTTGACAAGTTGATGGCCATAAACTCCATCTAACTTCCTCCCATACGACCCGTGGATAATTCGCAAGCCAATCCTATTTGGTATCACGAAGCCCACTATTGTAAATATCATCGGGTCAAAGGTCACGACATTGAGAAATGTCATTCTTTCAAAGATCATATCTAAAAACTTATTAATAAGGGGGATATCCAAATCGATAGCTCCACCACTTCATCTAGCCAACCTCTCGACATAATTACACAAAATTTTCCTAATCAACCACTAATAAATCAAGCCCCTTTTACATCTCAATTATCAAATGCTTACGTGATTAACACCATCAATCAAGATCTCATCTTATCACCAACTCCATATGTCCCTATCTTAGACATTATTCCCACTTTTTATTTAGAACCTATCACACCTATATCAACTTTTACTACTTGTCCTAAACCTACACCTTCTTCTACCCTTACCACATTTGCATCAAATTTGACTATACCATCTACTTTATCCACTTCGATCATACCCCAATCTATCGCATCAAATTCATCCTTAGCACCTATTTCAGCCCCATTAATATCCACACATATCCCTACATCTCTCACATCTATGCCTTCACCCACATTTGCATCAAACACACCTATTACTACACCTACATCACTCATCTCTACAACCATCCCAACTAAACTCATTTCTACTACATGTACCTTTACAACCCCACCTACAACATCAACCCCATTAGCAAACATATCATTCTTACCCCTCGAAACATTTATGAAGTACCCAGGTCCCACCTACTTCTACACCAAAATTAATCCTACACCTACTTCATTACCTATAATGTCTACTCCATTGGTTACCACATCCCCTTTAGTAGGTTTGACTACCCTACCTACATCCATTCTACCTTTACCCATTAGACCATCCTTAGAGTCAATCCCAGTTCCTCCTTCCGCACTTTCTTTCGTACCAACCACACCAACAACCTTGACCATATCCACATCAGATTTGAGTATACATACAACTTCATCCACATATCTCGTGTCCCAAAGTTCCATATTAAACCCCTCGACCACATCTACATCTTACATTCCCATCACCACATCACTCACATCTCCAAATATGCCAATAAGGACCACCTCCTGTCAATCCCAACTACACCAATGTTTTTCATATCAAAAATCCACTTATCCATACCTTGACATCCTTACCTATATCCTTGCCCACGGCCACATCACTTGTTCTATCCGAATACTCTTTATGTAATCCTTCTATCACACTAACCATATCCTCTTAATTTGCCACTCCACCGATGGTATCCCTTGGAAAATTTATGGAATAAACACCTCCACCTGAGACAAACACAAGGGGGATCCACTTTCCCTCTATAAAATCAACTCTTTCCATGTCAAAACTAAAACAATCCACATATCACATAGATCTCATTAATCACATCATACAAACACCTATTTCTCCATTAATATCCTCTTCTTGTTTTAGGAATATTTCTCTATCAATATCCACAACACCACCATAAGATCTCTAGTTGAGATTATTACCATCCTGTCGAAGGAAAATCTTCTCGATCAAAATATAAGGCTCATGGAAAGCACCCCCAAAATATCATGCACATCCTTGTAAAAGGCGGGCCTTCCCTCTTTTCAAAGCAACCCAATGTTGCAATATCTATTTTAGGGTCAGTCCCTTCATCTACAACATCTCGCAATGATAAAGTGACATCCAAACAATCCAGTCCTCCAACCAAATTTGATTTGTCTTTTGAAACATCTTATTCACCCATCCAATCTACATCTGTACCTAAGTCCAAGCCAAAACATCATAAGAGTTATCTTCTTTTAAACACTTCGATGGGGTCCTACGTAGATATCCTTCGACATTTAATTCGAATATCTACCATCATGTTTCCTTCCATTAATTATTTTAATCCCCATAGTCCAAATCCATCATGGTTCAATCCCAATTGCATTTGCACCTATCATCATACCCTGGGCCATGAAATTTCACATTGTAAGGCCTTTTAGATAATCATCCATAACCTTATTGAGAAAGGCGATCTCCTCATTCAGGGGAAACATATTTCTCCATCCAAATTTAATCCAATTTGTATCCCATCCATCGGGTTTCCCACGATTCCTCTATCCATATCATCCCTTAACATCCCTCCTGCACATGAAATTCCTCCTAAGGAAGGTCCTTCATTGTTCATCAATCTGTTTTATCTTGCCAAGCAAAATTTTGGTCTCGACCATTTATCCAATCAAATCCAAAACAATCTCATCTAAAATCCTTCGAAACCCTTTAAATCATCCACATTTAATTCATTAGGGGAGAAGCCTTCCCTCGATCCTTGAGCATATCATCCGTCTGACTCCTTGACACTAGAGGACCTTACTCCGTGAAATTGTTTTATTTACCTCATCCAAATTCATCCAATCTAAACTAATTCTGTCAAAATCTTCATCTCACCTTAAGTCCACTATTGTGGCCATATTTGTCCTTCCATTGAGGACCATTTATTTTCATCAAAGTCCTCCTTTGAGGCCATGTTTGTCTTTCCATTGAGAGACCATTTTTATTATTTTCTTATCAAATTCCACCATTGTGGCCATATTTGTGCCTCTTTTGGGGCACCATCTGTTTCATCAAGTCCACATTTGTGGCCATTTTTTTCCTTCCATATTTTTGTCTCTCTTAGGGCATAATTTATTTTCATCAAAATCCACATCATTGGTCATATTTTTGCTTCCTTAAGGACATAGTTTTATTTCTGCTTATCTATCACATCTAATTCTTTACAAGCTATCATCTCATCCTGTCATAACTTTACTGTCTTCCCTCCCTTGGTGGTAAACCAAAGACAAAACCTCTTAATGCATTGCACTTGTGACCAATCTATTGTTAGCCTATCTACCAATGAGCACTTAGTCATATCTTTAGATCATTCCTCCATCATTAGTCCCTTCCATCTCATTTGTAATGATATGGAACTACGTGGTTTACCATCACTTCCTCAACATGACCATAAATATGGGTACCACGGTTCTGTCCATAGCATTTTCCTTATGGATAGGTTCTCCCTTATTGGTGAGAACTCCGTGATCATTACATCCATCATCCTCTTATCTACCTATCGAAACCACACAAAAGGATTGAGGGTGTCACTTATATGATCATCATCCCCTCCTAAGTGGTCTACCTAGTTATACCCAACTCTTCCCCATCAAATAAAAGATTCAAAAAAAAAAAAAAATCAAAGACAAAAAAAAAAGCAACAATTATGGATGCCCCTATCTCATACTATCTTATCCACAAAAATAAACTAATCCCTTGAAGGAAAACTATTCATTTAAAAACATATATTAAAAATAGATTTCTCCTCCAAAGGACAACTATCATGCATATCTTATCCTGCCATCTAAAAGAAAAAGTCAAAAATATAGAAAAAAAGCAAAAAGTAGACCATACCCTCGAAGGATGGCTACTCTCTTATCATGGTAGTGAAGGCTTCCCATATTGATCAACCTTCTATATATCATAACATCCTAAGAAAGCTTCCTGCATCGATCAAATTTCTCATATACATTACAGACTTCCCACATTGATCAGTTTGCATCTTCCCCCTTCCTAGAGCTGGGGCATAGTCCTAAGAACAACCGCATATGGAGATCCTGCTTCCCGCGTGCAAGTTACATCTCCAACCCCTTTTGTCGTGACAAAATTAGCTTCATTAGCATTTGGCATCCATATTTCCCTCATGAAATTTTGGTATAACTAACTATCATTTGTTATGTGTTAACACTTGATGTTGGATGTAAGTGCAATTCCTTGAATGGTCCTCTATCTTGTTTATCACCAATCCAGGTTTGAGGCATGACTTCCTCGTATCCTCCTTGCTATGACCATGTGTCATTTATCTCATTAAAGTCATCTTTTATCAAAATCATATTCTTCCATTTCAAATCATGAATTCTATATCTATTTGTTTACCTCTAAGGATAGCACATCTGACCATCATCCATAATCCCATGAATTTTGTTATTGTCCATACACTTTTCAGTTTGGGATTTCTACTTGATCTACATTGCAGTTTATGAATCCTACTTGAATATCCCTCTCAAGAAGATTTTGTTATCCTACAACTTCTTATCCCCCATCATGATCAACAATGTTTTTGATCCAATACTCCTCGCTCCTCATTTCCAATCATCACCACTTATCCCCACATCATCCTTCTCACCTTTTTATCCCCTTTCACCACTATGTGTTTCTTCCTTTAATTTCCTCCCAAATTTTCACTTTTCCTCTTCTACTTGACATTATTACATCATCACTTCAACCACATGGGCATCCCAATTAAGGATTTCCCTTACACTCTCTATCTACAATGCATATATTCCTTGATCCATTCATGTCGCACTCCTTTGTTTCCTTATTATCACCTCCTTTCACCTCTTGTTCCATTTTGATATACACCACTCACTCTTTTCTCATCCTTCCTAGTATTCATCTTCTGCTTGGTCATCTTACTTACACACTTTCACAAGTATGGAAAATTTACTTGAGGGTTCCCCTTTAGTCCATCTTGTCATACCCTCTTCCCATCAACTCGCCAATCGCTTAATTCTTCTCATCATTCTTCTTCTTCGGCTTGGCGATCCTACTTAACCATCCCTATCACATGACAATCTTACTTAAGAGTCCCTCTTAAGGTTGATCTATCATCTAACTTTCCTCCATCTCACCATATTTCCCTCATCTTATTTCTCACGCCTCTCGTTGTATTCATCTATTCTAGTCAACCATTCCACACCTATACCCATTACAATGTTGTCTTTCTCCTTGCATATCATCACTTTGCCGGTTTGGAGATCTTACTTAACCACTCCTGCGGCATGGTGATCTTACTTAAGAGTCCTTATTAAGGATGATCTATCATCCTACACTCACCCACCACTCCACATCATCGCCATCTATATTTTCTTGTCATTCCCCATCATCAAATCCTCTCACCTCCTCTTCCATTCTCACAAATACCACCTTCGTTTTCCCACTATTCATCTCCATCATCCCTCGCTTGGCACTCTTACTTAAACATTTCTTTCCCATTCATTTCATGTATTTTTTTCATCTTTACCTCATTCATCCTCATCCACTACACATTATCCTTTCCTTCATCCTTGGAAAATTTGTTATCCCTCCTTTCTTCACTCTTTCCACTCCATCTTCTAGAGTTCTACGACATATCTATTCCTATGCTTACCCTCCATTATTGTTGGTATTCACCTACCATTTTTTCATCATCATTTTTTTGTTAATAATTATTAGTGGAATTCTCTTAAAAATCACTCCTCCCCATTCTGCACGGCCTTGTTACTTCTCTTTGGCCTCCTCTATTCTTTATTCATTCCTTCCTTCCTCTTGTGCCCTCTGATCATTATCGAGGGACTCCTAACGTCCCTTCATTGGCGTTCCCTCTTCCATTCCTCATTTATTTTTCCCTCTTCTCACCTTTCCTCCCATCCTTCCCTACCGATCATTATCGATGGATTTCTCCTAACATCCCTTCGCTGGCATTGCCTCTCCTATCCCTTCCTCTCTTTTTCTTTGCCACCTCTCCATCTTCCATTCTTCCTTGCCAATTTCTTTACTATCTTCATCATACACCCTCTCTCTATTTTCTTGTCATCAACTTATCCTCATCTCACACATCTCCACATATTTTCCAATTTGTGTCATTCCTCCCCTCCAACTTCTCTTTACATTTCTGATACTGCTCACTCTTTACCAAATATCTCCGTTCTTGGTTCCCTTCCTTCTACATAATTTTCTCTGTTGTACGGTTATCCTCTCCTCCTTTATGATCTCATCTTATTTCACTTCCTCTATATCATCTTCATCCCCTTTTTACTTCACATTTCCCTCTTACCTCCCCACTAATAACTTTGGATCTTAAGCGTTATCCCATCTTTTTAATCATCCCACCATCCATATGCATTTCAACGCAGATCGGTTCCATATTATTTTCCTTGGATTTCCTCACCATGATCTGGTTCCTTCAATATTCTCTGCTCTATCATCTCTTTTGTTTTCCATTACTTCTCTCCCTTCATCTGCTTCACCCTCCTTCACACCTTTCATTTTAAATTTTTTTATATTTTTTTTTTCATAATTTCACCCTCTACTCTGTCATTTTCTTGTCTTCTCATTTCCTTGTTCCCCTATCATCCCTTCTCCTCTCCTCCATCTTTGTTATCCTCTTCCTCCCCTTTCATTCCATTTTTATTCTCCTCCTCCATCTCCATCCACTCTATTCCATGCCCTTTTCTCCTTCACCTTTGACCTTTCTTTCTCTTCTCATAATCAACTACTACTCCCATCCATTCCCTTTTCTCTTTCTCATTACGTCCTTCAACACATCCCTCACACCTAGCATTCACAATCAATTCTGATGTTTCTCCATTTATGCACCACCATCGATCCATTTCATTACATCTCGTTCTCATTCTATTCTCTCGCAACATTGACTTCTCCTCGTTTCAAGAACTCTGTCACCTCTTCTATCTTCGTCAGCCCTCTCACAGGGGCATCATCATATCCATTTCTAATAATTTCTTCCCATGGTATTTTCATCTTTAAGGATACCATGAAAACCATCACCTATCACCTTTTCCCTTACAAGTTCCTACTTTACTTTTTCTTGGAAAACATCAATCATAATCTTTCCCCCATTTCCATGAATCATAGTTTGTTCTACTTTATTGTCAACAAAACATCTTCCTTAGAAAATATCTATTCAAAACTATTCACTTCCCCTTCTTGGGGCATTTTATCTCATACTTCTATCTAATTAGTTCTTCACGTCCTCCTTTGTGACAATACTGTTCTCCCTTTGGGGAAATTTATTGAACCACTCCTTCCACTTTTGTTGGCTATATTTTTACATAGATGAAAACCTAGGCGGTCATGAGATAAATATCCCTCATTTACCAAAGTGAGTCTCGCATGTAATATTTTTATCAATTGTGGATCTTAGTAGTGTTTCATGGGTTTTACTTTAATTGCAATGCTCATGAGCCATAACTAGGCAATTATTTAGCAAGTAAGCAAATATAAATAAATATTTGTAGAAGAGGGAATAGTTGAATACGGAAAGAAAGAAAAGAAGATGTGTAATCCAACCAATAGTTCACAAAGTTGATCTCATGCACATAGATAAAACAAAAGATCTCACCATACAAAATTAAAGGAAAGGAAAGTTTCGATCTAAATATCATATAACAAAAAGTTATGCAAATATTTACACAAAAGTAAGAAGTAAATGCACCATTGACACAAAGTTCTCTGAAATCCACATCTTTTCAATTCTTTAGCTTTGGAAAAGATATCAAGGGGTTCATCTCAAAGTCTCGTAACACAAGAATGCTGATTACAAATTCTCATATTTTACTATGTAGGCTCTTCCTCTATTTATAGTGTATAGAGGGCAATTACAAATAGGAAGTTTTTAATGAATTGCCACATGTTGAAGCTATGAAAAAGGGAAGCAACTGGAAATCTTCCTCCTGTAATTCCTCTTTGCATGACATGCATGATTTATAAATGAAAATAGAACCTTCTATTTTGCATGTCTACCACCTATTTCCAAGTAATTGACTTCTTCTAATAACTTGAAGTAACGGAATTTTAAACCAATCACTTAAGTTTTACAATTTAATTGATTACTCAATCAATTTTTAGAGAAAATAAGAGAAAGAAGAAGAAAGAGAAGAAATTAGAAGAAAGCTACTGCAACACTCCCAGTCTTGTTCTTCTTCCATACTTTGCATGTTGATCCAACTTGTATTGCACCTCTGCCTCATGAATGATCTGAATGATATCTCTGCCTTGAATCTGAGATGATTTTTCTTTTTCATATGCTATTGAATCCTTTCCTTTGATTCTCACCAAAATGGATTTGGAAGCATCTGACTGTGATTTTCTTGTGGTTGTTGCCTCTAACATGTCTTCTCCTCTTATCCTTGAAGATTTTGCAATTCTTCTCTAGTACATGCACTAATAAAATGCTTGTCAGTAAACAATTCAGACAAAACTCATCACCTTTTATTTTTAATTGCATATGAGCAATTTTAAATTCTGGAAAGCACTCTGGGTGAAGGAAAATACAAGTAAATTCAATGAAGACTTCAACTGGAAGATTGTGAGCACATGCACAAGCTCTTGAAAGGAATTTTCCATGTAATGACTTCCACATGGGCTGCACTAGAAACAAGAGAATGATTTTTTCGGAAGCCTTTGCAATTATGAGAGTTGGATCTACCAATGGCCTTGGATCTATCAATCAAATCAGTGATAGGTTCAGGGCCCATGTCTATATCATTGATTTTGGTGAGCCTAGAAGTTATGCATGATTCTGCTGACCCTTCTCTTTCATCATGCTTCAACATGCCTGAAATAATCTTTGTCTGAAGAGTTCTTTTTCTTTTATTTTTTCCAGAATCCCTTGTAATTGGATCAATTTGTGCAGATCCTGCAATTTCTTCTAATTCAGAAGATATATTCAATGTATCTGACATTTATTTTGACTTCTTTTCACCAATATGAGCACCTATGATGAATACCTATAATTGATTCAGACAAATATGGAGTCCATGACATGAATACTCAATTTTTATCACCAAAATCTACTTATAAAGCCTGCTGCCCTAAAATTTGAGACCTTGCTTGCATGCTAAGCAAGCTAATAATATTATTTAATTCACCTGGGCACTTATACCAACATGCAGATGTTTGGAATAATAAAAATAAAGCTTCTCCAACCCTAGGTGCCAAAACTGGAAGCTTCCCAGCAATGGAAAATACTCTTTAATGCAAAATACTCCTTTTGGCGCCAAAATCCTCTAGGATAACAAGCTCCATCAAAAAGAATTAATTATCTCTTCCTTATGGCATCCCATGCTTATATAGCCAACTGCATGCTATTTTTAATAATTGCTTTCTCCTATTTTTGGCAATTATTTAATAATAAGCCACATTCTTTCTCTTAATTTAGGCACTCAAGTTTGCATGTTTCTCGCTTATTTTTATGAAATTATTTTATTTATTTTTAGCATGCATCCTTGCCTTCTCTTTAGCTCATCCAGTTGCTTTGACTTTCCTCCTATTTATGGTGCCAAACTTAGCTAGAAATAATAATAATAAATATCATTTAATGCATGTAATCATGCCAAGATGGGTCACACTTTTTGGTTAGAGGGTGTGCTAAAAATAAGAAGTCAAAGTAATGGGAATTTTTACCCTGCCAGGAAGCTCCAAAAATCCCATCCTTCACTTAAGTGACTTGACTTCATCATGGGAATTTTAACCATACTAGGAAGGTATAAAATTCTCACTGCATGTCACTACCAAAATTCCCATTGGTAGCTTAAGTGACTCCTTCCAAAAAGTACGAATTGCATGGGAAAGCTTCTAAAGTTGTGTGAAAACTCATCAACAACATTTTATTTCCATTTTTGGATTTTTGGTGAAGAAAACACAAATAGAGAATAGAATTTTCCATTTTTGGAAAGGGTTCGAGAAGATGTAGTAAGAACAACTTTGCAAGTGCCATAACTTTCACTCTGTGGCTCTGTTTTAGGTGTCATTTTCTCTAAAAGTGCATATTTTCTTGAGCTCTACGCATTGATGGAATTTTTTTCTTATTTTCATAAAATCCATTTTACACCTTTTTGGACCAAGTGACTTCATACAATCTCTGAAATAATCCAGCTTTGATCGCCTTTAGACAAAATTAGTAATTAAAAATAATGGATAGCTTTTCAAAACCCCGGGCACAGGAAAGGTTTGACAAGAAGAATGAACAGACTACGGGAATCGTTGAAGAAAAAAAAACCAAAAATAAAACAAAAAAAGAAATAAAATAAAACAAAAGAAGTCGCTTTAGTAATTACTCAAAAATTTCTCCAATTAGTTGATCTGCGAAAATTCTTCCCCTAGGTGAATGTTCTGTGGTAATAATGATGGGGTGAAGTGATTTATATAACCTAAATCCTCCAATTTTAGCTCAATATATTTTTAAAATAACTTTATTTATTTAATAAATAAATAAATAAAACACTTATGAGACAAGGTCGATGAATGAATTAGTGAGCTTTGGCATGTGGGTATTTGTGAAATTTGGATTTTATAACTCTCTAGGGATACCTTAGAGAAATGCAAACAACTACAGAGTAAAACAAGCACAAAATAATCCGTTACTTTGAAGAGAATGATTTTTAAAAAATGGGTAGTCCCATCTTTCGGGGTGAAATCTTAGGGACACCAACTTTGCATTGTCTTTGGGGCATCATTATTTTCATCCTCGTCCCTTTTACGGAGGCATGATTTTCATTCGATTCCTCATGTATGAAGGAATTCACATCGCATAAGTTGTGCATACTTTTATGTTTTCCTATGACCCATTGGTCATCACGGTTTACATCCATATTGCAGTGATCTTCACCCACTCACTAGTCCATATAACATTATCACCCATCTCCATTGAGACCACAATTTTCCTCTACCAATGTGATATTGGAGTCACCGCCATATTTTTCATTTTTATTGTGATCCATCTTGCCTTTGGTCATGTTTTTATCCACCCCATCCCTTTTGCAGACACATGATTTCATCCAACTCTTTTTGTTTTTGTCTTTTGGATTCTTTATCGAAACCACTCAACAAAAGGGGAAAATGTAAACACCAAATTTTGGTATCACTCTGCGTTTTCTCCCTCTTTCAATAAACTTATCCATGAGAATCGCATCTCTCACCAAAACAACATATTTAATAGATCAATTTGAATTAATTAATTGACCCCCTTAAACCTCATTATCTAAATATGCCAATTAAGTCACACTCATCCACTATTACACCCACCATACAAATAAAGAACCCCACATGTTCCCCACTTAATCAAGCTCAATTTAATAAAATCATATCTAAAAACCACCTAATAATCAATCCCCCAAAATTATTAAATTCATGAACCCCACCTATGAAATTAATAATTATAAAACCCAAATACATCAAAATCCGACATCCCATTCAAATATTCAATAGTGTAAAGTAATCCACATGGGATTCACTATTACACCTAACATTTCAAATCATGTCCCCACTCATATCATATCTTTTATTTTTTCAAATCATGCCCCCACTCATATCGAGATCTTTTCTTTTTTCAAATCATGTCCCCACTCATATCATATCAAATCCTAATCAGGTCCCATTAAGCAGGTTTACTTTTGTAAACTTCGGTTACTCATTAACCTCAAATTTAACCCATGTTAAAGCTATACATATAACCCTTTCCCCACTCTTAACCAATATATATGAAATTTATGAAAAATATTTTGAAGCTTGAATGGTTGAAAATAAGAAGAAAACAAGGAATAAGTTTTGAAGCTATGGCAAACCTCGACACTATAGTGAGAATGTTATGAGTCTCTCCCACATGTTGTATTTCTCTACTCCTTTTCTTGGGCATATTGTATTTATATACATCTACATGCTGTCTATTATTCATTTTGTTTTATTTCCATATTTTTGACACGGGGTTAACATCATCCAGGAGTTCACAACCTCTTGGAACCGGCATTGTTCGAAGCCCCGCATATCTTGATCTAATCATATTTGTTCAAGTTTTTACAGGCATTATCACGTATATCTCTTCTTGAAACTCGTAGATCTACATCCACATCTAAGGTAATAATCCATCCATCATTCAAAGTTGATGGTGGCTTCCATATCAACATTCACCCGCGAGAATGAAGTTTCATGATCAACATAAGATATAGAAAAAAGGAGATAGTTGTATTGGGTAACATTTATTTGTGCAAGCTTCTGCCGCAATATATTACAAATAGAATCTTTTGGCACCAAATTGACCACATACATGCATTGGGTGGCCTGGAAAATTCTTGGGGAAATTTTGTTTCAGTGCCCAATGATCCCAAAGTGCTTAGCTATATCAGTCGAACGTAGTCCCTTAAGATCCATGAGAGCGAAAAAGGCTATAAGTTCCTGGGGTGATTTATCATTCTCTGTGGAACTTTGAAAGGTACCGTTGGATCCTATACCTCCACATTGGTATGCTCTACAAAATCGTATCTTGGTTTATTCCATCTCAATTCAGTACTCTCGTTGTCATATTGTTTGTAAATGTGCCAAATAGTTTAGTTTGAATCAATGGAAGGATGTTCGATGCTATATATTGTAAAAACAATATCATGGCACTTTGAATCGACCATGCAAAAACATTGGGATGGTCTAGTAAACACTTGGGGATATTTTTTTCAAAGGCCATAGTGTCTCGGTGATTTAGGGCTACTTCATATGGGGGTAGTTCTTTAAGAGCCACGAGAGAAAAAGAGGCTATAAGTTTTCCGGGTGATTTCTCAAGCTCTGTGGCACCTTGAAAGGTATCGTGCGGTGCCGATGCTTCTAGTCTAGTTCATCCGAGCATAGTCCCTTAAGAGCTCGAGAGCAAAAAGGCTATACATTCGCGGGTGATTTGTTAGGCTCTCTAATACCTTGAAGGTATTGTCTAATCCTAAACACCTGCATTGGTACCCTCATGAAATATTGTCTTAGTTTATTCCATCTCAATCCCTTCCTCTCATTGTTATATTGTTTACAAATGCACCGAATAACTCAGTTTGAGTCAGTGGACAACTGTCAATTGCTATATATTGCAAAACAAATCTTGTGGAACCGAACCAACCATGCACATGTGTTGGGATATCCTAGTAAACACTTGGGGAGGTGTTTTTTGGGTGCCATATGGTCCCGATGCTTATGGGCTACTTCGTTTGGGCATAGTCCTTTAAGAGCTCTGAGAGAAAAAAAGGCTATAAGTTTTCTGGGTGATTTCTCATGCTCCATGACACCTTGAAAGGTATCATTTGATCCTACACCTCTGCATTGGTACCTATACAAAATTATGTCTCAGTTTATTCCATCTCAATTACGTCCTCTCACTATCCTATTGTTTGCAAATGCACTGAATAGCTCAATTTGAGTGAGTAGACAAATTGCAAACGGAATCTCATGGAACCAAACCAACCACGCAAACATGTCGGGATATCCTAGTAAATGCTTATAGAGGTGTCATTTTGGTGCCATACGATCCCTAGTGCTTTCGGGCTACTTCGTCCAGAGACACATCCCCTTAATAGCCCGAGAGTAAAAAAGACTATAAGTTCACTGGGTGATTTATCGGGCTACATGGCACCTTGAAAGGTTTTGTGTGATCCTAAACCTCCATATTAGAACCCTCTATGAAATCCTATCTTGGTTTATTCCATATCAATTAAGTCCTCTCGTTGTCATATTGTTTGTAAATATGCCGAATAGCTTAGTTTGAGTGAGTGGAAAATTGTTCGATGCTATATATTGTAAAAAAATCTCGTGACACTAAATCGACCATGCACATGCATTGGTATGGCCTATTAAACACTTGGAGAGGCATTTTTTCAGTTCTATATGGTGTCGGTGCTTAGGGCTACTTAAATGCAGGCGTAGTCCCTTAAGAGTCGTGAGAGCAAAAAGGCTCTAAGTTCACCGATTGATTTCTCAAGCTCCATGTCACCTTTAAGGTCTCGTCTAATACTATACCTCCACATTGGTACCATATGTGAACGCCTATCTTAGTTTATTCCATCTCAATTCCATCATCTCATTGTCCTATTGTTTGCAAATGTGCCGAATAGCTTAGTTTGAGTTCTTGGATGGTATCCATTGATATATGTTACAAAAAATTATTTTTACACTAAACCAACCACACACATGCATTGGAATGGCCTGGTAAATTCTTGGGGAGGTGTCATTTCAGTGCCATACGGTCCCGATGCTTACGGGCTACTTCGTCCGGGCGTAGTTCCTTAAGAGATTTGAGAGCAAAAAAGGATATACGTTCACTAGGTGATTTCTTTAGCTCCATGGATTCTTAAAAGGTATAATCTAATCCTAAACCTATGTGTTGGTTCCCTATACAAAATCCTATCTCGGTTTATTCCATATTAATTCCTTCCTCTCGTTGTCCTATTGTTTGCAAATGTGTCGAATAACTCAGTTTGAGTTAGTGGACGATTGTCCATTGCTATATATTGCAAATGGAAGCTCGTGGCACTAAACTGAAAATGCACACATGTTAGGATGGCACAGTAAACACTTGGGAGGCTCATTTTTCTACCATATGATCCAGTGTTTACGGGATACTTCATCAGGGCGTACTCCCTTAAGAGCCCTGAGAAAAAAATGACTATAAGTTCGTTGGGTGATTTATCAAGATCCATGGCACCTTGAAAGGTATCATCTGATCTTAAACCTCTACATTTGTACCCTCTCCAAAATTCTGTCTCAATTTATTCCATCTCAATTTTTTCCTCTCGTTGTCCTATTGTTTGCAAATGTGTTAAATAACTCAACTTGAGTCAATGGACGGTTGTCCATTGCTATATTTTGTAAAAGAAAGCTCATGGAACCAAATTGACCATAGAAATGCGTTAATATGGCCTTATAAAATCTTAGGGAGGATTTATTTCGGTGCCATATGGTCTCAATGCTTCTAGGCTACTTCATCTGGGTGTAGTCCTTTAAGAGCCCTGAGAGAAAAAAGGCTATAAGTTTGATAGGTGATTTCTCGGGCTCCGTAGAACCTTGAAATGTATCATCTGATCATAAACCTCTAAGTTGGTACCCTCTATGAAATCCTATCTTGGTTTATTCCATATCAGTTTTGTCCTCTTGATGTCTTATTGTTTTAAATGCACCTTTGAATAGCTCGGTTTGAGTCAATAGATGAATGTCCATTGCTATATTTTACAAATGGAAGATTGTGGCACCAAAGCAATCATGTACATACATTGAGATGACCTAGTAAACATTTAGGGAGGTATCATTTCACTTCCATATGGTCCCGGTGCTTGTGGGCTAATTTTTCCGAGCGTAGTCCCTTAAGAGCCTTGAGAGAAAAAAAGGCTATAAGTTCATCAGTGATTTCTCAAGCTCCATGGCACCTTGAAAGGTCTCGTCTGATATTACACCTTTTCCTTAATACCCTATGTAAATGTGTGTCTCGGTTTATACCATCTCAATTCCATCCTCTCGCTGTCCTATTGTTTGTAAATGTGCCGAATAGCTCAATTTGAGTCAGTGGATGACTGTCCATTGGTATATTTTGTAAATGAAAGATCTTGGCACCAAAACAACCACACACACATGTCAAGATGGCCTAGTAAATTATTAGGGAGGCATCATTTTGTTGTCATATGATCTCGATGTTTTCAAGCTACTTCATTTGGGCGTAGTCCTTTAAGAGCCCTAAGAGCAAAAAGGTTATAAGTTCACCGGGTGATTTATCGGGATCCATGGCACCTTCAAAGGTATCTTTTGATCCTACACGGATGTGTTGGTACAAATTACAAAAGCCTACCTTGGTTTATTCCATCTCAATTCGGTCATCTCGCTATCCTATTGTTTACAAATTCGTCGAATAGGTCAGTTTGAGTCAGTGAACGGTTGTTCGATGTTATATATTACAAACGGAAGCTTGCGGAACCAAACCAAGCACAAAAAAACATTGGGATGGCTTGGTAAATGAATGAGGAGGTTTCATGTTGGTCCATCTGGTCCCAATGCTTCGAGGTTACTTAAATGCGGCCATAGTCCCCAAGATCCTTGAGAGCAAAAAAAGCTATAAGTTCGTTGGGTGATTTCTCGGGCTTCATGGCACCTTGAAAGGTATTTTATGATCTTGCACCTCCATATTGGTACCCTATGCAAAATCCTATCTTGGTTTATTCCATCTCAATTCCTTCCTCTCCCTATCATATTATTTGCAAATGTGCCAAATATCTTAGTTTGAGTCAGTGGAAGAAGGTTTGTCCATTTCTATATTTTACAAATGGAAGCTCATGGTATTGAACCAACTACACACATGTGTCGGGATGGCTTAGTGAATTCTTGGGGACACATCATTTTGGTGCCCAAAATCCTTCAATGTGAAACAAGTACTAGGAAACATGTTAAGAAGAGATGGTTCATACAATATAGGTGGTGAAATGAGAATTTTAAGAAGAGATTTTTCATACAATATAGGTGGTGAAATGAGAATTTATGTTTATTGTTCCTTTCTATTATTTAATTTCCTTTAGCTTCGAGAATAATAAATTATCTACTAACAATGCCAACCACGTGAAGGTGGAAACTTTTTTGGCACCACTAACCTACATAAACATGTTAGTAAGCAATTAATTAAAATTTTAAAACCTAAAAATTTAAACAAAATCATTAAAGTAAATATTCAAATTAAATTCATGTAGATGTATATCAAATATTAAGTGAACATACCTTTGGAAATTTAATCCAATGAACCGTAAGGATCAACTCTATTCTTGAATGTAGTAAGAATTGCTTCATGATCTGATTCATGAATTTTCCACATATTCTTGTTTGATGACCTACCTCGATAATTGATCAAGTGAATATTTGTTTCAAGAACCAAATGTGAGTGTGAATTATCTTTCTATGTACTTCATAGTCTTTAAACAACCAAGAATTTGATTTTTTGATAGGATATCATCTAAGCCAAGTTCTAATGACTACCATTGACCTAGTGGGATACTCAAGGTTTTCACCATCAATGACTATGGAAGTCGATTTTACCCCCTCTACACAATGAGATTAGAAGTAATTTGTTTCCTCCTTGTTAAATTTTGTCATGCATAACTACAAAAACGTGCCCCACATCACAAAGTAAATCTCAAGTTAAATTTAAAATACATTAAGAGTTGACCATTTAATGATTTGTAAATTTATAACATGACATACATATGTACCTTGTTGCACTAAATCAGAGACTTGGTCAAAGTCGAGGTGATGTTATCATTCAAGACATTGTAAGTTGTAATGCTCATGGAAATTGATATGTGTCGATTGAAATTCGAGGTATAAAAGTCCATTCATCCACCAAATGTTGTGACTCACATTCATTCCACACAAAATCAATGCATGATATACAAAAACATGTCATGCACCTAATATAAATAGTCCAGAACTTACATTTGAAATATGGAATGAGTACACATCACTTGATCCTGTAACTGTTATACAATCTTCATAGCTTGCCAAATGTTGTTCCTCTATCAACAAGAAATATCTATGAACTGTTGAACTCTCTTGAGATTCATGACACATATTCTTGACACACCAATCAATAATGTTTTCTACACCTGCAAAATTTAGCAGTGTCTTTGAACTTTAACTCTTCTCTTGCAAGGTCTCTTTTCACACATTCTCCTACACCATCATGCTCTCCTTTCCCATGTCTTGCCTTAGTAAAACTCTAGATATGTTGTACACCTATTTCTATGTGCATGCTTCTTGGCCAATAAAACATCCATGCATTCTCAAATTGTGATGTGCGGTTATGTCTGGCAAAATTTAATGTTGATTGAAAAAAATGTTCCTCTCATTCAAGTTCACATAAAATAACTGGAAAAACCCTTGCACATATTTTGTATAATGTATTTGATCATCACTGATGTAGAAATGACTCTCTCTTAATATTTTTTGATCTTGTTCGGTGCTATTCGGAGTGTGCATGAATGTTATATGCATGAAAATAACAACTTGCATTAAGTTATAGTATTGAGACCGAACCTCCATTTGTGGCTGTAATGTGTAATTCTCTACAAATTCAACTACTGAAACAATAATACCAAGTGGGAATGTGTCCTTGATTAACTTGAATTGTTCATCTAACCATCAAGCTATATGTGTGTGCCTTGCATACTCATAAACAATTTCCTCTCTGAATTTGATCATCTATTCTCGATACGGGTAATTTTTCGACATGTGAGCTCACACCTCTTAGATTATTTTCCATATTTTAATTGATATGTCATAGATTTATATTTGCTAAAACCAAATAATTATTTTCCAATTTAATGTGTACTCTCCTTATGGATATAACTTTTCAATTTTGGCAAGCCATCACATACATTGCATGTTCCATCCAAACATAATTTGTCATAAAAAATTGACCAGTTGATCTTTCAAAAAATATCATTGGAATAAATTCCCTTACAAATTTTTGTGGGACATTTGATCCACACTCTTGCAACATGATGTCATCATGCAAAACACAACGTACTTGACAAAAAACATTATAATGCATTGAAAATTTAACATGATTCCTGCAATGACAAGTGGTACACGAGTGATTTATTTTCACATAAAAGGGTTTTTTCATTTAAGAAAATATTTGGCTAATGTTAATTTTTGGATTTTCATTCTTAAAATTAGAGAACAATTGTGTTTAAGTCAAATCTAAGAAATGATTTGCACATGATTCACTATTACGAGAACTTATTCTTCTTTTTATCATATCTCTTCTATTCGTGTGACACCCTTGTTTTCTCGTTCCAAAATTTATGTGTAATTATTTTAGAATATCACATTTATTCTTGTCTTACCATGGGAATCTACTAGAGAATTCCCAATAGTTAGTGTTATTGGCTGACTCAAGACTTTTGTGTCTCCCTATTGATTTCATTAGTGTTTTTTTTTAGCTTCAAAGCTCTATTTGTTTTTCTAATCAATCGTTTATTAAATTTTTATCACTAATCTGTACAATTAGTAAGTGCATGCCATATAACATTACTATATTTGGTACGTCTGTTAACACCTACATTTTGGTATGCTTTATGCATATTTTCAACAATTGACGTATTTCGATCATCAACATTAGATGTTATTAACCCTAGGGTCTTCATTGTAGGCATCATCTTAATTAATTTCATCGTAATAAATAATTGAAATCTTTGTGTATCATTTAAATTCTCAAAGTATTTGTCCCAAATTCCACTATCTTTTCTTCTCGCATTTCTTTCAGACATTTTGTTAGGCATTAGTTTTATAATGTTTTCATTAATTTAAATTAAGTGAATGGGTTTTCTATGCATAATGGAAGGAGGTATTCTTAGAGATAAATATTCATTAGCAAGGTTACTTTATTCATTCGGTGTTTCCATCCAAATTTTAGGATTAACACTTGGATTCACAGGTGAAAGTTCAATATTTGGATTCTTAGGTAAAGGTTCAACATTTGGGTTCATATCAATTTCTTCATCCATACCAACATTATCATTCAATTCATTATCAATATTCATTACAAAATCATTATTCTCTACATTTTCATTTTGTATTTCATCCTCATTTTCTAAAACATTAGGTACATTTGATATAGTAGAAGTACCTTTCCCATCACGAAGTTTTTGCATTCACATCACTTTCTTTATTCTCATCTCTTCCAATTTCTCCGGTGTCTTGTTCTTCACTTTCTTCTTGTCCTTACGTCATCTTTTATCACCCATGATTACAAAAATCTAAATAGTGGGGTAGGGGAAAAACTCAACTACTCAAAATTCGTGAAAGAATATTCAGAATGTGCAGAGCAGACAAAAGGGGACAAAAATCTTGTGAAAGAGATGAAAGGGATGTTGGATGGGCATCAAATATATATTATGAAAAACATGTACCGTTATAACACGTACATGTTATGAGTTTTTACTTTTTCTAAGGCATGCCTCTAGGTTTGGATCCAGTTTGGATCCCCAAGCTTGAGGCATGCACTGCTAAAACACAATAAACAACATGTTTTTGTAGAAAATAGGTAAAATAATTCTTCCTCCATACAAAATCAAACTTAAGCAATCACCCAATTTAATAAATATATGACTATGAGGTTGAGCAAAGTTTCTTCTTTCTAAAAATATGATTTTTCATTTTTTTGAATAATATAAGGTTACTATACTAATTATTTTCTAACTATGCCTTTTTGTAGCTATTTTAGGATTTTATACACATCTATCTTTTTTCGACTCATTGAAATCTAATAAAAAAATTTAGGCGTAAACTAGGACTAATTCTTTACATATTAAAAACTAATTTTCAATAATTTTTGAGGTTGTTAGGGGGCATGATTGGAGCTCCATTATTTTTCAAAATTTAAAATTTATGTACTAGAAAAATCATAAAAAAATACTCGCTAAAAAAATATTAAAAAATCCTAGCCTAAACTAGATGCTCATATCTATCTTTCTACCAAAGGGTTTTCAAAAATACTAAATAGTGCTAAAACAATGGTGGGGGGCACGAAACAATGTCTATTATGTTTTTAACAAAAACAAGATCACATGTTGGTATTTTAGTTATTTGACCCACTTAAACTTAACCATTTAAAAAAAAATAGTACCTTAGAAACTAGACTAAAAAGATATGATTCATGTTCTTATAACATTTTCCAATTTCAAGTGTAACTATTTCAAATAACTTGTAGAAGTTGAAGTTTTTAATTTTTTTAGAAAACTACGTCCACTTAAGAACCCCTTTTGGCCCCCCAACTTGTTGCACTTACCCATTTTACAAACCTCATAGCTCCCAATATATTGACATTTACTTGAATATATGGACTCATGAACTGCCATAGAATACACATTAGATCAACACACACATAATTAGGTTTATCTCAATTTTAACATCCTTAACGAAATATTCAAATGCTACTCCCACTATCAAGAATCTTACAAATAAAATGATCTAATATCCTAGACCTATTACAATGGTGTTTCTCCAAGACCCTTCACAAGATTCACTTGTTCAGTTCGGCTCAACTCTCTTCTCTTCTTTTCACCACTCTACCCCCTCAAATGGTGAAATTAAATCCCTTTATATTTTATCAGGTTTTAGATTTTTTTGCATTGGAAGTGAGTTCAATAACTCCTCTAAAACACCACATTGTCTTTCTGCATGACCTCCTAAATTTACTAGATCTAGTGGTTGAGGATAATCAATCCTTGAGATATTGCTACATATCTATAATATAATTTATGAGACATGCCTATATGTTGACCTTGTTTCTTTTGGTGATGCATGTCCATATATAGATTCTCTTCATTAATCTTTTTCAATCCTCTAACATTTTTTGTCGAGATATGTGCACTATTATTATGTTTTGGTTATCCATTGACCTAAGGATTTGTGATCAACACACATAACTATATTGTGACATTGTGTAAACATTGAGAAAAACCCATAATGCAAATTTTTTTTCCTTTCCCTCATAACTTCATTGAAACATTTTCCTTTTTAACTTGTGCAAACAATGTGCATTATGCAATCAAACCATTAAAAATGCATCTGCGCACAAGCCTTGTGCCTTGTCTTGATCACTCAAATTCTACATTGTACTTTCCTTGCTCCATTTTCTTACTTACAATCCTTTTGTGTGCCCTTACTAAGCTAAAATATCAAGACTCATGCAAATACCCTGGAATTCTCTCATATTGTTCCTGTGATGGAGTCTCAATGGTTGTGGATCTCACCTTTCAGTACTTGAATAAGGGTTAAATTCTAAACAAGGTTTAATGATAAAAATTATGAGATTGTAACTATTTTTTAATAACTGAATAATGGGGTTTTATAATCAAATAAATCTCTAGGCATGTTTGTTTCTCTATGTTCTTTCTCAAATGTTCAAGTGGGAGTCTCATGTGAGAGAAAATAACTTGCAAATTTCCTTGATGTAATAATTACTAAACATAATTCATAATTCATTTTGTGAGTTATTGTGTTTAAGACAAGAAAATATGTATTCTAAGGCATTTACCACTACTATTACACCATAAAAATTGTATTAATTTCCCTCTTTTAACTCTAAATATGGAGGTGTTAACTCATACAAAATGTAGTGGAGAATGAATTTCAAACAAGGTTCTTGATATATTTACAATCAGTTTGAGATAGTTACTATTAGAGAAACAAAGATTCAATATATTTGGCTCAATTACACATTCCGAAACATCTACCTTGATGAAGATGTAATTCCTTTGATTCACTTCTAAATGATTAAACAATAACTTGAATTCAAACAAGTGCCTTGATGAGATTGAAGTCGGGTTGTGATAGTATTGACTAAATGCACGAGTTCCATCATATATGAGATTTTTCACTTTAAAATAAGTCTATGTTGACCCTTATCTAAGTTCTTGTAGTGATCCAATTGAATGCACCTAGTTGACAATAGTTTTAGTTAGTTTCCAACCTCAAATCAAGGTTTCTACTGAGACGAGAGTGGAAAAATAGTTCTTTAGGAAATCATACCTTAGACTCTTGCTCCACACCCAATATACATTATAACTTATGAGTATATGATAACAACTCCTTTTATCAAGATCAATTATGTCATCTAATAGAGAAGCATAAATAGCTTGAGATAGAAATATTATCATTGGTAGAGGCTCTATAAGATGAGAACTTTCACTTGAGATATTAGGAAGGTTCATAGATATTTCCATCAAACCACTAACAACCGTGGGGTGATAATGTCAAGTGGGATCGACAACTGCAAAGATGCGTCCCAACATTAAATTAAAAGTTTGTTTATCAAACTTTATTGTGAAGGTCTTTCACATTTAAGAGTGAAGTGGCTCAACCGATTCCCCCACCCACATTGATTTGGGTGATCCCTCTCGGGATTGGCTATCTACAATGTATACATGTTGTGCAGATTTGAATTAAATCTGGGATCTTATTACAAGATACAGTTGATGATCATTATAATCTATGATCAAGAAAATAGCTTTGCAAACATTGAAAAAAGATTGTGAAATGGAAGTAGAAGTGTTGGGTTAAAACTTGTGTGAATTATTAACAAAGATAGTACTTTACGAGTGGAGTTTTTTCCTCGGGTTTCTTCACTTAAATATGGTGTTATCTGTCTCTTGTTCTTGTTCATTGTTTTATTTCTTCTCTTTCTTATTATTCTATGTAAATCACTATCTATTTTAAGTTATTTATGTGTCTAATTGATTGTATATCATAATCTATAACCTTCGACATTAATGGTGTATATGTGATTTGTGGATTACATTTCCCTACTTAATATAACATGGTATTAGAAATGGTGTAGGATTGATCTAATTTTTTTAACTTGAAGAGGTGAAGAAGCTTTAATTTTATTTGTGGATCTATAAAATCTTAAAATTTTTGTAATCATCTTCAAGAAAACCAGTTTAAAATTCCAGTTCCCACCTAAATACTATTTGAAATATTGGTTAAATATGGGCTAAATGGATGTTTAAATCATGTTTAAGCTTTTGTATGCTTAGATATTTTCTTTTCATCTTATTTCATTCATTTATAGTTTAAATCCGCATCTGTGAGCTTCTTTTAAGATTTCACACCGTTTATAGATGTTTGGGTTGTTTTTTTTGAATTTGGATCCAAAATATTTATTTAGATCCAGTTGTTTGGGGCTTCTAATTACAGTGGTAAAAATATTTTTTTACTAGTTTTGTCTTTACGAAGCTTAGGCCAATAATTTTGTGCCATCCGGCTTCGCATCTTCGATCTTTCTTTAGATCCTATCAGTGTTACAAAGCTTGGACCAATAAAATTTCTCCAAATAGCTTTGATGTCCTTTTTTCCAGCTTTGTGAAGCACGAGCCAATAATATTGCTCCATGTAGCTTTGATGTTGTTCTTTTCGTGTTTACACATCCGTACCCACTCTTAGAGTGCCAAGTGGCTTCAATCGACACCTTTCGTCTTTCGCAAAGCACGATCCAATCTTCTAGTACCATCTAGCTTCGCTCTATCAATTGTTTTTTACTTTTTGTTAGTTTTGACAAGACCGAGCCAATAAGAAGGCTCTATCTTGCTTTGTGGTGTCGGGTAATGTTGTTTATCTGAATTTCAATTACGAAACGTGAGTCAATAAGGGCTTGTTGGTTGGATATTTTGTCAAACCAAAATATGAGGTTCAACCACAAATATGGGATTAAATCCCTCCTCAAAGACAGAGGTGCCTTTTATTGCTAATCTAAAACACAAGAATTAATATATACAATATTCACACTAATCTAACCATTGGGGTTGGGATGAAATCCTCAAATCCACATTCACACGATTCAAGGATATTGCTTTCGTAAGTGAAATAGGTTAGAAACTGCTATTAAGAAAGAAGCACGGTAGAAAGAAATGGGAGAAACGTATTTTCTTTCGAGTAAACACAGAGCACGAAATAATCATACGAGTTTTAGATCACGAGATATAGTGTCCGAGATAATTAGAAACACTAAGATTCTATGCAAAGAATAGCTTTAAGATCATGAACATAAGAACAACTTGTCTTTCTTAAATAAGATATATTTCACAACACAAAGTCTGTAAAACAATATCAGCTTCTATTCTTTGAAATGATTGAAAGAAAACACAAAGTTTTTCTCCTTTCCAATAGCCTCTTAATGCTTCAAAATTCTCGACCCTTTAGAATGCACAAGCATCCCTTATTTATAACAAAAGAAGCTAGAGATCAAACAGGACAGATCCTAAAGAGTAGCCTGTTAACTGGAGCTTCAACTTTGCATGACTCTCACGCAGGAGATCAAGTCAAAGTATGAATTAAAAATAATGATAAAACGGAAATAAAAGATATGTCATTCTAAAAATAGAAATGGCATGTGACATCTGGACTTAATCCGAATCATCATCTTGAACTACTTCCTTCCCCTGTTGGAATAACTTTTGGATCCATTAGCAATCTTCTCAATCGTAGGCACCGATGAGAAATCGAATCCGCCAGAAACAGAAGAAGGTGTTATGGATTCAAGAGGTTTTGAAAGTTTAATCAAAATCTCTGTCAACTGCTCCACTTTTTCCTTAAGCTCATCTCTGCTGACTTCTCGGCCTTCTCCTGAAATGGAACAGGGTCCGACATGAAGAATGTTGGAGGGAGAAAGGCTCTTAACTCGGTGATCTTTGTTAAACTGGAAATCCCGATTGAATGAATGCGCCAAGAAGAGAAGAACCCAACACGTACAAGAGGATGTCGGAACTTTGAGGAACTCGACAAGTTTGTTCTGTAACCTCGCCAAGCCCGACACTTGCTTTAAATGGCGGAAACAGGAGAAAACCCGACACCCACTGTTGAGGTCGGAATGTTGATAAACCCCGTCACCGCGAGCTTCCTTTGTATTTCGGACTTTTGAATCTGCAAAACAGCTTTACACATCTTCCTTTCTTTTTTTGTTATTCATATCCCATACATCATGCAAGTAATTGGAGTTTGGAAGGAACAGTACCAACTGATATTTGCAAGAAGAAAATAAACCCTAGAAAACCCCAAAACGCTTTCGAAAACGATTCAGAGGAAATAAGGAAGAAAAATCTTCAACAATCGGCAAGGAAGTACACGGAAAACGTTTCTTAAATCAAGAACAAAGGAGGAACGATTAATACCTTCCAATCGAGACAGGTGAAAATGAAAACAATCGATCCATCGTAATGCGAGCTCGGGTTTGGGGAGCTTACAGCATGCGAAAAATCCACGAGTTAAAAATATGAACAGTAAGAACGACGTGGAAATCCGCATTTTTATACGAAAATGGCAATAAATACACTTCAGCTCGGCACGTGCCAACTTACCAACCATTCGGCTTGAATGCCAGGTCAGTATGTTGGAGGAGTCCGAAAACCCGACACGAGGAGATTTAGTGCATTTCGGGTTTCGGGCTTCGGAAAACATGGAGCACAAAACATGTTTTGAATCACGAATGTTCCGATGCATTAGAGTTCCGAAAACCCGATTACAAAGGCTTGAGCGGACTTCGGGAATCGGAGAACATGGCGCATAAAACATGTTTTGGAACATGAATGTCCCGATGCTTTAGAGTTCCGAAAACCCGATTTCAAAGGTTTGTTCAATACAAGGCGGGTTTCGGGTTTCGGAAGTCACGCGACACAAAGCATGTTTTAACACAAGTATGTTCCGATGCGTTGAATTTCCGAAAACCCGATTTGCTCTAAAAGAGGTCATAATGCAAAATCACTTCAAAAATTTTGTAGGGGTTATCCGATCGTTTTGTCGTTTACTCAAAACGGGGATAACAAATTGCCCATTAGGGACTTTCTTTGCGAATACCAAAGGAAGAGAACTCTGAATCTCTCGGTCTTATTCATTAGGCTACGGGTCAAGGAGAAACCAAAACAAAACAAAACGAAGAAAGAAATAAAACCGAAAGAAAACACACAACAAAAGCAAAATATGTACAATGCAAGAGAGCATCTTGCATTAATGGTGGAAACGACTTTAGATGTTGCCCATCAAAGGCAACGAAGTAATCCTCCATCCGGATATGATAGCGAGAAACTATTTTCACCATTCGGTGATGGACCTTGAAAGGTCCTTTCCATAAAGGATCAAACTTTCTATGCATTCCTTTCCGTTCTCTCCTTTTGTCCCAAATCAACACCAAATCGCCAATCTGAAAGTTACGCTGCTTTAATTTCTTGTCAAAAAATTTCTTTACTCTGTTCTGATGATCTGCTAGTTTCCTGGTTATAGTAACCAAATTCTTATCAGGAGGTTCAGCATCAAATTCGAGAGTCCAAATAGCATTGGGATCTTCTTCTTCAACATCCACAATTGGTATCTCTGAAGCCATGAAATAATTTCCAAAGCCAGCATCTTCAAAAAGAATCTGAGCTCTTGGATCATCTGATTTGGTCACCAAATACTTTGCCTGTGGTTCAGGATGAAGAACTTGTTGAACCCCTTTGACTGGGATCTTGATTTTGGTCCAATCCATACTAATTTCTCCTCCGACGTCTTTACAAAATCCTCTACCCAAGAGGATACCATAAGCTTAGGGGGATGTCGGCAACCAGAATAGTCATTTTCATTCTCTTCTCAGGAAAAGCAACAAATGCAAACTGTGCATCTTTGATTTGACCAATCAAAGGGACTTGTTTAGTTTCCATGGAATAGCACCGTCCATATGATTTAGTCAAAGTAAGCCCAAGGGCATGGGCCACTTTTGCGGGCATAACATTATCAGAGGCCCCTGAGTCAATAATGCAATTGCTGAGTTTAAACCCATTTATTAGTAGAGACAAATAAAATGGTTCAATCTTTCCTAAGGAAGAAGCAGAGGTTAGATTATTCTGAGGTGTGAGTTGAGTAGGATTTGGAAGGAGACCTTTTGAAGGTGATGGAATAGCCGCTTTACTTCTGATGAACTTGGCTAGTTTTTCAAATTGTTCAGGATTTGATTGAAGGTATTCTGCTTCTGACATTTGAATTTTGGTTCTCTTTGCATGATCAATAATATCAAAAGCAGTATAAGAAGGAACGATGGTAGGCTCAGATCTAATTACATGAGCTTGTGCTGGGGCACTGACCTTAGGAGAAGGAGAATAAGGAGCAGCTGTCTTTTTAGTAACCTCTTTTTCAGTTTGCGCCGAAATAGGGGTACCCCTCTTGACTATGGATATGGGAGGTTCCTTATTCTTCTCCTTAGTATTTTCCGGAGGTCTTCTGGGATTCTGAGATTGAGACCGAGTGAAAACAGCAAATGATTGACCATCTGGCTCACATTCATCTTCATCGTATTCCAAATACCCAATACTGGAGTCGCCAGCTGACTCATCATAAGACTCATCAGCATATCCACGAAGCTTCAAAATCCTCATGGGAATCCTCTTCTTACGGTTCATCATCCTCTTCAATCGGTTCCAACTCGCCGCATTAACTTGGGCGGAGCTTCAATTAATCTCGGCTGAGCGAGAGCTAACCGTGGCCTATCTCTCGACAGTGCACCATTGTTGTTATTATAATTCCACCTAGGAATATCCAGGATACGGAACATTGCTCCCCTGCTGAGACACTTGCTTCTTTAAAGCAATCAAATCATTAGCCATTTTTTGAAACATAGGGTCAGTATTACCTTGAGAAGAACCTTGATTTTTTAGTTTGGGAATATCTTTCTTGATCCTTCCGGCTAAGATGAGATCATCCTCTATTTCAGTAGCCGTTGACTGAGCAGTAGCCAAATCTGGGATAACCGACCTTCGTAATAAAAAGCTTATATCAGGAGGTTGAGCATTGATGAAGAAGCACTTTTGGTTTTCCAGAGTTGGTACAGCTATAACTGGAATTTTCCGAATCAGCTTATTGAACTTAGCCACGAATTCCCGCATAGGTTCATGCGATTCCTTCTTCATATGAGTAAGCTGAGCTAACAATGCATGAGAATCTTCGGCTGGTTTGAAACGTGCCTCAAACTTGGTCCGCATGGTAGCCCAATCTGGAATGCATGCATTCGGGAGGTGATAAAACCATTCAGCTGCTACTCCCTGCAATGTTTCAACGAAGAGCCGAACAGAGACGTCTTCATGGGCTACTCCAAGGACACCGCATGCAACAAAGAAAGACGCAATATGCTCATCAGGATGCTGCTTCCCATCCCCATTAAACTTGGGAATATTTTTACGTGATCCACGTGGTAACTCATGCAATGGAGGAGTCAAAGTAAGAGGACCAATGGCTGCACCCCAAGGCACAGGTTGAACCGCCATCCTTCTGAAAAGAGTGCGTATAGGGATCCGGGTATCAGACAAGAGTAGTGCACGGCAAGTTGCAGATGCTTCACGTTCTTCAGGGATCCGATTTCTCCGAACAGGTGAAGAGCTTCTGGCTCGATTAGAGACAACGCTGTTGGGAGAAAGGCTGAAATTGTGCTGTTGCAGCAACTCGAAGAGTGGATCAATTTCACCTTGAGCTCGGCGAGACCGAGTGAAGATCCTCCTGGCCAGCTTGAACTGAAAGGAGATCTTATTAAAAATAAGGCAAATATGGAGTCGCCAGACACCGAGAGGATAAGCTTTATACTATTGATCCGTAGTTCCCCAGCGGAGTCGCCAAAAACTGTTGGTTGGATATTTTGTCAAACCAAAATATGAGGTTCAACCACAGTACATGGGATTAAATCCCTCCTCAAAGACAGGTGAGGCTGCCTGTTTATTGCTAATCTAAAACACAGTAAATAATATATACAATATTCACACTAATCTAACCATTGGGGGTTGGGATGAAATCCCGAAATCCACATTCACACGATTCAAGGATATTGCTTTCGTAAGTGAAATAGGTTAGAAACTGTTACAGTGAAAGAAGCACGGTAGAAAAGAAATGGGAGAAACGTATTTTCTTTCGAGTAAACACAGAGCACGAAATAATCATACGAGTTTTAGATCACAGATATAGTGTCCGAGATAATTAGAAACACTAAGATTCTATGCAAAGAATAGCTTTAAGATCATGAACATAAGAACACTGTCTTAAATAAGATATATTTCACAACACAAAGTCTGTAAAACAATATCAGCTTCTATTCTTTGAAATGATTGAAAGAAAACACAAAGTTTTTCTCCTTTCCAATAGCCTCTTAATGCTTCAAAAATTCTCGACCCTTTAGAATGCACAAGCATCCCTTATTTATAACAAAAGAAGCTAGAGATCAAACAGGACAGATCCTAAAGAGTAGCCTGTTAACTGGAGCTTCAACTTTGCATGACTCTCACGCAGGAGATCAAGTCAAAGTATGAATTAAAAATAATGATAAAACGGAAATAAAAGATATGTCATTCTAAAAATAGAAATGGCATGTGACATCTGGACTTAATCCGAATCATCATCTTGAACTACTTCCTTCCCCTGTTGGAATAACTTTTGGATCCATTAGCAATCTTCTCAATCGTAGGCACCGATGAGAAATCGAATCCGGCAGAAACAGAAGAAGGTGTTATGGATTCAAGAGGTTTTGAAAGTTTAATCAAAATCTCTGTCAACTGCTCCACTTTTTCCTTAAGCTCATCTCTGCTGACTTCTCGGCCTTCTCCTGAAATGGAACAGGGTCCGACATGAAGAATGTTGGAGGGAGAAAGGCTCGGAACTCAGGTGATGCTGTTCAAACTGGAAATCCCGATTGAATGAATGCGCCGGAAGAAGAGAAGAACCCAACACGCTGAAGAGGATGTCGGAACTTTGAGGAACTCGACAAGTTTGTTCTGTCGGAACCTCACCAAGCCCGACACTTGCTTTAAATGGCGGAAACAGAGAAAACCCGACACCCACCGTTGAGGTCGGAATGTTGATAAACCCTGTCACATGCGAGCTTCCTTTGTATTTCGGACTTTTGAATCTGCAAAACAGTCTTCCAAAAACCGAGAAACAAAAACAGAGCCTTTCCTTTGAATTTCTACATACACATCTTCCTTTCTTTTTTTTTATTCATATCCCATACATCATGCAAGTAATTGGAGTTTGGAAGGAACAGCACCAACTGATATTTGCAAGAAGAAAATAAACCCTAGAAAACCCCAAAACGCTTTCGAAAACGATTCAGAGGAAATAAGGAAGAAAAATCTTCAACAATCGGCAAGGAAGTACACGGAAAACGTTTCTTAAATCAAGAACAAAGGAGGAACGATTAATACCTTCCAATCGAGACAGGTGAAAATGAAAACAATCGATCCAGTATGATAACGCGAGCTTGCGGGTTTTGGGAGCGGCAGAGCATGCGCAAAAATCCACGAGTTAAAAATATGAACAGTAAGAACGACGTGGAAATCCGCATTTTTATACGAAAATGGCAATAAATACACTTCAGCTCGGCACGTGCCAACTTACCAACCATTCGGCTTGAATGCCAGGTCAGTATGTTGGAGGAGTCCGAAAACCCGACACGAGGAGATTTAGTGCATTTCGGGTTTCGGGCTTCGGAAAACATGGAGCACAAAACATGTTTTGAATCACGAATGTTCCGATGCATTAGAGTTCCGAAAACCCGATTACAAAGGCTTGAGCGGACTTGGGAATCGGAGAACATGGCGCATAAAACATGTTTTGGAACATGAATGTCCCGATGCTTTAGAGTTCAAAACCCGATTTCAAAGGTTTGTTGTCAAGAGGCGGGTTTGGGTTTCGAAGTCACGCGACACAAAGCATGTTTTAACACAAGTATGTTCCGATCGTTGAATTTCCGAAAACCCGATTTTCTCTAAAAGAGGTCATAATGCAAAATCACTTCAAAAATTTTGTAGGGGGTTATCCGATCGTTTTGTCGTTTACTCAAAACGCGGGGATATGAGGGCTTTACACATATTTTCTTGTTGTCATACTTGGATTAGTTGTCCTCTGTCATCTGTGAAATTTGAGCCAATAGGATTTCTCCAAGTAGCTCTGTATTTCGCATTGTCAGTCTTCTTTTAACTTGCTTCTGACATATGTGAAGGAAAAACCAATAAAATTGCTCCAAGTATCTTTTATTTCACACTTGTCAGATTTGTAAAATCCGAGCCAATAGAATTGCTCCACATTTTGCATTTGTTAGTATTTCATTTATGGCAGTTGTTATCCAATTAAAATTTTCCACCTTTTCACATTTGTCAGTGTTTGTCAGTCTTACGAAAAGTGAGCCATTTAAAAGGCTCTAGTTTTCTTTAGTCATTTTGGTTGCACTACAAAGTGTGAACCAATAGTATTTGGACACGTACATCTCTTTTTCACATTTGTCAATCTCTGTCATTTGCAAAGTGCGAGCCATTTAAAAGGCTCCACGTATCTTATTTTTGACTTGTCTTTGTCAGATTTGTGAAGCGCGAATCAATTGATTTTTGACACGTATTTTAATTGTGTCAGCCTCTGCAAGTGTCAAGTATTTTCTTCTACTTAGCCACTTAAATTGTGACACATGTATTATACCTCTTTCGAACCCAAAATTTATTTAAGTTTGGTCTATTCTACGAACCCTAGGTCCACCTAAGGCATGTTTTAAATTTTGGTGGAAAACTGCCAAGTGCCTATTGTTTAACCATTAAAATTTTGACAAGTGGCCTCATTTGACTAAGACTTTGATTTTGCATTGTGTTATAGAGTAAAAAGCAAACCAATTAATTAAAGACACGTGTATACCATTCTATTTTAATTAATTGTCTTCTGTCTTATTAAATTTTGCATTGTGAAATGCAAACTAATTGAAAAGTGACATGTATATTTATTTTTTCATTGTCATTGTCTTTTGACACGTGTCTATTTTGTTTACTCGTTGCAGACCTGAAAAGGCATTGAATTTAATTTATAAAAATTTCACATCTCGCCTGTGGATCCTTTTTAAAGCCAACATGTGCCCTTCTTGTTACTATTGATATGTGCCATGTTTCACTCCCCCTTGGCTATTTAATTTTTTATTTGTTAAGTAGCTCATTTTTGAGTGCACCCCATCGAGTTCTTCTAAACAAATCGCCGAGACCTCGTCTAAGCTCTATCAAATTGATTTTAAAATCGACCAAATCAAGCTAATTTTTGACTAAAATCGAGCTATTTACATTTGTATAACAAATTAAAAGATCTCAACTAGTTTTTTTGTCTATGTTTGGCTTCCTTGATTTGTTTTTAGCTATATTTGTCTCCATTTTTGTCTGAGCATTAAAATGGATAGTTCTGCTATTTTTTCGATGGATAAGTCTCAACTTTTGAATGGAACAAATTACACTATATGGAGAGTTTGATTGAAAGCTTTCTTTATGGCTAGAAAGCTATGGGATATTGTGACTAGTGTTGAGAATTGTCCCACAGGGAGATAAGCTACCCCTGAAAACCTTATTTATTTTTCTCAGAGATCTTAGGAAGCTCTGTCCATCCTATTGCAAAGCATTAGAGATGAATTCTTGATGCATATAGGCCATATGGACTCACCTGTAGATGCATGGAAGCAATTACAAACCATGCATGAAGGCAGTAGGTTGTCCAAGATAATTAAACTGGTTTTAGATCTATTCACAACTCCCATGAAGGTGGATGAGAAAATATTCAATTATTTAGCTAAAATTATTAACATTAAATCTCAATTAGATGGTTGTAATTGTAAATTTTTTCAAGGTAAGCTGTTATATTTCATTAAATAGATCAATATTAATGAAAAATTCAGACATTACATCTCAATTCTTAATTTCAAATATCAAAATGAGAATGATTGCCTGATCTAGACACTTTGTCTTCTTTGTTGGTTCAAGAAGAGAGAGTCATGGAGAACTTTGATTCAAAAGAGATTGCTTGTCAAGCTCTATTCTCACAAAATCATAAGTCTTCTCATAATAGGATTAATGTCAATCCAAATCAGAAGACTTATATCAGATCTAGATTTAAATCAAATCCTAAGACTAATGCTTTCTGCTAAGAACAATCAGAACTTTAAAGTAAAATTTAATGGAACTTGTAATAAGTGTAGAAAATTTGGGCATAAAGAATTTGATTGTAGAGTAAAGATTAACAAATCAGCTAAGAATGTTAAGAACAACAAGCCTAATAATCATAAGAAAAATTAGAAGCAAAATCAAGAAAATATGGTACTGAGAAGTCCATTGCCTTGTATATTGCCCTTTCAACTTCAAATGAAAATGAATGGATTCTTGACAGTGGTGCCTCTAGGCACATGACTTTTACTCCTAGTATTCTCTCAAATGTAGTTAAATGTGAAGATAATATCTACCTAAGAGATAACTCAATCATTAGATCTGAAAGTTGTGGTAATGTTAAGATATCAAATGGTGTAATTAGGAATGTCTTATATGTTCCTCAATTGAAAAATAATATTTTTTCTTGCTCTCAGCTAACCAAAGAAAACTATAAAGTTATTTTGCTACAAGATAAGTGGTATGTAAAAGATAAATTCAGTAATGTTATTGCTTCTGGCATTCAAAAAAATGGCTTGTATATCTTTGATGGTTTTTTGTTTGAGTCTTTCTTTTCTTCCTCTTCTAGGAATGATATTCAGCTTTGGCATGAAAGACTTGGTCATGTAAATTTCAAAATCTTGTATGATATGTCTAGACTAAATCTTGTTGTTGGTCTTCCTAAGATAAAATTAGAACATGAAACTTGTGAAAGTAGCCTTTACGGTAATCAACATGCTAAACCATTTCACAAACATCATGATCCAAATTATTCTCAATTATTATAACTAATTCATAGTGATGTGAGAGGTCCACTTGAGGTTCCTTCTCTCAGTGGTGCTTTGTATGCTATTTGTTTTATTGATGATTACTCTAGAATGACTTGGCCTTATTTCATTAAGAAGAAGTTTGATGTCTTATCTAAATTTCAGGAATTTAAAGCTCTAGTTGAAAATGATTCTAATATGAAAATTAAGAGAATTAGGACTGATAATGGAGGTGAATATGTCAACAAAAAGTTTGATGAGTTTTGTGTGTCATGTAAGATTTAAAGAGAATTTACCACTCCCTATTCTCCTTAGCAAAATGGCATTGCAGAAAGAAAGAATAAGATTGTCTTAGAAATGGATAGGACTATGATTCATGCATCTAATGTGCCTAAGTTATTATGGGATGAAGCTATGAACACTGTTGTCTATATTATTAATAGAGTACCTACTAAATCCCTTCGCCAAACTACTCCTCATGAGGTATGGACAAAATAAAAACTAAATATTTCTCACTTAAGAATATTCTGTAGTCTTGCTTCTATCTTCATTCAATAATAAAAAAGGAAGAAACTTGATCCAACCTCTTTCTCTTGTATTTCTGTTGGCTATGGCTTTAGAAATAAAGGATTGAGAGTTTATGATCCACTCAAGCATGAAATTATTGTAAACACAAATGTTCAAGTCTTAGATAAAACCTTCTCTGATGTTTCTCATGAACCCTCCTCTACTACTCTGGAAATAGATCCTGATAATCCTCCTACTAAAAATATGGAAACAAAAGTTCAAGAGGATGATTATCCTGATATAGATATGATGGAGATTGAGGGGCGTCATCCCAAAATGCTTTGTGTAACCTAATATTCTTAAATGGGCTAAAAATCTTGTTCAAAATTCTCACTGATAATCTTAGAAAGCTAACTAGAATTCAACATACTTATCATGCCTTGATGAAATTCTATGAGGTATAACTAAAATCCTTCAAAATTGCATCTCAAGATGATAGATGGCTTCAAAGCTATGAATGATGAATACAATTCTTTAATAAAAATGACACTTGGGAACTAATCCCTCCTCCTTCTAAGATAAGCATTGTAAGATCTTGGTGGTTGTTCAAAATCAAATATAACTCTCTATTAGAGATTGAAAAGTTCAATACAAGGCTAGTAGCTTGTGGTTTCACTCGAAACTAGCAATTGAATAGGTTGAGAATTTTTCTATTGTTGCTAAGATGAGCACCGTTAGAATTATCCTTGCTTTGGCTTCCTAATATGGTTGGGAGATTCACTAGATGGATGTTAAAAAAAAATTAGATGGTGACTTAAAAGAAGAAATCTATATGAGTCAACCTAAAGGATTTGAAATACCTAAAAGGAAATTTATGTATGTAAGACTAAAAGTCTTTGTATGGTATTAAATAAGCTCCTAGAGCTTGGTATGATAAAATTAATAGTTTCTTTCAAGATCTTGGTTTTTCTAACTACTGTTCTGATAATGGTTTATTTTTTAAAGTTGAAAACAATCATATTATCATTATTGTCTTGTATGTTGATGATCTTTTTATTACTAATAGTGATAGAAATTTAATTATTAGAATCAAAGAAAGGTTAAAACAACATTTTGAAATGATTGATTTAGGTTTATTAAACTATTTTCTTGGCATGATTATATTTCAAGATCATAAGTCTATTATTGCATCTCAATCTCAGTATGCTATGAATTTTCTTAGAAGATTTAACATGATTGACTGTAAGCATGTTTCCATTCCTATTGAATTTGGTGTTAAGTTAGACCCTAAACCAGCTTGTGCTAAATTTGATCCTACTCTGTATAGGCAGCTAGTTGGTAGTCTAATTTATTTGACTATTACTAGACTTGATATTTATTATACAAGGAGTAGTTTCAAGATTTATGCAAGAACCTTATGAGGATCATTGGAAAATGGAAACAAGGATTTTGAAATATATTAAAGGAACAATCAATTATGGTATTTTTATTCTTCTTATAATGATGCACAATTATTTGGTTACTATGATTCTGATCATGTTGGTGATGTTGTAGATAAGAAGTCTACTTTTGGATATATTTTCAAGTTGGGTGCAGGTGCCATCACTTGGATTAGCAAGAAGAAACCAAAAATATCTATCTCTTCTACTGAAGCAGAGTATAGAAGTTCTATGGAAGCTGACAAAGAAGCTATGTGGCTGAAAATACTATTGGATGAGCTACACATGGAAATCAAAGGGAGTACTACTCTTCTATGTTACAACCAGAGCTACATTTCTCTTACAAAGAATCCAGTTCAGTATCAAAAGAGAAAGCATATTGAGAAAGTCCTTAATGGTGATATTGATCTCAAGTTCTGTTCAACTAAAGATCAAGTTGCGAGACATGTTCACAAAAATGTTGTATTTTGTAAATTTGTGAAAATTTCATGCCTTGTTGGGCCTATCAGAGCTTCCCTTGAGGGGGAGTGTGCATGAGAATACCACCTTTTAATGGCATGTTGAAAACTTCCAATAATTCCTCTAGTTTGTAATAATTAAATGTGTCACATTATGTGAAGTTGCTTGTAAATCCAAGCAAAGCCTTAGTTATGGGTATGCTTTAGTCCATAAAAGGCTCCATAGTCTGATGTAAGTCTTCAAATGTAAAGAACCGGTCTTAAGAATTTTTGTATGGGAAGATCTACAGGATTTCCCTTGTTGACATGCTAGTTTGAATCAATGATTCAAGGTCTATAAATCCTTTTGTATAAAAAGGTAAATCTGGCTTGTTTGATTTGTCTTCCCACTTAACATTAAGGGGGAGTGTTGGGGTGATAATGTCAAGTGGGATCAACCACTGATGTATGACCTAACATTAAATTAAAAGTTTTTTCATCAAACTTTATTGTGAAGGTCTTTCACATTAAAGAGTGAAGTGGCTCGACCGATTCACCCACCCACATTGATTTGGGTGATCCCTCTTGGGATTGGTTGTCTACAATGTATACATGTTGTACGACTGACTTAAAGACTAGGATCTTATTACAAGATACAATCAATGATCATTATAATATATGATCAAGAAAATAGCTCTACATACATTGAAAAAAGGATGCAAAGTTGAAGTGAAAGTGTTGGGTTAAAACTTGTGTGAATTCTTAATAAAGACAATGCTTTACTCACCCACCCACATTGATTTGGGTGATCCCTCTCGGGATTGGTTTTCTAAAATGTATAGATGTTGTATAGACTTAATTAAATACTAGGATCTTATTACAAGATACAGTCGATGATCATTATAATATATGATCAAGAAAATAGCTCTACAGACATTGAAAAAAGGATGCAAGCTTGAAGTGGAAGTGATGGGTTAAAACTTGTGTGAATTATTAATAAAGACAATGATTTACTAGTGGATTTTTTTCCTTTGGGTTTCTCAACTTAAATCTGGTGATATTTTTCTCTTATTTTTGTTCATTGTTTTCTTTCTACTCTTTCTTATTATGCGCTATAAATCGCTATCTATTTTAAGTTATTCCTATGTGTAATCGACTGCATATCATAATCTATAATCTTCAGCATTAATGGTGGATCTATGATCTATGGATTACATTTCCCATGCTAAATCGACAACTACACACTTAACTTGTCCAGAGGGAACCACTTACATATTTAGGTATATCAAGAGAAAATTTGAAACACCACATAGTCATGTTTATGAAAGAAAACAAAGTTTGATGAAATTACAAACATAATCATTGAGTAAAGAATAAAATACATGACCAAATCATTGTTATTAAATCCTTGACATATTTAGGAAATTCCTCATGGGCTTGATAAGATAGAACTGATAAAAAACCATTGTTCTTCTAAGTTTTTGAAGCCTTATCTATTCACATCAATGAGAGTTCACACCCCTCCTTTTTCAAAAATTTACTTACAAGGAACATAACCACCTTTATTTTATCAACCCAAGATGGTAACAATGGGGTTTTTCTTAGGTTAGTACATGTGTGTGTAAGACACAAGGTGATAAAACATTCTTATATATGTCAATAGGTTTCTTGACTCACTGTGAAGGAAACATGTAAAGATAACAAGATTTAGACCTTAGAATGGCCTCAAATCTTAGCTTACAAGTTTAAAATTAAATTCTTAATTTTGGTAGGAAAATTGATTCAAGATAATTTGAGATCTCTAACAAGGAGAAAAGACATTACATGTCTTATTGGAAAAAATAAGGTCCTAGACCTCAACACACCAAAATTGCACTTATATACACCTTGATTACCTATGTATAATCTTGCATACAAAATATCTTCTATTTCAAACCAATTATCTGATTAGTTAATTTAAAGTAGTAATTAGGGATATTAAGAAACAAATCACATAATAAAGTTTCAAATAGTTTCAAATGGATAAAATTAACCCATATTTCCTCTCTTCTTTAAGAAATCAAGTAACTACACAATTCATGATGTAATCAGGGCACCAATTGAGTTAAAAATCACATCAAATCGTCACATATATGATTAGTGTCTCACATTGGCCTAAATTGACACTCTAGTTGACAAAATCAACTAATTAGCATGCAAAATGATGAATTAAGGTCAATTGATCCCAAAACTCACGTTGTATATAGTCAAAATAAATTTAATGGGGATATAATGGCCCAAATTATCTCTCTAATTGAATCATATCACTATTTTTTCAAATAATGATACAATTAGGGCCTATTATTCAAATAAATCTCCTAGTTATTTGGGTAACTTGTATTTATATTCTAGCTTTGAGTTATTCATTACAAGGTTGCATGCGCTAAAGTTCACTTGGCACATTCCCTTGGTTGTAGTTTCCCTCCACGCTCCCTTTCTTTTCCACATGTGCTCTCACACACTTTTCCTTCTTCCCTTTATTTTTTATTTTCCTCTATCTCCATCTTCCCCTTACGTGCATCTCCTATGCATCTTCCTTCTTCTAATAAACTATTCATCTCACGTGCACCTCTCACTTGCTCCAATTAGCCAAGCCCCTAGCCCTCTTGCATGCCATGCCCATTAATTTGTAATAGTTGCACCTTGAGCATGGGTTCTCCACTCACATGTTTTCCTCATTCCTTGCACACATCGCGTGCACTTTCCTTTGCGCCTAACTTTGTTTTCTTTTGTGTGCCCTTCCCTCGTGCCCTCCTTTGTGCCCTTCTATGCCAGGTCATCTTCTGACATGCTTGAGTGTGCCACACACAACTAGTAAAAGCATGCCAAAAGGGGGCTGAATTGTTGTAACAAATAAGTGAGTGACACGTGGTAGAAACAACAAACATTTACACGGTTAGCCATACTTTCATCCATTCTACGTGCACCATGTGTCTTGCGTGCACCAAAAAATCTAAAAACCTTGTAATGACAACCATATCTTTTCTACGAGCTCCAATCGGTGTGTGCTGGACTTGTTAGAGATAAGCTAAAATTAGCTACAGACTTTCTAGACATTCAATTTAATATTCTTGGTGGATATGGTAGGTGAGAAATGGGAAAACATTTTTCTAAGAATTAATGAATCAGATCTGATTGCTCCAACCACCTGATTTAATCCGATTCAGCCTCCTTGCTTCTTCAACATGCCAAATAGACTTGGGTAAGCACATTTGACAAATTTTCAGGCAGATTTGTAGGCATTCAATGCTTCTTATTGGTGGTTGTGTTTCAAATTCAGATTTTCCCTCCTTCTCTTCTTCTTCCATGCATTCATATTTAAATGTAATATCTAGGCTCATTTGTTATGTTGGACACTCTGGATCCTTACACATTCTACTAAGGACTTCATATTTTGTGTATTTTGAGTTGTAGACCTCTAGATCTAGCTTGTGCATGTGGATATTGGCCTCTCTCGCCGTTGTAACAGCTATGTGCATCTTTGTAAGTAATAGAAGCATTGTTTTGTGACTATTCTCTATCCTAATGTATTTACATTCCTTCTTCTTGTCTTTTCTCTTGCATTGCATGCTTATTTTTCCACTTCACATCCTCAGCAGGTTTAGTATTTAGTTGTGTTCTATGAGAATGATCTCGTAAATACATTTTAGTTGTGTTACTCATTCCTAGCTTCCTTCCACGCATTTCCTTTTATTCCCTACATGCATAGATAGTGTTCATCCCTATTTTTCTAGTGCCATCACATTTTAGTGTAGTTTACTTTCATGTTATACTTCTATCTCTGGTCCTTTGGCATTATTTGTTTAATTTCCCTTTGAGCACTAGGAGTAACAATAGTAGTAGAAATAGATAGAGGAACCAACCTTCTCCGGAGATCTGTCCTAAGCGCACAAGGTCCCACAACTTAGAGACGGTTCCATTATGATCTAAAACAACTCGAATCTTTCGGATCCAAGACGCAGTGCAAGTTTGAAGACCAATAGTTTCTGGCATGCATAGTAGGACAAAGCATTGAAAGCTTAAATTTCATATTGCTAAGATATGGTGTGTGGAATTAGAATTTCATCCTTTGGAGGCTCATTTCAACACATCTGATGACTCCCAACATTTGTAGATCTCTGTTTTAGTAGCCCTGAGTGCATTTCATGAGAAGAGTGCACACAAGAAGAAGTGCAATAGATGAAGATTATTTTGAGTACCTCCAATTATCCCCAAGGAGATTTTGTTCTAGAAATCTCACATGCACATCTCTATCTCTAACACGCCGTGCCCTACAAAGTGGCACATCAACAACCTCCTCCACTTAGAAAATTTTCTAACTTTAGTGGAGGAAGTCACCTAGTTCTCGGTCTGCAAAATGATATTCCAAATGGCACGCTCAAAAGTATTCTCAGTACTTTCTTGGTGAAAATCAAGTCACCCCTCTAGAGCATATCCAGGATGTAGCAAATGTGTGTTCACTCTATTTGATCACATATGATGATGTAGTAGTCAGGCTACTTGCAACCTCGTTCAAAGGCAAAGTACTTAGATGGTATAAAGGTTTGAGGCTTGGATCTATCATGCGACATGGGATGAGATGGGAAAATATCTCAGTACAATTATTTTGAAGATAAGTCGGATTACCTGTCTTTGGTGGGGCAATCAAAATAATGAGGGCACCCAATGAGCAGATGATTGATTTCAACATCAAATTTTAGAAGACTTGGGAAAGAATCCCTCTTGTGGTAAGACCTCTAACCCAACATGCTTTTCTATATTATCTAAAGGTGTTGAATAATGAAATATCAGTCATGATCCAATCCATGGGAGGTAGGACTTTACCAGCCTACTTATAATGTTGTAGAAAATATTCTTATTCAGTGGGAAAGATAAATTCTAAACAACCTATGCCTTTGTTCCCATAAATGTCATAAGCGCCCCAACCTTCTATTGCTCCTATTCCTATTCTTGATCAAGGTGTGCAACCAGTTGCTTCAACACCATACTCTCTAGCATAGTAGAAGGAAGAAGAAGAATTAAAGGCCCTGATTAGAAATTTATCAAACAAAGTCATATCATTAGAAAAGTAACATGCATAAGCCTATAGAGGCAATTCTAATTAGGCACATAGCAAAAGCACTTAGCCTTGTGGAATCAATATGGGAACCAAAGATACGTGACTAACCAATAGAATGATATATGGCATGCTAACGCACATATGCCCTTACAACTTGTTCTTCCCATGCCCTCTCTTCCAAAGATTACTTGCAAAGTCGTGCACTCGTTCCAATTCGTAAAAATTTGGCATAAGAGTTAGAATGGTGCTTCCCCTGCAATATGCCTTATATTCAATATCATTATGCTAATGTTGCATGCACGTAAGCCTACATGATCCAGAATGCTTCAGCATGTGAACCTTTAACAACTTCCCCTGAGGCAGAAAACCAAGGAGACCAGAAGCCTATACAAAAGTAAATTTGATGTTCTTTGGCACTGAGGACTTATATGCAATCATTTAAGTGTAGATGATGCAAATAGACCACGCACCCAAGTTTTGGACAACACAAGATAAAAGAAGAGAGTGCTAGAGTTTGGCGTGCGAGTCACACTCCCAAAGAATGTAAGTTGATCCTTAGAAGTAGAAGGATGCAGCCAAGGCATCCAATAGTAAAATTTTCAAGTTCCTATAACGAGAGGCTCCACGTAAATCTCCTGAAGTGGTGTGCACCCCTCCTTTGGTAGGTCAAGCCTCTACTCTAGCTAAAGTCCAGGATTTTTCACCTGAGAAGTCAAGAAAGGATCTTATTCCTCAAATGCACAAGTTAGCAGGTTTTCCATTTAGCATTGTGGACTAGATGAAGAAGACAAATATAAGTGTCACAATGTGGGATGCACAACTCCTACACGCTGATCCAGCTGTGTAGAAGTCATGCACTTTTGGAAATATCTCACAAGAAGAGGAGAAACAAGTAAGGTTGTTAAAACCCCACCCTTTTATATGTCCTTGATCACAGGCAAACACCTTGTCCATAATTATATGATTGACTCAGGCACTAGTACTTCTATTATGCCTAAGAAGATTGCTGATGTCTTAGGTCTAAACTATATCCCCTTATCTAAAGGAGTCCTACAACTTGATGGTTTAATCGTCAATACTTTAGGGATTGGTGTCTCTAGATTTTACCTTGAAATATGAGACTACCCCATGTTTAAAAAATTATGTTCTTTTAAAATAACATGTCTTTTCATGTTTTTATTGCCATAAAATGTTTGTTTTACATTAAGATATTCCCAGTGAATCATATGAGCCAATTTTGACAAATACCCAGATGTTGAAACTCATTTTATCCCTCCACCAAGTTTTGTCTGTGGGAATTTTTATTTAATTATTTATTGAATAAATAATTCCCCATTTGGAGTAAATTATGCTCCGGTTGAATCCTGTTGAAGTTTTGCATGCCAGTATTCACTCATCTCAATAGGGTTTTCACCAGGAATGAATTCAAGGCATTGTCTGCAACTTTTGGCAACATTTTTCACTTTTATTTATTTCTTTTACATTTTTTTCAGTTTTCTCCATGCAGTTTCTCTGTGAAATTCCCCTAGGTTTGTTCCTTGTATAGTATAGTCTGTTTAAGTGCAGAAGCATTTAGAAATCATCTACCGATGCAACACCATAAGGAATCATCCTCAAAATGAAAACTTCGACCAAAAAAGATAAATTCGTGCACAAAAAGCCTCTCCCAGGCAAGTCACACTTTTTGGAATGAATGAGTTTAAGCTGCAATGTGATTTTTTGTGGTAGTAGGCAGGCGGAAATTTCTTACCTGCCTTATAGTGTACTTTTTCCCATGAATTCAAAGTCATTTAAGATGTGATGGGAAAATTAGAGGTGACAGACAGGTGGGAATTTCTTACCTACCTTGCAAGGTGAAAATTCCCATTATAAAATAAAGAAAAATCACTTAAAGCACCGATGAGAATTTTCTGCCTCTGAGCTAACTTTTCCCACCAAAGAGATTTATTCACCCATGCAAGTCACACTTTATCAAAGGAGGCTAATTTTAATGCAAGTCACACTTTTTGGGAGATGTTTTAATTTAATAATGGGAATTTTGGCAATGGCAGTAGGCGAGAATTTCTTACCTGCCTTGTAGGGTAAAAATTCCCATTATGGAAGTCAAACAACTTAAGTGAAAGAAGGGATTTTTGGAGCTGCAATGCAGGGTAGAAATTCCCATCAAAGTTGACTTCCTATTTTTGGAAATTACCCTTGCTAAAAAATGCGACCCACCTTGGGTGAATAACAATGCATTTAATAATATTTATTAATGGTTTATTCACCCAATTTTGGTGCCATAAATAGAAGGAAAGTCAATGCAAGTGGAAGAGCTAAGGATAAGTCAAGGATGCATGCTAAAAATAAATAAAATAAATTTATTTAAAAGCAACCAACAACATGCATAATTGGGTGCCCAATTTGGGTGAATAAACATGATTGTTTATTAATTAAATTGCTAGAAATAAGAAGGGGCAATTATTAAAAATAGTATGTTGAGGATTATATAAGAACGAGCTACCATAATAAAGAGGAAATTAATTATTTTTACTAAGGATTGCAGCCCAAACAAGTTTTGGTGCCAAAAGAAGGAGGATTTTTCATTAAAGTTTATTTTCCACTGCCAGAAGCTTCCAAGTTTGGCGCCTAGGGTTGGAATAGCCTAATTTTGGTCATTCTGAGCATTTGCATGTTGGTATATGTGCCTAGGTGAATTAAATAATATTTTTCTTTATTTTCATGCATGCAAAACCTCAAATTTTAGGGCAGTAAGACTTTATATGCATATTTTGGTGATAAAAATCAAGTATTCATGCCCTAGACTCCATCTTTGTCTGAATAAATTACAGGTATTCATCACAAGTGCTCAAATCAATGTTAGGTACATTGAATATATCTTCTGAATCTAAATAATTTTCTAGATCTACACAAATGGATCCAATTGCAAGGGATTTTGGTAGAATTAAAAGAAAAAGAGCTCAAAAAAATATTGTTCTAGCCATGTTGAAGCATGATGAAAGAGAAAGATCAACAAAATCATGCATAGCTTCCAAATTTGCTGAAGTCAATGATATAGACATAGGCCTTGAACCTATCACTGATTTAATTGATAGATCTAGATCTCATAATTGCAAAGGCTTCCGGAAAAAATCATCCTCTTGTTTCTAACACAGCCCGTGTAGAAGTCAATGCATGGAAAATTCCTTCTAGGATCTTGTGCATGTGCTCCCAATCTTCTAGTTGAAGCCTTCATTGAATTTACTTTGCATGTACTGAAGAAGAATTACAAAATATTCAAGGATAAAAGGGGAAGACAGGTCAAAGGAAATACCCACAAGAAAATCACAGTCATGCATAGCTTCTAGATCCAGTTTGGTGAGAATCAAAGGCAAAAGATTCAACCGCATGTAGAATATGGAAGAAGACCAATAATGGGAGGGTTGAAACTTTCTTCTTATTTATTTTCCTCTTTCTTTTATTTTCTCGATTACAAAGTAATTGAGCAATCAATTAAATTATAAAACTTAAGTGATTGGTTTAAAAGTCATTACTTGAATAAGGCAATTACTTAGAAATAGGTGGCAGACATGCAAAATAGAAGGTTCTATTTTTCAGTTATAAATCATGCATGTCATGCAAAGAGGAATTCTAGGAGGAATATTGTCGGTTGTTTCACATGCAGAATTCATTTAAAGCTTCCTATTTGTAATTTCCCTTTATGCACTATAAATAGAGGAAGAACCTACGAGTTAAAGGATCAAAATTTGTAATCAGCATTCTTGTGTTCCAGACTTTGAGCTGAAACCCTTGATAGCTTTCTACAAGTAGAGGAATAGAGAAGAGGCATATTTCCAGAGAACTTTGTGTCAACGGTGCATTCATTTCTTATTTATTTTTAGATCTCTACACAAACTTTGTGTTGTCTTAGATCTAGATCTGAAACTCTCCTTTGCTTCAAATTCTACATTTCTAGATCTATTTGTTTCGTCTATGTGCATGTGACCAACTCTGTTAACTATTGGTCAGGTTGCACATCTTCTTTCTTTTCTGCTTGCATTCAATTATTTCCCTCTTCTGCATATATACATTTCTTACAACTGCTTACTTGCTACAAAACTGCCTAGCTATGGTGCATGAGCTACGTGGTTAAAGTAAAACCAACAGATATATATTAGAAAATATAATTGACAAAATCTTACACGGAGCCTCACTTTGGTAAATGAGGGAGATTTATCTCATGATTGCCTAGGTTTTTAGTTATGCAGAAAATATAGCCAACAAGAATCATCAAGGATCTTGAGTTAACTCTCCATACATGTCCAAGTTTGAAAATAACTCAAGATGTGTCAATCATTGATCTACCTCCTTTGTTTTCCTTATGTCCATCGAGAGAATTTACTTTGCTAAAGTGGGTGGGTACTTTTCTTCCGATTGGTCTCAAATGCTACTCAAGACAAGGTATGGTACCCATTTTACCATACAAGCTGAACCAATATTTTCTTATCATGTAGAGTCATATATCCCATCCCCTATCCAAGCCAAATGTTTAATCTAAGAACAAGATTTAACTCCTCAAGAACATCCTCTTCCACCTTCTATTCCTAATATGGAACTTGATGAATGGGCGAGAGAGGCACCATAAATTTGACCCATGTGCTTTGAAGAGTTAGAAGCTTATGAAACTAGGCTTGGTACTTACTACATTATTGAAGAAGAAGTTATGTTGTCACACGTGCTCAAGAAAGACCAAGTTAAACTTGATTTCTAGAAGTTATATTTTGATGGTTCCAGAACCGAAATGACACAGAGCAGGAGTGGTTCTTATTTCCCCTAAGAATGAGAAATTATTCTTCACAAAACAAAATGCAGTTCACATGTTCTAATAATGTGGCAGAGTATGAGGTGTTGGTGAATGGTTTCTGATCACCGAGAGAGAAGAAGATAAAGGCATTGCGATCTTTGGGGATATGAAGTTAGTTATCCATAATGTTACTAACAAGTTCTTGACAAAGAATAAGGTTATTAAAACTTATAAACACAAATTTTGGGACCTCCTTGAGAGCTTTGATGCTCTAAATCTGTAGGTGGTGCCGTACAAAATGAACAAGGAAGATGACCAAATGGAAAATATTGGTTCACAATTCTCTCTCGCTGAGGATTTTGTCAAAGGAAACACTTAGCACATTAAGATGGTGATCATACCATCCATTCCAGACAACAATACCAGTTGGAAAGTGTTTGACAGTGATGCACAAATCATCTAGTTCATCCAGAATGAAGCTGATTTCTCATCTAGCATGCAAGCCAACTCGCATAAAAACTATGGTGACTAAGTGATACAGCTGAAGACAAACAAGTTTCCTAAAGGGATGGTTACCTTAGAGAAAATGTTTGGCGCTAATGATGAGTTCAAGGGTGAAGAAAATTACATGCATGCCACACAAGAAGACTACTCTCTAGTCATTATTACACACATGAAAGAGTTGTTGCTAAGTAAAGCTTGCATGCATGAAGAAAAACATGCCTTCATCTCTCTCTGTAAAAAATACAATGATATTTTTTGATGGAAGTATGAAGACCTCAAAGGTTTTGATCGAAGTGTTGCTCAACACTTCATTGACATTGATCCTAGTATCAATCCCATCGACAAAAGTAACGACCGAGTTAATCCAAAGATATATCCCCTCATGAGAAAAGAGTTATCTAAACTCATTGAGGAAAAAATTATTTTACCCATCAAGTACTCTACTTGGGTCGTGAATCTAGTTCTAGTGCACAAGAAGAATGGTGAAATCAGACTCTGTGTTGATTTCAAAGATTTAAACAAGGCATCTTTAAAGGATCATTATCCTTTTCCTTTAATGGAGCAAATTCTACAGACTATGGCCGACGTGTAAAGATTCTCAATGCTAGATGGGTATTTAGGCTTCAATCAGATCCTGGTAAAGGAAGAGGATCAATTCAAAACAATGTTTACAGCCAAGTGGGGAACATATGCGTATCAAAAAATTCCCTTTGGTTTGTCAAATGCAGGAACAACATTTCAAAGCATGTCATGGATATTGCCTTCAAAGATCACATTAATGAGTTCATCTTGGTTTACCTTGATGAAATCACTATCTTCTCAAAGCAAAGTGTGGGTCATATGGCACACCTAGAGAAAGTATTTGAGAGATGCAGAAAGTATGGGGTGTCTCTTAGCCCCAAGAAGTGCAATTTTGTAGTGGTGCAAGGCAAGCTCTTAGGCCTTGTGGTTTCAAAGGATGGCATCTCAATTGATCCTGAGCACATTTCAACCTTCCTAGCTCTTTCCTTTCCAATACACAAGAAGGCCTTACAGGTCCTTCCTTGGTAAGAAAATTTTTGTTAGGCACTTTATCCCTAACTTTGCAGGACTGATTTGGCCCATCACCTTGATGCTCAAGAAGGACATTACCTTCAGATGGACAAAAGAAGGAAGAGAAAGCTTCAACAAAATCAAACAAGATATTGCTTGCACACCAACACTCATCAACCCAGATTATTCCAAGGATTTTATCCTTTATGCTTATGGCACTGATGTGAGTGTTGTTGTTGTCCTAACACAAGAAAATGAACAAGGGCTGGAACAACTAGTGGATTTATTTAGCCAGACGCTGAAGGATTATGAATTAAAATACAATCACACAGAGAAGAAGGTCTTCGCCATCATGCGCGTGCTCAAGAAATTCAAAATTATGCTCACCAAAAATCATATTAAGGTGTTAGTCTCCCACTCTTCTGTTAAAGACTTCATCATGGGAGTAGAAATCAGTGAAAAGAGAGCATGATGGGTGACCAAAATCATGGAATATGATGTGACTATCAAAGCCACAAAACTGGTAAGAGGTAACGTGCTCTATAAGTAAATTGTTGAGGATGCACATAATGAATCTGAGACTTCATTATTTCGTATGAGGATCTCTCACATGCGGACCTTGAGCAAAGTATAGATCCTAGCGCATGTAATTTGATGAAGGACATGATCACATTCCTTTCCGAGGGTGCATACCCTCCCGGTTTAAACAAGGAAAAGAGAAGACATATGAGGTTACAATTTATCCCTTATGTTTTGATTGATGGACATCTCTTCAAAAAGAACCTTGATGACGTCTTTGTTAAGATGTATCAATGGTGCGCAGATCCGAAAAGTGTTAGCATAATTTCACAATGGATTCTCTGGTGGACACTTCTTTGCCAAAACTACAGTAATGAAGATCTGAATGGCAGGTATATTTTGGCCTACCTTGTTTGCAGATGCACACAAATGGGCCACAAAATGTAAAGAATACACTTTGTTTTTAAGAAAGAAAAGATTGGCAAGTGCTTCCTCTTTGACTAATTCAAACAGATCAGCCTTTTGCGCAATGGGGTATTGACTTAATAGGCATGATCAATCCACCTTCAAGTGCTGAAAAAAATGGATGTTGACAACTATAGACTACTTCACCGGATGGACGAGAAGGCATCACACTCAAGGAATCAACCGAGTCACTAATTGGGCTCTAAATTTGGGCATTTATCTAAAAACGTCTTCCAACTATTACCCCCAAGGAAATGGTCTCGCTAGATTCAACAAACAAGAACCTGATCAAGATCATGAAGCTCATAATGAATATCGACCAAGATAGTGGCATACAAAGGTCTCATGCACACTCTTTGCGAGATAGAATCATAGTAAAAAGGCAATAGGAACTTCACCTTATAAGCTCGTCTATGGAAAGGAGGATACCCTTCCTTTAACACTAGAGTTGAACTCATTGGCACTTGCCCAATAACTAGATTTTGAAGGCAAAAACTAGAGAGAATTCGAATGACATATCGATTAATCTTGAAGAATCAAGAAACTCTGCCATGATCAAAGCTAGAACAACATCAATAAGCAACAAAAATGGTTTGTGAAAAGGCTAGGCCTCAAGATTTCAGAGTTGGGGTTTTGGTTTTGAAATGGGATGCTTGATAGACCTAAACCAGAAGCCATTCAAAGTTTGATGCACTTTAGAGTGGCCCATACATCATCAATTCATGTAAAGAGGCTAAATCTTTCGATTTAACTCATCTTGATGGAGGCATACTGCAAATCCCAATAAATGGGATCTATCTCAAACCCTTTCATTAATTTCTCCATATCATCTTATATATAGTAGAGTATCTTTAATTCCTTTAAGTGTGTTGCATGCATGTTGTTTGTTTGTAAATAGTTATTTCCTCTCATGTGCTTCCCGTGCACGATCTTTTTTTGCTTCCAAAATGTAGGTCTTCTTTTAACAGTTGTAAGATTAAAAATAAAGTCAAGAAATGATCATTCAAGTGACTTTAGGGGTAATTCTTCAAAGATACAAATCAGATTTCACGCTTACATAACATACTCCATGCCCAATGGATGCTCTAGGCTACGATCTCCTTCATCTAGCAGTGATGGCCTTAAAAGTCACTAAAATCTGTTATCCAAATAACTCTCCTAGTTATATGGGTAACTTGTATATGTATTTTTGCTCTAAGCTATTCATTACAAGGTTGTGCACATAAGTTCACTTGGCACATTGCCTTGGTTCTGATTTCCCTTTGCGCCCCCTTTCTTTTCCTCACATGCTCTCACACACTTTCCCTTAGTCCCTTCCTTTTTTCTTTTCCTTTATCTCCATATTCCCTTTGCTCACATATCCTACATATCCTCCTTCCTCCAAGCAGCTATTCATCTCGTGCACACCTCACACTTACTCCAACAAGCCAAGCCCCCAGGCCCTCTCGCACGCCACGCCCATTACTTTGTAAAATTTTCCCCTTGACCATGTGTTCTCCACTCACTTGTTTGCCTCATTCCCCCATGCGCGTTGGGAACGTTTTCCTCTGTGCCTTCCTCTATTTTTTCCACGTGCCCTTCCCTCACGCCCTTCTATGTCAGGTCATCTTTTGACTATGATGGAGTGCACCACACACAACTAGTCAAAGTGCACCAATTGGGTGTTGAATCGTTGTAAAAAATCAGTGAGTGACATATGGCAGAAACAAAAAACATTTGAATGGTTGGCCATCCTTTCAGCCATTCCGCACAGGTGCCACGTGTCTTGCGTGCATGACGACTACTGAAAAATTCTCGACAACCATATCATTGCTCAGAGCTCTAATCGGTGCATGCCTAGAATTTTTAGAGAGTGCTGACATTAGATACAAAGTGCTAGACATTCAAATTCAAATTCTTGGCGGATATGGTAGGTGAGAAATGCAAAAATTATTTTTGAGCATTAATGAAGCGATTTGATTTCTCCAATCACCCGATTTAATCCGATGTTCCCTCCTTCCTTATTCAACACACCAACAATACTTAGGGAAGCACATTTAATATATTTCAAAGTGGATTTGTAGGCATTCAATGCTTCTTATTGGTGGTTACATTTCAAATTCAGATTTTCCTCCTTCTTCTCTTCTTCTTCCATGCATTCATCTATAAATGTAAGAGCTGGGCTCATTTGTTATGTTGGACACTCTAGATCCTTACACATTCTACTAAGGAATTCATATTTTCTATATTTTGAGTTACAGACCTCTAGATCTGGCTTGTGCATGTGGATATCGGCATCTTTCGCCATTATAACAACTCTGTGCATTTATGGAAGTAATAGAAGCATCGTTTTGTGACTATTCTCTATCCTAACGTATTTTCATTCTTTTTTCTTTCCTTTTCTCTTGTATTGCATGATTATTGTGCTACTTCACTTCCCTTGCAATTCCTTATTTATTTGTGTTCCATGAGAATGATTTGGTAAATATGTTTTAGCTGTGCTACTCATGCCTAGCCTCCTTCCACACATTTCCTTTTTATTCCCGCTCAAAACAAATAGTGTTCATCCCTCCTTTTCTAGAGTTATCACCTTTTAGTGTAGTTTATATTCATGTTATCCTTTTATCCCTGATCCCTTAGAATTATTAGTTTAGTTTCCCTTTCAAAGCACTAGGAGTAACAAAGAGCAGTAAGTAGAAATAAATAGAGGAACTGGCCTTCTCTAAAGATCCATCTCAAGCACGCAAGGTCCCAAAAGTTGGAGATAGTTCCATTGTGATCTCAAACAGCTTGGCTCTTCCGATCCGAGACGTGGGTACAAGTTTGAAGACAAATAGGGCCCATTAAACCCCATATCACATCATATAGTAACAATCAATTTAATATGCATAATGTTATTGAGGTCAATTCATTCCCATATTACATCAAATCATCATAATTAAGTTCACAATGCTTTAATTAGACAAATTACCCTAACTAGTTTAAGTTTTAGGGTTTAGGAAAAAGAAATCTATGTGTGGAATCTCGGACACATTTTCCACAAAATATTACATCAAATTTTATTGAAAGTTATATAGAGTTCAATGTGATGCAATCTTTCAGTTCCTAACTCTACCATTTATCTCTTGTTCTTCTTTTGAAAAAATGAAGATATTACAGGTCCTTAGATAGATCATCTTATTACTCAACCCTCACTATCGCTAATCTATATTATCAGGATCAAAGGATTATCTTTGTCTCAGTGGATCGACACCCATATCACTCCCCTACATTATTGATTGTGAATATTCTTTGTTTGGGCATGTTAAGTATGCCTCCAAATTGAAAAGCATAGTGCATGTGGTAAGTATTCAAGATTGTAGCTCAATCTTTGGCTAAATTTGTGGCTCTCGAACACAAACATAGACCCATAGTGTTTATGTGCACCTCTAAATCTATGCATTATTTCCCTTAACTGATCAATTGTGCCCATATATATATATATATATATATATATATTATATATCATGTCTCCCCCACCTTATTTATAAGTATTTAGTGATTGACCTGCCGTTATGTCTACACGTCTCAATGTAATCTCATTTTATTTGATGAAGTACGTACTAACTTTCAAACTTGGTACCAATTCGAGCAGGGGTAGGGACCTTATCTCTATATGGGTAAACATAGTGAACCAAATTATATAACACCCCCACTCATCCCCTTCCTCTCCTCATATGGCGTAAAATAACTCCATTGATAAAATCTCTTAGGAGTCATCAACTTGTTATCCCTAATGTACCTTTGATTAGTTGAAAAAACTAAGGGAGGGTCGTTATGGATTTTATATAGTCATTGGAACTCCCACACCCTTATCTCTCTATAAAGTATTTAGCAAATATGTGTGGACACCTATATTTACTCATTATTCCCCTATCCTCAATATAGAAATGGGGTAAGAACCCCGTAAATAGATCTGGGGTGGGCTCCTATATTCTATCTACCCGAAATTTCTCTTGAGAAAAAGTGTCATTTTTGGGTTTGATTATGTTGATTCATTATCAATCCTTCGTCTTGTATGGGAAATATGTCTGACTCCCTCCCAAGATGAATGCATGGATTGGTGTGGTGAGATAACTAAGATCCACTTTACCTATATTAACTCTTTATATAGTTGATTAGATAGTCCTAGGCTTATAAAATATGTACTCATCCTAGATAAGATGTTGCCCTTCTTCCAAGATGAAATTAAGGCTTCAAATCCATGCCCATGGGGAAAATCATGAGTCCATATATTCAAGAAAGTGTTATTATCTTTGGGAGTTGTGAGGTTTGTAAAATTTAATTTTAACACATCCAAAACTCTTATAAATGTCAACTACCAATATAGAAGGAAAAAACATACAAAATGACTATATGTTTTTTTCCAAAACACACACCTAATATAATATTTATTCCCTAAAATATTTAGGACCAATGTTGAAATCCTGAAAAATGAGTAAGTACTGACTAGATTAGATTTTGAAAAACTATCTTCTAGATTATAATTGTTAGAGCCACGAGACCAATTCTATCTTGGTAGAGTGACCCTAATTTTTTATATTTACTAAAATAAATTTAAAGTATAAGATAAAAATAATTCCTACACATTCCTTAACCATAGGAACACATACGTGTTATAATGCATATACACGTTTGGTTTGGAAAATACCAAAATTGAAAAATAAGAATGTGAATGTGGTATTTAAAACCACATACACGTTTTATTCAATCTCATTTTTGCTTCTTTTTGGCCCTCCATATTCGTGTACTTAAGGTAATGCATGTTGAGTGCACAAGAAAATCAAAATAATGTGTGCATGAAGTTGCATGAAGCAAGTTAGAGTGTTTTAGATAATGTTGTTTTGTGTAATGTTTACACAATTTCATGGTACAATCATGTGGATTGAGCATAGATCCTTGGGTCAATTCCTAAATGACACATAATAATAGTGAACACATGACATGATTTTTGAAAAAACATGTAAGAGGAGCACGATAAAGAGTCATGAAGAGAAACCACTCACTCAATTCAAACTCAGAAATATCTAGAACCTAAGAAAACTTAAAGTGAGCCACGTCAACCATTTGAGGGGATAGAGTGGTGAAGAAGAGACAGAGGCAAGTTGATTTGTGTTAAACAAGTGAAACTTGTAAAGGTTCCTAGAGAAAAACCATTATAATAATTTAGTATTTTATTTGATTATTGTAATAATCCCAATATCGGGAGTAGTATTCATAGATGTATTCAAGGATTTTAAAATCAATAATTTTTTTATATGTTTTTATTTTTTATAAATTATAACTTGGCATTTCATGAGTCCATATATTCAAGCAACTATTAATATATTTGAGAGTAATGAGGTTTTTAAAATCTAATTGACACATCTAAAACTCCTACAAATGTTAGTAACCAATCTAAAAGGCCCCAAAACCTATCAAAATGACCATATAATTTCCCAAAATAGACATTGATTATATAATTTATACCCCAAAAGATTTAGGATGAATTTTGAAACCCTAAAATATACATATGTATTGACCGATTAGATTATGAAAAACTATATTCTAAACTTTGACTCATGGAGCTATAAGGCTATTTTCTAAATAGTTATTTTACTAAATACATGGCTTGTAATAACATACTAATTACCAATACTAATAGGAATGCATACACGAAATATCACATACATGTTATTCCATGCGTACATATTCCTTAATTTAAGCACACAAAATAAGTGCCACTAGGTGCAAAAATACTTTGGTTTCACGACTCTAAGCCCTGTAAAAATTAAAAAAACCACCGGTTGTTTTTGGTTTAAAATACATAAATTCATTTTCCACCATGATAAATCCTACAAAAACGATTGAGATCTTTCTAAATAATACATGTCTATAACATAAAACAAACTATCCTCTTTCTAAATATATCATTTTTACATTTTTATTGTTGTAGGATTTGCATTTATTTTTATTTCAATCTATCTTTTATACCTCCATTTTATGGTAATTATAAACATATATCTTTCATTATGTATATTTTGTTTCACTCCTTCGAATTGAATAAAAATTATACAATCCCAAACTAGGACTAATTCGATACATATTAAAAAATATATATAATTTCTGATTTTTTTTAGGTAGTTAGGGGACATGATTAGGTATTCATTATTTATCAAATTTCAAATTCTTTTTACTTGTAAAATCATAAAAAAACTCACTAATTTTGTTTTAAAAATTATATCCCAAACTAGATGATCATATCTATCTTTCTACCAAATGGTTTTCAAAAATAATAAACAATGCTTAAAAACGCAGGGGGCATGATCAACTATCTACTATGTATTTTATAAAAAAATAGGAGCACCTATTGACATTTTAGCTCTTTAACCCACTTATACTTAACCATTACAAAAATAGTAGTTTAGAAACTAGACTCAAAATGTTACAATTCATGTAAAATTTTGTTCATCCATTTTACATGAATTGTAACATTTTGGGGTGCTATGATTTTGTACTAACGAAATAACTTGCTTTGGAATAGAAGAGTAGTTTCCTACTTTATAGAAACTCACTTCCGATATATTTGTCTATCTGGAATGAATTAATGGAAATCATATTATTATTATTATCACGATAAGCTTCACAATCAAACTGGTTTTGACACCGCTCATATGGGTAAGCATAATGGTTCTGGATCTGATCATAATGTTGATCTGGAGGTGTTGGAAAATACATTAGAGGTGGAATGTATTTTGTAAGTGTGAGTTCCATGAAGGGAATGAAGTCATGATTGTACAACCTCATGGAATGGGAGAAAATGGAAGAGGAAAATGGATGAAAATGGATCGAAATGGATGGAAAAGGTCTGCACTCGGAGAATGGGTTTTGACAAGATGGAGTCACCATATGTGCTTGCATGTGCCTCAAAAGGATGAATCCCACCAAGAACACATCAACTTGATGAAATAAAGTGAAGACCTATGGTTCCACTGGGTGTGCCAAAACTATTAGTGGCACACAATGGTGTAAGTTTTGTTGTTTTTGCTGAGATACTAAGAGAAGATGAAATATATAACCCTAGTGTTCCACTGGGCGTGCCAAAAATATTAGTACAAAATCAAAACACCCCCAAATGAGTGGTCGGATCTTCTTTTCTAAGGCAGGGTCATTTGGTGTGATTTGCATAACATTGAATCATTCCCATAGCTATGGGACTTGTAAATGGGAATGATATCAAGAGAAGACTGGTTCCTCTTCCTAAACTACCTACCACGAGCTACTCTAGTGCAGAAAACTAAATCTAACATAATCTAACCATTCCAAGGAACCAAGGAGAGAGAAAGAGGGAAAAAATAGAGCCTACACTAAAGTGGTGATACACCAGCAAAGGAAGCGAGATATTCTGTTGAGGGAGAAAGAAACAGAAAAATGGAGATGAGGGAGGTCAGACAGAAGTGACACAACCTAGATCTTCAAATTCACCATTAAACTCCATGAAACACAACATCCTGCACCTACAAATGTGAAATACATGCACAAAAAAACAAATATGGAAAGGAGAGGCATGAAGAAACAACAAAACGATGTAAAGGGTTGAATAACACCACAAAAAAATGTTTTTATTGCTCTAGAAGGTGCACAAACCATTACATTTCTAGAATAGAGGCACAAATAAATTTTCCGGGCATAGGAAAAGGTTCTCTGCTTCTCAAAAATAGCGTCAAGAAACAAATTTGTGACAGAGTTTCTCTATGCTCCTGGAAGGTCTCTCATTTTCCAAAATGAGAAGTGTTACAATATATAGAAAGAATAAGAGAGAGAGAGAGAGAGGTAAAAAATTGAATCCTGCTCCAACCACCCTGAGATATGCATTGAATCCTACTTTGAAAGTTCAACCGCCAATATCAATGGCTTAAGCTACAAGTCCACCCACAATATGTCACTTCTGGTTCCCCAGCGGATCGAATCGAATTAGATCTGGTAGTTGAAGAGCAAGAAGATCCTGCATTAAAGGCCCAAAGACATTTTCTCCATTTTTCACCTACCGGGCCCAAAAAATGATTTTTTATCTTTCCATGGCGTAGAGGTCATGGCTGATCCAATATTTTTCCGGGGTGAAATATGGATAACAATTTGGTGACTCACGGGACATCTACCTACTAGATGAAGAGACCAATGGCCTTGAAGCATCCATTGGGCATGGAGTCAAGCTTGATAACCAATTCTCTGATCTAACTTTGAAAATATGACCTCTGAATCACTTGGAAACCCACTGAAACTTGAAGTTGAACTTCACCAAAAGCCAACTGAATGCATTGTGCAAGAGCAATACAACAACACCAAAACCATGTACAAACTGAAAATCATACATGCTCTAAATGGAACATGTAGAGTGTGTAAAAGCACTTCTTCTACTGAAAACAAACCTACCTACACTACTCTAACCAAGAGCAAAGGAGCTCAAACAAAGCCTGCAACTGGAAGGGAGAAATAACTTCCCTTCCTAAAAATGGCAGCCATGCAACTGATTTGGCACTGAACATGGTTGGTTGGATGAGTGAAAAACTAACTACAAGCTGATCTTCCACCCAAATCACCAAAGTATCAACTGAAAACAAAACCAATACCTCTTTTAGTTGCTCTGCATTTGGATTGAAGAGGTATGACAGCTGATCCTTGGTGCTTTGGTATTCATCCTCATGCCCTGAAGTAGGCATGACTGGTTTTGCTTCTCCTTTGGCTCCAATGACGCCAAGTACCTTATTGGGCACGGTCTGATCCTTTAAATGTGCCCCTTGTTCTGAGTTTCAACTCCAAGAATGGAGTTTTCTTATGGACCTTCTTGGATGAATGGTGTGGGAGAAATGGTGATATCTTTCTACCCTTTCCTTTCTTCCTCCTGTGAAGAGCATGGAAGGTTTAAGTCTCCCAAACTTGATTCCAGAGGGCTGCTATAAAATGCAGGCTACTACAATTGAATTCTCTCCTCCATGAAAGCAGGTTCATATGCTTGGAAGGTGGATGAAGGAGGAGAAAACAATAGAAACTCAACTGGTTCTTCTCCATCAAAACAGTCCTCCAAATCAGACAAATAAATTACCTCATTGTTGTTCTGCTGCAAATGTTCAACCTCTTCCATGGTGTCCTCTTGGTTTGTAACTTGTTCACCATGTTTTCCCTCATTCTCAAACATTGAGTTTGAAAGATCAAACTCTTCTTCAACATTAGAGTTTGAGAGAGATGAGGTGAGAGGAAGAACTGAAGGTTCTTTTATGGCCTATTTTGTGCTCAAAGATTTTGGGATCGCATTTTATAAGCTTTTGATCATTTATTCTTTTCTGTCTTCTTCTTGCTATCCTTCTTGAATGTTTTTATATTTTCATCTCCCCATATGGAATTGGGAAGAAAAAAGGAGTAACATTCACTAGTTGTGCATTTGTTTGTGGTGGTGGAGGAGGTGAAGTGTCAACACTAAAATTTTCCTCCGTAATTTCTATTTCATTAATGTATGTATTAGGAATAGAATGTTGTTAAGTATAATTAGTAGTAGTGTCCGATAGAAGATAACTATCTTTGCCGGAGCGCCAAATAATGTATAATAGGTACAATGTTGTGGTAAAAATTAAATATTTGTCATAAGTGGTTCGGTAATGTTAAAATGTCAAAGTTAGGGTAAGTAGAGAAGTAGGGTCTACATGATTAGGAATTAGAAATATTATATTGGTAATAAGGACAAGGAGTGAGTTCATAAATATTTTGTGTATTTTATTTGTAAAAATCTAAAAATGTGGAACCCATGTGAAATGATAAGGTTTATCTTATCTTAAAAGATAAGCTTACATGTAAAGATAAGAGTTAAGGTATGGAATATGATTCGTAGTAGATTTCTTATCCTATCTTAGAGATAAGGTGGATAAGCCTGAAATTTCTATAAATAGAGAGCCACCCCCTCATTTAGCATAGAAGAAGTAGTGAGAAATATTGTATGAGTAAGTGTGTGTAAAGGAAGCCATCATTTAGAAGGTGTGTTAAAGAAGCCATTAAGAGGTGTAATTGTGAAGTTTCTCCCATAGTTATTGTTGGAAGGCAAGTGAAGTTAGTAACACTTGAAGTACCTCATGGGTGAGATTGTAACAATTTCATGTTGATATTATAATTTACACTTATATTTCAGATTTGTCATCATTCCTTCGTATCATAGTCTATGGTATTCTTGTGTTATGTTTGTTGTTGTGTTTCAGTTACATCCACCAAACTAAAAGTTGTGCATTAGTAAATAATCATAGCACGAGGAGTTCCCGGTGGAGAATTATCATAGTGCGGATTGGTGATGACATTTTGGTTCCGTTATCGGGACCATTCCTCGTTGGTGGATTTTGAGAGATATTCCCACTTAGTCAAAAATCATTTGGAGGGTAACCTTGTTTTTACTATGCATAGTAGTTACCATGGTAAAGTCACTTTTTACCATGAATAGTATTTACCATAGTAACTTTACTTTTTACCATGTGAATAGTATTTACCACAGTAACTTCACTTTTTACCATGAATAGTGTTTACCATAGTAAAGTCATTTTTACCACAATAAGTCAAGTTTTACCATAGTTTACCATGGTCATTCCTATTTTACTGTAGAAAGGTGTAAAGTCACTTTCTATTATAGTGATTCCAATTATTTGTGCACATAAGTCTTGTTGATTGTACTTGTGGGTTGGTATTTCACTTGTGGTTACTTTTGAAAATGGGAAGATTCCTATTTTTTCAGCCCAATCTAATGAAGATGCTTCCTCTTTCATTCAAGAGTTTAAACGATCTTGTATTTGTAATGGCCTTATAAGAAGGGAACAATGGACTGAATTTTTTCCTACCTTTTTGGATGGTTCAACCCTTAGGTGGTTTGAAACACTAGGTGATAATGTGAAAAACTCATGGGATTTATTAACTGAAAGTTTTCTTGAAGAATTTGGTGAACAACAAAAATATGCAGATCTCATGATCGATATCACAAAGCTATCCCAAGGAGAGAAGGAGAAGATAAGGGATTATCATGCTCGTGTTCTAGAGCTAAGGAGGAAGCTCGATGCCCAGATCCGGAAGGAAGGATTAGCGGATGGGTTGATGAATGGCATGTGGATAATCTCCTCTGTAAGCACTTCATTCTTGGGATGAAGCCAGAGATCAGACAACAGTGAAGTATGACCACCCAGCTGACCCTCGAACAAGCAAAGGAGATTGCAAGAAGGCAAGAAGAAAGCATGGAAGAAGAGCCCAAAGAAATTGTTGCTAAGGTAGAGCCTACACCAACACCTTTGGTCCAGAATCCACAACCACTCTCGGTGAGCACAAATATTTCTCCTAGTACATCTATTGAGTATGAAGATCTACTCAGGAAGATGGGCCAATTAACTATTAATCTTCTTTAAGGAAAAGAATTTAGTTCTCAGGGAGGAGATAGAGGTCCAAAAAGAAATATTTCTGAAGTTGTATGTTATGGTTGTCATAAAAGGGTCATTATAAGTATAATTGTCCAGATAGAGCTTCTACATCTGGTACAAGAGATAATGATAAAGGAAAAACACATATGAATTCTTTTGATGTAGTAGATAGGAGCATAAATAATGAAGTAGATGTGTTTGTAACAAAAAAAAGAAAGAAAAAGATAACCAAGATGGAAATGATCCTAAGAAGATGAAAGGAGAAACTAGTAAGAAACATAGGAGAAGAAAGTTGGGTGTGCAAGATTTTCTAATTTCACAGGGACAAGGACCATACTCCATCTTAGAAGATCTATCCAAAAGGCCTACAAATATTACATATGGTCAACTTTTGGCTATGTCTTCTGAGAAGAGGCGGGAGCTGTGAAGTGGACTCAATGCTCGATGAAGGAAGGAGGTTGAGGTCCTGTTTTGGAGGCGAGGGCGGATCCCTACGCTCCATAAGATGAGGTATTATGTAATGGTATTTCAATTCATGATGTCTTAGTTGATGGAGGTGTTGCAGTTAATGTAATGACCAAGTCTGTAATGAATATGTTGGGTTTAAAAATTGATCACCCCTCAACACTTATGTTAAGGTCATTAAATAAGGGAAAAACTAAACCAGAAGGTGTTGTTTCAAATGTGGCAATATCATTATGGGTGTTGTATGTGTGGTAGACTTTTAGGTGATGAAAAATGGTATTTTTGCATACCCAATGTTGTTGGGAAGGCCATGGCTAAGGAGAGTTCATGTAAGAAACTACTGGAATGAAGGCTTCATGACACTTGGACGTGGTAGAGAGAGGGTGAAGATAAACATGATCCCTCGGCATCATAAGGTAGAACCTTGTGGATTCAAGTGATGAAACTGATGATTGGACATCCTCTGATTACTCTAGTACCAGTGAAGTGGACACAAAAGATGAAGAAAGTGAGGTTGATGTTTCGATCATGGATATCCTTCCAGTCACACCGACTCATGAACCCATAAAATTATCTGAAGAAGAAATTGATGATCGTCTCCAACAAATAAAGATTGGTGATGTTGTGATGGAGAGTGAGAAGGAATCCTACCTCTAGCTCTTTCGAAGGTACATACACCTATTCACTTTTGATTACAAGGAACTCCATCAAGTAAGTTGGGTAGAACATTCTATTGAGCTGGTAGATGGTGCTAAGCCCATAAAGCAAATGCCATATAGAATGAATCCTAATTTTTCCAAGACTGTAAAAGAAGAAATAGATAAGTTGCTTGATGCAGGATTCATATTTGCTGTGGAGAATTCAGAATGGGTTTCTCCCATTGTGATCTCAATAAAAAAGAATGGGAAGCTACACATTTGTGTTGATTATAGGAAGCTCAACAAGGCAACAAAGAAGGATCATTACCCTCTTCCATTCTCAGATCAGATCTTGGATGAAGTAGCTGGCCAGGAGTGCTATAGTTTTGTTGATGGATATAGCGGATACAACCAAGTTCATATAGCGAGAGAAAGATCAGCTGAAGACCACGTTCACCACTCCTTGGGAACGTTTGCTTATAGAGTTATGCCTTTTGGGTTGTGTAATGCTCCAACAATGTTCCAGTGTTTGATGAATAGGGTGTTTGAACCCTACATTGGGAACTTCATCAGAGTATTTTTGGATGATTTTTGCATCTATGGGAGCAAGATGGACCACTGCACCCCAGATGGAGACAACATTTCAAAGGTTAGATGAAGCACAAAACCCTCACTAAACCCTACAAAGTGTGTCTTTGGATGTTCTAAAGGTGTTTTGTTAGGGCATGTTGTATCCAAGAGATGGTATTGGTATTGATCTGATAAAGTTTCAAAAATCAAAGAGTTACCATTTCCTATGAATAGAAGTAAGTTGAGATCATTTTTAGGCCATGTGGGTTACTATAGAAGGTTCATCAAGAATTTCTCAAAGATTGCACAGCCACTAACCCAGTTCTTGAAGAAGGATGTTACTTATGAACCAAGAAAGAAGGCGCATGAAGCTTTTGAACAACTGAAGGAAGCTTTGGTGTCTTCACCTATTTTAAAGAATCCAGATTGGAGCAAGCCATTCATTGTGTATACTGATGCTTCAGATGTAGCACTAGGAAGTACTCTGAGCCAAAATGATGAAAATGGGAATGATCATCCAGTTTACTTTGGGAGCAGACAAATGAGCAATGTTGAGGTAAATTATACTTTATGTGAAAAAAAAGAGGCTCTAGCTATCATTTTTGCTGTAAAAAAGTTTAGAAATTACTTGCTAGGGTAGAAATTTATAGTTGTAACAGATCATCAGGCTCTAAAATATATTGTAAATAAGCCTAACCCATCAGGGAGGATAGCAAGATGGATAATTTTTCTACAAGAATTTGAATTTGATATTATAGATAGGCCAGGAAAGAAGCATGTCAATGCAGATGCACTCTCTCGAGCCTATGATGGTTTAGGTTCATCTTGTGATGATGATGATTTCCCAGATGTAGCATTGTTATCCCTTGACACAATCCCTAGTGAATACATAGATATTTGGAATTATCTAAATGAATTCAAGTTTCCTGATGGTGCCAATGTAAAGACTAAGAGGAAGATTACTCAAGCCAATCATCCATATTCTATTCTACATGGAGTATTATTTCGAATAGGACCTGATGGATAGTATAAGAGGGCAATTGGACGTGATCAAGGAAAGGAGCTGATAGAAGAATTCCACAATGGTACATGTGGAGGACACTTCTCTGGACAACTTACAACAAGAAGGATCTTGGATGCAGGTTATCACTGGCCCACTCTTTTTAGAGATTGTTATAATTATTGTAAGACATGTGATATTTGTCAAACACATGGTAACCGTAAGACTTCATCAGCTCCATTATGCCCTATTCTTCCACTTGGTCCCTTTGAAAAGTGGGGAATAGATATTGTAGGTCCACTTCCAACTACCCCATGCCAAAATAAGTATATTGTAGTTGCCACAGATTATTTAACCAAGTGGGTTGAAGCTAGGCCATTGAAAACAACTTCCATGGATGAAGTGGCAAGGTTCATATATGAACGCATTGTCACCAGATTTGGTTGTCCATTAGAAATTGTAACAGATCAAGGAAGCCACTTCATTAATGAGGTGGTAGAAGCCCTAGTCAACAAGTTTTCTATTAAGCACAGGAAGGCAACAACATACAAGCCAAGCACAAATGGACAGGTGGAATGAACAAATTTTGTGTTGTGTCAAATTCTAGCAAAAGATGCAGCCTTGCAGGTACATAAGTGGGATAAAAGGATTCATGCAACATTGTGGGCATATAGGGCAACATCAAAGTCAACAACATGATACTCCCCATTTCAGTTGGCTTATGGCATTGATCTCAGTTCTTCCTATTGAGTTTGATATTCCCATTTTGTGAGAGTTATGAAAAATGAAAGGATGGATGAAAGTGATTCAGTAAAATAAAGGTTGGTACATCTTCATTTGCTAGAGGAAATGAGAGAAATAGTGAAGGATACAAGCTATAAGAAGAAAATGAAGCAAAAGGAATACTTTGATCAAAAGATCCATTGGTCTCCATTTCATGTGAATGACTTGGTTCTAGTATATGATTCCAGATACAAAAAAAAGAAGGCAGAGAAAATTTCTTCCCAAATGGATGGGGCCCTACAAAATAGTAGTTGTGCATGAAAATGGTACATATCGACTGGAGGAATTAGATGGCACTCCCATTACGAAATGGGTCAACCACGACAAGTTAAATATTTTCCAAGCACCAGAATAGTCTACTCCGAGGATGGAGTAGAAGCTAGGAAGGGGAAGATGTCGACACTAAAATTTTCCTCCATAATTTCTATTTCATTAATGTATGTATTAGGAATAGGATGTTGTTAAGTATAATTAGTAGTAGCATCTGATAGAAGATAACGGTGCTCTTGCGGGTACGATGATGCCCAATAATGTATAGTATGGTAATAGTCAAAGTATAATAGGAATGTTGTGGTAAAAGTAAATATTTGTCGTAAGTGGTTCGGTAATGTTAAAATGTCAAAGTTAGGGTAAGTAGAGAAGTAGGGTCTACATGATTAGGAATTAGAAATATTATATTGGTAATAAGGACAAGGAGTGAGGTCATAAATATTTTGTGTATTTTATTTGTAAAAAGTCTAAAAATGTGGAACCCATGTGAAATGATAAGGTTTATCTTATCTTAAAAGATAAGCTTACATGTAAAGATAAGAGTTAAGGTATGGAATATGATTCGTTAGAGTAGATTTCTTATCCTATCTTAGAGATAAGGTGGATAAGCCTGAAAGTTCTATAAATAGAGAGGCCACCCCCTCATTTAGCATAGAAGGAAGTAGTGAGAAATATTGTATGAGTAAGTGTGTAAAGGAAGCCATCATTTAGAAGGTGTGTTAAAGAAGCCATTAAGAGGTGTAATTGTGAAGTTTCTCCCATAGTTATTGTTGGAAGGAAAGTGAAGTTAGTAACACTTGAAGTACCTCATGGGTGAGATTGTAACAATTTCATGTTGATATTATAATTTACACTTATATTTTAGATTTGTCATCATTCCTTCGTATCATAGTCTATGGTATTCTTGTGTTATGTTTGTTGTGTTTTCAGTTACATCCACCAAACTAAAAGTTGTGCATTAGTAAATAATCATAGCACGAGACTATCGCCATTATATGCGTCCCTTGTCATTGATAAGATTCATAGTCAAAATGGTTTTCACATTGCTCATATGGGTAAGCATAATGGTTTTGGCTCTTATCATAATAGTGATCTGGAGGATTTGGGAAAAACATTGGAGGTGGACTGTATTCTTGTAAGTGTGAGTTCCATGAACGGAATGAAGTCATGATTGTACAACCTCATGGAATGGGAGAAAATGGAAGAGATGGAAGTTGAAAATGGATCGAAATGGATGGAAAAGGTCTTCAACTCGGAGAATATGTTTTTGACCGGATGGAGTCGCTAAATGTGCTTGCATGTTCCTTAAAAGGATGAATCCCACTAGAAACACATCAACTTGATGAAATAAAGTGAAGACCTCTCGGTCCCACCGGCATGCCAAAACCGCTGTTAGTGGATAACAGGTGGTGTAAGTTTTGTTTTTTTGTTGAGACACGAAGAGAAGATTAACTATCTAACCCTAGTGTCCCACCAGGTATGCCAAAACTGTTAGTACAAAATCACAACACACCCAAATGAGTGGTTAGATCTTCTTTTCTAAGGCAGGGTCATTTGGTGTGATTTGCATAACATTGGATCATTCCCAATGTGGGAATTGTAAATGGGAATGATCCTCCGAGAAGGCTGGTTCCTCTTCCTAAACTACCTACCATGAGCTACTCCAGGTGAGTGCACCAAGTTAGGGGGCCAAAAAGTGGACAAGAATCCGAAAAAATCAAAACATGCCCATGTTTTAATTTGTTTGGCTTGGGAATCACCAAAGCATAACATGTACGCGTTATGCTTATTATAAATAAAAAACAGGCCCGAGCCTCTATCATTTTTCCTCCCTCAAACGTGAGTTTCAGAGCTTAACCATGCCCTCGTGTTTTTTCATTCAGCTGGATCTCAAGCTAAAAGGATCATTTTTGGATCACCGAGAAGATCTGAATCGATGATGGCGCCACAGAGAAGAGGTAAGCACAATTTTTTTCTCAAAATTGCATTGAAATATGATAATTATAGATTAAAATTTGAATTGAATACATATTTTTTATTGTTACAGTTAGAGGTTGAGGAAATCAACCACAACCAAACCCTGTTATTCATGTCATCCCTCCCGACACTCCCACAGTTGCTCAACATCCCTCGGGTAATCAAGAAGATTTAGTAGCCCAAATAGTTGAAAACAAAATTGAAATTGAGGATTTAATTAAAACAATGAGGGATGCACAATCTACAAACCCCCACCATACCTCTATTGCAAACACATTGGAGGCATTACTTGTTCAAATTGATGCGGCAATGGGGAAAATTGATCGTTGGAAAACTTACAGAGAGGGTTGTAGGGTTTATTATTCCAACAAATTTTCATATGTGAATGTAAAGAAAAAAGAAATTTCAAAAGAACTCATATGCGCCTTATTCACGGACCCCCACACTAATTTTCTTGTTCCGTTGACATGTAAATGATTTCCCATCCATTGGTGTAATAATAATTTGATTAAAAATATTTTTTGGGACTGATGGTAGATGGTGTTTGATTTTCCACCTTGTAATAATAACAAGGTGCCACTATACTTTTGAGGAAACTCTATTGCGATTTTATACTCAATGAGATCCAAAATTATTTTGATTTTGGAGATTTCCAGGCCAAGGAAAAGGATCTACACAGGATCGACCAGGTGCACAATGTGCACTTATTCAGTAGGTTAGATTCCCCACATAGAAGCCCCCTCACCCTAAGATTGTCCCTCAAGCAGTGAAGGAGATAGTAGAGATTGATACACTCCACGTGCTTCAGGGGATATCTACGACCCTTATTCAACATACTGAGGAGATTTACAGGCGGATGCTCTCAGAGGTACATAGAGTATTCCCTCAGGGAGTACTAGTATAAGGCCACATTTTTGCTCGTCATGTGGTAGCATATGTTTGGGGCCCGAGGAGGACGATACTTTCATGAATACTGATTTTGGTACACCTGGTGCTAGGGGTGAACATGACAATGTCACTATGTTAGATGTCCTTTTGAGTGAGACATTTGGATTACATTAATTGGTGTCACCTTCACAGGTAAATTTTTTATGTTTTGTTATGTGTGTTACAAAAAGTTTGGAGTACCTGATTTACTTATATATGTTAAATTTTTGAAATAATTATATTTGTACATGTACATGCATTGATATTACAGTGCGCGGGAGGCACATCTTCATCCCGACCATAGGCGGCGAGGACCATGCATACACATACATTCACAGAGGTAATTTAGAATGTTAATTATGTAAAATTTTCACATACATGTGTATATATATATATTTGTATGTATATGTATATATATATATATATATATATATATATATATATATATATATATATATATATATATTAGTTTTGAAGTCAAATATATGTATGTTCTTGTATGTCCATCTAACTCATGTGATATACATGTTTGATAAAGATGTTGACTTCACTAGACACCCCACCATCTCTGCGACAAGTAGATAAAGGTGTTGCCATTACGATTTCATCTGCACAACAAATCACTGAGGTATTCAAACAACACTTAAATTTTGTTAAATTTCTTGTGTAATTCATATTGTGTTAAATTACATGTTAGTAATGTATTTCATTGTAGAATTATTAAATTATGTTAATAATTTCCTTCATTAGTATATGCATGGAGTTACTGCAACAGTAATGACCATGTTCATTTGACTCACAAGAGTGGCGGGGTAAAAACAATAGTTCTACATTGATAAAATTAGTTAAAATATTGTCATTATGTAGATACATGTACTTAGCTCTATTTTTGTTAATTTTGATGTTAGATTTTCTGATCTTATGTGTATGTAGGAACTTCACCCCCTCCATTTTGACTTCAAGAGGCACGAGACTCCTCCATCTCATCATCTTCATACCCCCATCATCACTGCAGGAGCTCCCGATGACTCATCGGCGTGAGATGTAAATTTGGCATGATTAACAACTTGCGGTAAGTTTGTGTATTTATGTTAATACTTTCATTCTAGCATGGTCTTAAATACATGTTGAAAACATATATAAATTAAGTTTTGACAAAAACATTGTTTGCATTTACAGGCTCATCTACAGGTGATTATTCAGTGGAAGAGGACTCGAAGCATTGGCTCGGACGATCCAAAGTCATCTCATGGATCTCCATCTTCATCTAAGGGAGGGCCTTCTTCAAGCAAGGCCAAGAGAGGGATAGATTTTGATGAGTAGGAAATATATATGTCTTACACATGACATTGTTTTTGTATTCCTATGTGCATGGCATTGTATGTACGCCTATATGGCATTTGAACTTGATGGTATATGATCTATTTGGGCATTTTGTATTTATTATGCACATTAAAATACTATTTGGAACTTGATAATTTTGAATGAGACCTTACGTTTCTGAGATTATTTTTGCATGAATCTAATATGATGTGCACTTGACAATATTTAAGACATTATGGAATATTTTTTCATTTATTGGTGATGTACATGTAGTAGCATTTTCAATGTATAATATGCATAAAACTTTGGAAATCAATATTTATATAATGTATGTATATAAAGAGTTACCTAATCTGAGTAATTATTCATTCAATTTATTAATGTGTATATATGTATTTACCTTACTACGCTTCTTCTTGCTCATGGTCTCTTTATCTTGGTTCCTATCTTATCATGCACTTACTACATTATTTTATGCTTCGTAGTATTCTCCCTTGTTAAAACACTCGACGTCATCACAATTTGATGCCTTTCATCTATTGATTTTTTTAAAATGTGTCTCCATATACATTACTCCAATGCTTGAGAATGTCTCCAGATGCAATGACATTCTGATTCAGACACTCAATGATTCTTGATTTTCTAATCCTATCCAATTCATGTTATTACCTTTAAATCTGTAGGCATTTCAAGATATTTGGAAATCACATCACACCCTTCACTAGGCTTAATGACTACCCCTATCCTTTTTAAGGCACTTTTGAAAGCATCCATGGGTTTATCATAACATAAATTATCAATGAATGGAAGGTCACTAAGCGAGGCCATCGACTCCCATCCGTAACTAAACAAGAAATATTTACTAGGCGATTGATAACTCATGTGTGTTCTTAGACATACCCCTATCAAATTCATTCTTAATCCAATCTAGTCATTTAAGGCACTTAAACGACTACGCCCAAACATGGTACCCCGAAAGCACGAGGAGTGTAGGGAACCAAAAATAATGCTCCACTAGTGTTCACCAAGCCACCCCGACGTGTTGGCATAGTTGGTTTGGTCCCACGAGCTTCCGTTTGCAAACTATAGCCTCTGGCAGCCCTACACTAACTCAGACTGCACTATTTCTCGTGTTTGTAAACAATAGCACAACGAGAGAACCAGATGGAGATGAAGAAAACCATGAGAGGATTTCAAAGAGGTCCCCACCATGGAGCTATTGGATCTAACAAGACATCTCTAGGTGCCATAGAGTCTGAGAAATCACCCGTTGAAGATATGGCGTGATTAGGCCTCAGGGCTCTTAAGGGACTACGCCCGAATGGGGTATCCCGAAAGCATGAGGAGCATAGGGAACCAAAAGGAAGCCTTCAATAGTGTTCACCAAGCCACCCCAACATGTTGGCATAGTTTGTTTGGTCACACGAGCTTCCGTTTGCAAACTACAGCGTCTGGCAGCCCTACACTGACTCAGACTGCACTATTTCTCGCATTTACAAACAATATCACAAAAAGAGAACTAGATAGGGAAGGGGAAATACACGAGAGGGTTTCATAGAGGGCCCCAACATGGAGATTTTGAATCGACGAGACATATTTAGGTGCCATGGAGTCTAAGAAATCACCCGTTGAAGATATGGCGTGTTTGGGCCTCAGGGCTCTTAAGGGACTACGCTCGAGACGGGGTAGCCCGAAAGCATGGGGAGGATAGGAAACCAAAATGAAGCCTCCACTAGTGTTCACCTGGCCACCCCAATGTTTTGGCATAGATAGTTTGGTCCCACGAGCTTCCGTTTGCAAACTACACCCTCTTGCAGCCCTACACTGACTCAGACTGCATTATTTTGTGCATTTGCAAACAATAGGACAACGAGAGAACCAAATGGAGAAGGAAAAAACCACAAGAGGATTTTGTAGTGGACCTCAACTTGGAGCTTTCGGATCTAAAAATACATCTCTAGGTGCCACGGAGTTTGAGAAATCACCTGTCGAAGATATGGCATGTTTTGGTCTCAGGGCTCTTAGGAGACTACACCCAAACGAGGTAGCCCGAAAGCACGAGGAGCGTAGGGAACCAAAAAAAAACCTCCAGTAGTGTTTTCTAGGCCATTTGGATGTGTTTGCCCAAACGGTTCGGTCCCACATGCTACCATTTGCAAACTACACCCTTTGACAACCCTACACTGACTCAAACCGCATTATTTCACGCATTTGCAAACAATACGACAGCAAGAGAACCGGTTGGAGACAAAGAAAAATGTGAGATTATTTTTAGTGGGGAGCTTTTGGATCTCGATCGAGACATCTCTAGGTGCCATAGAGTCCGAGAAATCACCCGTCGAAGATATGGTGTGTTTGGGCCTCGGGGCTCTAAAGCGACTACGCCCGAGACAGGGTAGCCCGCGCAAGGGGAGCATAGGGAACCAAAATTAATCCTCCAATAGCATTCACCTGGCCACCCTAATGTGTTGGCATAGACGGTTCAGTCCCATGAGCTTCCGTTTGCAAACTACACCCTTTGACAGCCCTACACTGACTCAAATTGCACTATTTCACGCATTTGCAAACAATAGGACAACGAGAGAACCAGGATGGAGATAGAAAAACCACGAGAGGATTTTGTAGAGAGCCTAATGTGGAGATTTTGGATTTGACGAGATGTCTCTAGGTGCCACAGAGTCGAGAAATCACCCGTCGAAGATATGGCGTGTTTTGGTATCAGGGCTCTTAAGAGACTACGCTGAATGAGGTAGCCCAAAGCACGAGGAGTGTAGGGAACCAAAAAAATCCTCTAGTATCATTCACCGGACCATTTGGATGTGTTGACCCAGGACATTTTGGTCCCACACGGTACCATTTGCAAACTACACTATCCGACAGCCCTTACACTCGACTCAAACTGCATTATTTCATGTGTTTACAAACAATAGGACAACAAGAGAACTGGATGGATACAGAGAAAAATGAGAGATTATTTAATAGTGGGCCCTAAAATGGAGTTTTTATATCTCGACGACACATCTCTAGGTGCCACGGAGTCCGAGAAATCATCTCAAAGATATGGCATGTTTTGGTCTCAGGCTCTTAAGAGACTACGCCCGAGCGAGGTAGCCCAAAGCACGGGGAGTGTAGGGAATGAAAAAAATCCTCCAGTATTGTTCACCAAGAAATTTTGATGTGTTGGCCCAGACGGTTTGGTCCCACACACTACCGTTTGCAAACTATACCCTCTAGCAGCCCTACACTGACTCAAATTGCACTATTTCACGTGTTTGCAAACAATATGACAGCGAGAGAACCAGATGGAGACAGAGAAAACTATAATAGGATTTCATATTGGGCTTTGACATGGAGCTTTCAGATCTATCTAGATGTCTCTAGGTGCCACAGATTCTAAGAAATCACCCGTCGAAGATATGGCATGTTTGGGCCTCAGGGCTCTTAAGCGACTACACCCGGACGGGGTACCCTGAAAGCACGGGGAGCGTAGGGAACCAAAATAAATCCTCCACTAGCTTTCACCTAGCCACCTCAATGTGTTGGCATAGACGGTTTGGTCCCACGAGCTTTTGTTTGCAAACTACACCCTCTGGCAGCCCTACATTGACTCAAACTGTACTATTTCACGCGTTTGCAAACAATAGGACAACGAGAGAACCGGATGGAGACAGAAAAAACTGTGAGAGGATTTCGTAGTGGGACCCAACATGGAGCTTTACAATCTAATGAGACATCTCTTGGTGCCACAGAGTCTGAGAAATCATCCGTCGAAGATATGGCGTGTTTTGGTCTCAGGGCTCTTAAGAGACTAGACTCGAATGAGGTAGCCCGAAAGCACGGGGAGTGTAGGGAACCAAAAAAATCCTCCAGAGCATTCTCTAGGCCATTTGGATGTGTTGGCCTAGATTTTTGGTCCCACATGCTACCGTTTGCAAACTACACCCTCCTCAGCAGCCTCTGTACTGACTCAAACTGCACTATTTCACGCGTTTGCAAACAATAGGACATCGAGAGAACCAAATGGAGATGGAAAAAACCACGAGATATTTTTGTAGTGGGCCCCACATGGAGCTTTTGGATCCGAGGAGATGTCTCTAGGTGCCACGAGTCAGATAAATCACTCATAAAAGATATGGTGTTTTTGGGCCTCGGGGCTCTTAAGCAACTACACTCGAACGGGGTAGCCCAAAAGCATAGGGAGCGTAGGGAACCAAAATGAAGCCTCCACTAGTGTTCACCTAGCCACCCCGATGTGTTGGTGTAGTTGGTTTAGTCCCACAAGCTTCCATTTGTAAACTACACTTTATGGTAGCCCTACACCGACTCAAACTACACTATTTCACGCGTGTCGCAAACAATAACACATCGAGAGAATTGGATGGAGACAGAGAAAATTGTGAGAGGATTTCGTAGAGGGCTTCAATGTGGAGCTCTCAGATCTAACGAGACATCTCTAGGTGCCACGGAGTCCAAGAAATCATCCGTTGAAGATATGGCGTGATTGGGCCTTAGGGCTCTTAAGCGACTATGCTCAATTATCAATACTTCATTGCAGTTTTTTTGCCAAGATCTGCTTGCTTTTGGAACTACCTAGTTTGATTTGTGAAGTTGAAGCAGCTAGGATTAATAAAAATAATCAACTTGGCATGTTGTCCTTAAGATTATCCATGATTCTATCGACAACATCACATAGATCTTCCATTCCAGTTAAGTTGTGATCCTTCCACGCTTCCCATTTTTCCTTTTCTTCCACTCATATCTTCTCTTTAAGTTCTTCCAGATGTTTTTGGGTAATCAAATTGACTCTTTATGACTTTCAGGAGGCATTTCTTCTTGAATCATAGTGACATATTCACCTAATTTTTTTCTTCATGATGTGCATTGTCATCTAAAGTTGAAGACTGAATATTTATATGGCCTTCGGCTTCTTTTTGGGCACAAACAACCTTTTGTAATGTCTAAAAAATTTAGGCTCTTCATTCTTTGTTTGATTGAAGATATTCATTCTTTCAAAATGAATAGTTGGAACATTGGTGGTCTCACCAACAAAACTAAGTTCATAGTCTACATAGTTACATCCTATAGAAAAATCATTGAACATTGGTGGTTCCCTACTCCTCGTGCTTTCGGCTACCTCATTCGGGCGTAGTCGCTTAAGAGCCTTGAGGCCCAAATATGCCATATCTTCGATGGGTGATTTATTGGACTCCATGGCACCTAGAGATGTCTCGTAAGATCCGAAACCTCCATGTTGAAGCCCTCTATGAAATCCTCTCACGGTTTTCTTCGTCTCCATCCGGTTCTCTCGCTGTGCTATTGTTTGCAAACGCGCGAAATAGTGCAATTTAAGTCGATGTAGGGATGCTAGAGGTTGTAGTTTACAAATGAAAGCTCATGGGAATAAACCAAATATACCAACACATCGAGGTGGCTTGGTGAACACTAGTGGAGCATTATTTTTGGTTCAATACGCTCCCTGTGCTTTCAGGGTACCCCGTCCGGGCGTAGTCGCTTAAGAACCCTAAGGCCCAATCACGCCATATCTTCGATGGGTGATTTCTCAGACTCCGTGGCACCTAGATATGTCTTGTCGATCTGATAGCTCCATGTCGGGGCCCTCTCGAAACCCTCTTGTGGTTTTCTCTCTCTCCATCCGTTTCTCTCGTTGTGTTATTGTTTTGCAAACGTGAGAAATAATACAAGTATGAGTCGGTGTAAAAAGGGCTGCTTAGATGTCTTTGTAGTTTGCAAATGGTAGCATGTGAGACCAAACCGTCTGAGCCAACATGTCCAAATGGCACAGGTGAATGCTTACTAAAGGATTTTTTGGCTTCCTTCGCTCCCCCGTGCTTTCGGGCTACCTTGTTCGGGCGTAGTCTCTTAAGAGCCCTGAGACCAAAACACCTTATATCTTTGACGGGTGATTTCTCAGACTCTGTGGCACCTAAATATGTCTTGTCGATCCAAGAGCTCCACATTGGGGCCCACTAAGAAATACTCCCGCAGTTTTTCCTTCTCCATTTGGTTCTCGCTACCATATTGTTTGCAAACATGTGAAATAGTGCGGTCCTGAGTCGGTGTAGGGTTCTTTGCAGAGGGTGTAGTTTGCAAACGGGAGCTCATGGGACCAAACCAACTACGCCAACACATCGGGTGGCCAGGTGAACACTAGTGGAGCATTCGTTTTGGTTCCCTATGCTCCCCATGCTTTCGGGCTACCTCGTCCGGGTGTAGTCACTTAAGAGCCCTGAGGCCCAAACACGCCATATCTTCAACGGGTGATTTCTCGGACTCCATGGCACCTAGAGACATCTTGTCAAATCCAATAGCTTCATGTTGGGGCCCTCTACAAAACCTATCATGGTTTTCTCCATCTCCATTTGGTTCTCTTGTTGTCCTATTGTTTGCAAACGCACGAAATAGTGCAGTCTGAGTCAGTGTAGGGCTGCCAAAGGGTGTAGTTTGCAAATGGTAGTGTGTGGGACCAATCCTTCTAGGCCAACATATCCAAATGGCTGGTGAACACTACTTGAGGATTTTTTTGGTTCTCTATGCTCCTGTGCTTTGGGCTACCTCGTTCGGGCGTAGTCTCTTAAGAGACTTGAGACCAAAACACCTTATATCTTCGACGGGTGATTTCTCAGACTCTATGGCACCTAGAAATGTCTTTTTAGATTTGAGAGCTCCATGTCGGGGCCCACTACGAAATCATCTCATGGTTTTCCATCTCCATTCGGTTCTCTCACTGTCCTATTATTTGCAAATGCGAGAAATAGTGCGAGTCTAAGTCATGTAGGGCTGCAGGACACTATATAGTTTGCAAGCGGAAGCTCGTGGGACCGAACCAACTACGCCAACACATTGGGGTGGCACAGTGAACACTAGTGGAGCATTCGTTTTGGTTCCGTACACTCCCAATGCTTTTGGGCTACCCCGTCCAAGCGTAGTCACTTAAGAGCCCCGAGGCTCAATCATGTCATATCTTTGACGGGTGATTTCTCGGACTCGAGTGGCACCTAGAGATATCATGTCATATCGACGACTCCACGTTGGGGCCCACGAAAGCCTCTTTTGGTTTTCTCCATCTCCATTTAGATTGAGTCAATGTAAGGTTGTCCATTACTAATCACCTGAATAATATAGGTGGTTCATACAATATAGGTGGTGAAATGAGAATTTTAATAAGATATTTTTACAATATTGGTGGTGAAATGAGATTTTTTTTTTTTTCCTTTCTAATATTTAAATTTTCTTAGCTTCACTTGGCTTCGAGAATAATAAATTCACTACTGATAGTGCCAACCACGTGAAGATGGAAGCTTTTTTGGCAACACTAACCTACATAAACATGTTAGTAAGCAATTAAATAGAATTTTAAATCATACAAAATTTAAACAAAATCATTTAAGTAAATATTCAAATTAAATTCATGAAGATCATACCTTTGCAAATTCAATCCAATGAACCACAAGGATCAACTCTATTCTTGGACAAAGTAGTAAGAATTGTTTCATGATCTCGATTCATGAACCTTCCACAGATTTTTGTTTGATGGCCAATCTTGATATTTGATCAATTTAATATTTGTTGTAAGGACCAAATGTGAATAGTGAAGTATCTTCCAATGTACTTCATAGTCTTCAAACAACCAAATGTTTGATTTTTTGATAGGATATTGTCGAAGCCAAGTTCCAGTGACTACTACTGGTCCTATGGGATACTCAAGGTCTTCACCATCAATGACTGTGGAAGTCAATTTTTTTCCCCTCTACACAATGAGATAAGAAGTAGTATGTTCCATCTTAGTTAAATTTCATCGCAATAACTGCAAAAACGTGCCCTATGTATCAAAAAGTAAAACTGTTCAGTCAATTTATAAATACATTAAGAGTTGACCATTTAATAATTTATAAATCTAAAAAATGGCATGTACATATATGTATGTACCTTGTTGCACTAAATCAGAGACTTGGTCAAAGTCATGTGATGTTGTCATTTGATCTGAAGACCCTGTAAGTTGTAATGCTCGTGGAACTTGATGTGTGTCGAGTTGAATTAGAGGTCTACAAGTCCATTCATCCACCCACTACTATGACTCACACTCATTCCACACAAAATCAATGCATGATATACCAAAACATGTCATGCACCTAGTATAAATAGTCCAAGAATTTACATCTAAACTACGTAATGAGTACATATCAATTGATCCTGCAGTTTTCATACAATATTCAAAGTTTTCAAATGTTGTTGCTCTATCAACCAAAAATATCTACAAACCGTTGATCTCTCTTGAGATTCATGGCCCATATTCTTGACACACCAATCAACAATGTTTTTTACATCTGTAAATTTAGCACCATCCTTTAACTTTAAGTCTTCTCATGCAAGTGATCTTTTCACACATGCTCTTGCACCATCATGCTCTCCTTTTCCATGCCCTGCCTCAGTAAAAATCTAGATATGTTGTACTTTTTTTCTTTGTGGATCCTACTTAGCCAATAAAACATACGTGCATTCTTGAATTGTGATGTGCAGTTGTCTGACCAAATGTAATGTTGATCGAAACTAATGTTCATCTCATTCAAGTTCGCATAAAACACCCTTGTACATATTCTATAGAATGTGTCTAATCATCACTGATGTAGAAATGATACTCTCTTAATATTTTTCGATCTTGCTTAGTTCTTTCAGGAGAGTGCATGAATGTTATATGCACGAAAATAGAAACTTGCACTGAGTTATAATATTGAGACTGAACCTCCATTTGTGGTTGTAATGTGTAATTCTATGCGAAGTCAACTACTGAAATAATAGTACCAAGTGGGAATGTGTCCTTTCTTAACTTGAATTGTTCATCTAACCATCGAGCTCTATGTGTGTGCCTTGCATACTCATAAAAATTTCCTCTCTGAATTTGACCATATATTATGATACAGGTAATTGTTTTGTAACAAGCTCACACCTCTTAGATTCTTTTCCATATTTTAATTGATATGCCATCGATTTATATTTGGTGAAATCAACTAATTCTTTTCCTATTGAATATGTAATCTCCTCGTGAATACAACTTTTCAGATTTGGCAAGCCACCACATACATTGCACGTTCCATCCAAACATGCTTTGTTATAAAAAAATGTCTTGTTGATTTTTCACAAAATATTGTCGGAATAAATTCCCTTGAAGATTTTTGTGGGACATTTATTCCACACTCCTGCAACATGATGTCAATATGCAAAACACGACGTATTTGACAAAAAACATCATAATGCATTGAAAATTCAACATGATGCCTACAACAATAAGTGGTATATGAGTGATTAATTTTCACATAAAAGGGTTTTCTCATTTCAAAGAATCTTTGGCTAATGTTAATTTGTGGATTTTCATTTTTAAACTTAGAGAAAATTTATGTTTGAGTCATATATAAGAAATGTTTTGCACATACTTCATGATTATGAAAACCTATTCTTCTTTTTATTGTATCTCTTCTATTCGGTGACACCCTTGTGTTCTCATTCCAAAATTTTACAATTAATTCTTTTAGAATATCAGATGTATTCTTGTCTTTTCATGGAAGTCTGCTAGAGAAATCCCAATAGTCAGTGTTATTGACTAACTCAAGACGTTTACGTCTCTCTATTGCTTTCATTAGTGTTTTTCTGTTTAGCTTCAAAGCATTGCTTGTTTTTCTAATCAAGCATTTATTAATTGTTTTATCACTTACTATACAATTAGTTAGTGCACGTTGTGTAGCATTACTATATTTGGTGCGTCTTTTTCCACCTACAGTTTGGTATGCTTTATGTATGTTTTCAATAATTGACGCATTTTGATCAACAACTTTAGATGTTCTTAACCCCAGGTTCTTCATTATAGGTCTCATCTTAATTAATTTCATCAATGAAACAAATAATTGACATCTTTTTGTGTCATTTAAATTCTCAAAGTAATTATCCTAAATTCCACTAGCTTTTCTTCTCGCATTTCTTTGGACATTTTGTTAGGCATTGGTTTTATAACGTTTTCATCAATTTCAATTAAGTGAATTGGTTTTCTTTGCAAATGAAAGGAGGTGTTCTTAGAGGTGGATATTCATTTACAAGGTTACTTTCTTGATTAAGTGTTTTCATACAAATTTTGGGGTTAACATTTGGATTCTCGGTAAGGGTTCAACAATTGGATTCATATCAATTTCTTCATCCATACCAACATTATCATTTAATTTAATATTATTATTCATTGCAAAATTATTGTTCTCTACATTTTCATTATGTATTTCATCCCAATTTTCTAATGCATTAGCTACATTTGATATAGCGGATGTACCTTGCCTTGCTTGAAGTTTTCACATTCTCTTAAATTTCTTTATTCTCTTCTCTTCCAATTGCTTCGGTGTCTTATTCTTGACTTTCCTCTTGTACTTAGCTCGATGTTTATCGCCCATGATTAGAAAAAATCAACTAATGGGGTAGGGGACAAAATGAAATACTAAAAATCGTGTAAGAATGTAGAGAATATTACAGACAAAACAGAATGTTTGTAGAATTCCCATGAAAGAGATGAAAGGGACGTTAGGGGGCCACAATATATAAAACAAACAAAAACACGTACGTGTTTTGTGTTTTCTCTTTTCCCAAGCCATGCCTCAAGGCTTGGGATCCGATTTGGATCCCCAAGCCCAAGGCATGGACCTGCACAAACACAACAAACAATGATTTTTTACAAGAAAATGTAAAAATGACACTTCCTCTATGATAAATCAAAATAAAACAATTGATCCATTTAAAAAAATTATACCACGACGTAGATCAAAGTCTCTTCTTTCTAAAAATATAATTTTCTAAATTTTCTAGCTAATAAGAGGTTTCCATATTATTTATTTTCTAACTATGCCTTTTTATAGCTATTTTTTGAAGTGTAAATATGTCTATCTTTCATGGTGTATCTTTTTTTTGGGTGATCGAAATTAAAAAATATATATACTAGCCCAAACTAGGCATAATTCTATACATATTAAAAAAATCTAATTTTCGATATTTTTGAGGTAGTTAGGGGGGGCATGGTCGGAGCTCCGTTATTTTTCAAAACATAAAATTTTTGTACTAGAAAAATCATAAATAAAAAAATATTCGCTAAAAAAATCTTTAAAAATGGAGCCCAAACTAGATGCTCCTAGTTATCTTTCTACCAAAGGGTTTTCAAAAATACTAAATGGTGCTCAAAAAATGGTGGGGGGCATGAAAGTCACTTTATTATGTTTTTAACAAAAATAGGAGCATTTGTTGGTATTTTAGTTGTTTGACCCACTTAAAATTATCCATTTTCAATAAAATTTAGTAGCTTAGAAACTAGACTCAAAATGCTACAATTCATATTTCTACATCTTCCAATTTTGAGTGTAACTATTTGAAAAAATCATACAAGTTGAAGTTTTTTTTTAGAAAAATGTGTCCACTTAAAACCCTCTTTTGGCCCCCCAACTTGGTGCACTCACCCTCCCTTATGTAGGAAAACTAAATCTAACCTAATCTAACCATTCCAAGGAACCAAGGAGAGAGAAAGAGGAAAAAGCAGAGCCTAAACTAAAGTGGTGATACACTAGTAAAGGAAGTGAGATATTTTGTTGAGGGAGAAAAAATAGAAAAAATGGAGATGAGGGAGGTCGGGACCAAAAAGTGACACAAAGGATCTTCAAATTTTCCATTAAACTCCATGAAACACAACATCCACACTGCGGAGTGAAATACATGCACAAAAAACAAATCGGAAGGGAGAGGCATGGAGAAACAACAAAACAATGCAAAGGGTTGAAGAACACCATAAAAACACGTTTTTATTGCTCTAGAAGGTGCATAGACCATTACATTTCTAAAATAGAGGCACAAATACATTTTCCGTGTAGGAGAAGGTTCACTGTTCAAAAATGGTGTCGAAAACAAATTTGTGAGTTTCTCTATGCCCAAAGTGTATCTCCTTTTCTAAAATGAGAAGTGTTACAATATATAAAAAGAATAAGAGAGAGAAAGAGGAAAAAATCGAATCTTGCTTTGAAATTTCAACCACTGAATATCAATGCCTTCTGCAGATCCACCCACAATATGTCACTTTTGGTTCCCCAACGGATCGAATCAAATCGAATCTGGTAGTTGAAGAGCAAGAAGATCTTGCATTAAAGGCCCAAGATGTTTTCTCCATTTTTCACCTACTGGGCCCAAAAATGATTTTTAATCTTTCCATGGCATAGAGGTCATGGTTGATCCAATATTTTACCTCGAGGGTGAAATATGGATAACAGATTTTCAACAACAAAAAAATCCATCATAATTATTATATAATTATGGAGCACTAATAATATAAAATTCTTAACGTTCCCCCTTAGTGTAAACATGGGGGAAACACCATCTTGAACCAATCAACATGCCACTCCATAGCTTGCACATGGTCTCAATCCTTAAAAGCCTGATTGTGAGAACTACATCATCCATGAATATGGCCCATCAACCTATTGAGGAGAATACATGAATTAGGACCCATCAACTAATTCACATTAACCATCAAGTCAACCTGATCAAGAACACTTCCTCTATAATACCAATAGTACAAATCTCCACATCATCATTATCATATGGGAAACAAAAATAATGTATTGCACATAGGAACATGAATGCTCATCCGTTCTTATTCATAAAACATAAAAAATGTGTCACTAAAGAAGATTGCGGCCTTTGAGGTAGTGAAAAACTCAAGGAAACTGATTGTCCTCTTGCCTACATTGCCTCCATCCTCCAATATTGATTCTTAGCTCAACCAAATTTGAGTTTGAGGTTCCATTTGAAATTATCCTCCTTAATTTCAACTTGGACATCAGTTACACCAAAAATGCATCCACGAGGAATTTCCTTTTACAATTTTTAACAATTCAAGCTTGACTTACTTTTAACTAGAAAATTATTAGAAGAGTTTAGAATATATATATATAAACAACATTGTGACTAAGTACTATTTAGAATACCATTTAAAATTTTATGAAAAAATTGAATGGATAACATAGAATTTATAATGAATGACAAGACACAAATTGGACTATTAATGCTTTTGATTACTAAACTTTGATGAAAAAAAATGATATTTATATATGACACTTTTATATTTTGACAACTATTGAAAAAAGACATGAAACTATATCTTTTAAATAAATAGCTATCAAATGGTTGGTTAATAAATACTCATGTCTTGTTTGGACAGAGGTGTAGATAGTTAGGATAGAATGGAAATATCCATTCCAAGAGTTTAAGATACATGTGTATACTTGCCCTTAGTTCTGGTCACTGTGTGGACGAGGTAATATGTTTGTAAGTGAACCAATAATGCATTGAATTTTAAAACACCTTGGAATTAAGAGAATAATATGGAAATTGATGTTGTAGATAACAAGAGTAATAAAAGAACCTAGTATGCAGCTTGAATAAGCTTTGAGTTGTATCCCATGCAAAATTCCAATCCATTTATGAGTCGATGCGATTGATATTCAATACAAAACAATAATAGTTGTGTTAAGAGGTTGAAACTAGTGAGAATCAACCGGTGTGAAAATGCATAAATGTGAGGAACCGTGAGGTTATGTAGCTCATAGGTTGAAGGAAGCACAAGAAAAAATTCTCAAAAGATCGATTGAATGGTCTCCAAACACACCAACTTTAGCATCTAATGGGAGCTTAACACAAAGATGAAACGAGGAGGTATATGACCGATTGCTAAGCTGAATTCAAATGTAAGATGACCTTCATGTAGAGTCTAGCCTAATATCTGGGTCGTGAACCAATGTCAAACCCTTTTTTGAAAATGCAGATGTAGAGAGAGATCTAATCTAGACGGTTACACTCAGATGGAGAAACAAATGCACAAATATGTCACAGAGACTCAATGTTCTCCTCATGTAAAATCTGTGGGCCTTAGATTATCTGAATATTCCAAGCTCTCTACAAATAATGATCGGAGCTTGACACCCACCAAATTGCTTTTGTTGTGGACAAAACAACCAAAAAATTGAAATTACAAAACTCTCATGAGAGGGCAACCATAGAAATGGTTTTTCCCCAACTACGGTCGCTAGTTTCATTTGCTCGATACCAAATAAAATGGATGAACAAAATTTTTACAATGAAATGCTAATAATAATTTGAATGTCCATTAATTTATTCGAGATAGAAAAATATATAGGAACAAAGTTTCCTAGAAATTAGGAAATTACTCTTCTATTTTAATGATTTGTTTCAACAACAAAACAACTTTGTTTACAATTATATAATTATGGAGCACTAACAATCTGAAATTCCTAACATCGTGATCTTATAATATCTTCAAATTTTGAGTGTAGTTTTCTCAAATAACTCGTAAAAGTTGAAGTTTCTTGTTTTTTAGAAAAAAATCCATAACACACCTTTTAATGCCCTAATTTCCATACATTTACCCTATACTATTTCATTCATAATTAGGGCTTTAGAGTAGCTTGACATGATATTAAATAACCTATGTGATCTCTCATTTTCCTAAATCCTAATAATTCATTGGAAAAACAATGCATGGAAAAATGTCTTAGGAGATATTGGAATTCACTTCCCTCAACCTTCCCCAATTCATGTTATTGTTCCAATGCATATCAATAATATGATGAAGGGATAATTGATACGATATTAAAAATCCTATGTGATATCTCGGTTTCCTAAATCCTAATAATTCATTAGAAAAAAATGCACGGTAAAATGTATGAGGAGATATTGGAATTCACTTCCCTCAACTTTCCCCAATCGTGTTATTGTTCAAATGCATATCAATACTTTGATGAAGGGTTAAGTCGCACATATTTTTTACAATTCCTATTTAAATATGCAACTATGAAATTAATTTGAAATCTATAGTGATCATTCCTTTTACCCTTGACATTTGACACCATGCAACTTTGAACCTTATTATTTTTATTTAGCCTTGTGGACTACTCTAGGTTTTCTTTTCCAAATGATTTGAAATGTGTATCGGTTGTTATCTAATAAAGTACACCTGTTTGAGAAATGACATATTTTATCTCTCTTTCTCTCTCACTCACTCGGATATACAATTGAGACACTTGAGGGTTGTGGGTACCTTAAATGTGAGGTGAATCTCAAGATTTTAAAGGGTTGGTTCCTTTTGGCATATCCCTAAACTAAGATAGTGGGGTAAAGGGTTAGAAAGAAAACTAAAAATGGTAAAATGAGGTGATAAACCAAAGGTTTTTGGGGGTTTTTGATAAAGGAACATGTATGAGTTGACAAAAAACAAGTACTAAAACTTACACAATCCAGAGAGGATTGTGGGTGATTTTTAAGGAAAACTTGATCTTTCTAAGGGATGACTCACAATAACAATTTACAAAAGCATGCATACTAAAAATTTTTATCACAAACACCTATTTTTCATTAGGAAGATAGCTTAAGCATTAAACTCAATAAATTTAGGGAAAATAAAACACAAGAATGACTACCTTTAATGCACAAAAATGTAAAATATAATAGAAAGGAAAGAATAACTCTTCTCATAAAATGGAACTTGCTGGAAAATATCCTACAACACCTTGTTACATCAAAATCATCTTCTAAAATTATTGAAAAACACAAATAAATGGGAAATCATCCCCCTTACTATTCCAAAAATAGCATCCCTAACCTCAGTTTTGTTGAGTTGTGGAGCTAAATTACTTTGGATTAACATGTAATATGGAACTTCTTTGAAAACACAAGATATTTAGACATCGATTATGAGGGACCGACATCGGTCACCTATGACCTGGCATTAGTCGAAAGGAGGAACCAACATCGGTTAGGGCTATCCGGCATCAATTACTTGTTTGTGGGTGTTTTAATTAACTCACGAGAATTAGATCTAATTCTAGTGTTAAAGCAGATTTATTGATTGCAATTGCATGGCTAAGTGCCTTAAGTTATTATATGCTTATATAAGCATGAAATCTAGGGTTTAGAAGTAATAATTAAGAAGAGCTTGAAGAAGTTGACTATTATGAGAATAATTGTGAGAGAGAGAAATTTTGGAGAAGAAGAAAAAACTTGAGAGAAAGAAAGTAATGTACATCTGAGAGGTGTGAAAGATTGTAAATATTCATTGTATATCTTGTGAAAGCTTTGGATAATGGATTGGCTTGTTTCTTGGTGGACATAGCCCACCTTTGGGTGAATCACGTTAAATTTGGTGTTGATTTATATCTCTTTTTTGTATATTTCTTCTGGTAGAATATCCACTTTTATTTGCATGTATGCTTAGATCTGATATATTATCTGTACAATGGTGGTCTAACCCAAAAAATAGTATCAAAGATTTGTTTAAGGGTTTTGTGGGTTGATAGATTTACTCACGAGAGGGTTTTACATTGAGTGGGAGCTACAAAATGGCGAGAGGAAATCAAATACATGGTAGAGAAGTTTGATGACCGAAATTATCAACAATGGAAGATGCAGATTGAGAATTATCTCATGATCAAATAGATTTGTATTTTCTATTGGATAAGAAGTCTATACCTACGAACATGACTGATGAAACATGGAAGATTCTTGATAGAAAGGATTTGGGATCTATAAGATTGAGCTTGACAAAGCATCCATGGCTTCCAATATTTGAAAGCGACTTCTACGGTAGGGTTAATGAAATCTCTTGCTAATTTATATGAAAAACCTAGTGCTTCAAATAAATTTTATTTGATGAAGAAACTATTTAGTTATAAGATGCATGAAGGTGGATATGCATCTAGTTATTTGAATGATTTCAGATCTATTATAAATCAGTTAAAATTGGTTGATATACTTATTTCATGATGAAGTGAAAACACTTTTATTCTTATATTATTTTCCACGATAGTTGGGATAACTTGGTAATGACTGTTAGTAATACAACATCTGCTAATAATATTTTGAAGTTTGATGATGTGGTTAGTATAATCTTGAATGAAGAAATTCGTAGGAAGAGTACAAAAGAATCATCATCTAGGAATGCTTTGAATGTAGAAAGCAGGGGTAGACAGAAGGAGAGATCCAAGAGTAAGAGTAATGAGAAATCAAAGTCAAGGGATAATAGATCTAAATCTAGAGGTAAGGGAATTACTTGTTGGAAATGTGGAAAGAAAGGACATGCAAAGAAATATTGTTGGTCAAAGGATAAAGAGAACAAAAACCAAACAAATGTAAAGATCAAATCTTGCTTTGCAAGAGAGGTAATGCAAGATGCTCTTATCTTTTTTTAGATAATAGAATTGAATCATGAGTTTTAGATTCATGAGCTTCTTTCCATGCAACCCCTAATAAGGGTTATTTCATAAATTATGTCCAGGGTAATTTTGGGCATGTTTATTTGGGTGATGATGAACCTTGCAGTATTACTGGTAAAGGGGAAGTTCATTTAAAATTGAAAAATGGAAATACATGGGTATTGAGAGATGTGAGACATGTTCAAAGCCTCAAGAGGAATCTTATTTCTGAGGGCAACTAGGTGAATCTGTTGCATGGTTATATTTACAGGAGACTCTTAGAAAGTCACCACATGTGCTTTTGTTGTGGCAAGAGGTAAGAAGGTAGGAATGTTATATTTATCTACTTATGTTATTCTTGATTCATTTTTGCATTATCTACTTCATATTTAGATCCATGTATGTGGCATAAATCGGTTGGACCATATGATTCAAAAAGAATGTAGATCTTAAATGCTAAGGGTAAGTTATCATATTTGAAATATTTAGATCTTGATTTCTATGAGCATTGTGTCTTTGGAAAGAAAAAGAGAGTGATATTTCTCAAAGTTGGGGCAGCTAAGAAGAAAAAAAATTGGAGCTTGTACACTCAATGTGTGGGGACCAGCTCAAGTAGCTTCTCATCAAGATCCTAGTATTATGTTACTTTCATTGATGATGCTACAAGAAAGGTATGGGTTTATTTTATTAAATATAAATATAAGGTTTTTGAAACTTTTAAAAGATGGAAAGCCCTTGTTGAGAATGAATCAAATTCAAAGTTAAAGTGCCTTAGATCTGACAATGGTGGTGAATACTATAGCAAGAATTTCAATGATTATTGTTTAGTGAATGAGATACGTAGAGAAAGAACGGCTCCAAGAACACCACATAAGAATGGTGTTGCAAAATAATGAACAAGACGCTCATAGAACATGCTAGAAGTGTGAGGATACATTCTGGATTGCCCTTGAAGTTTTGGGAAGAAGTAGTTGATATAACAGTTTATTTGATTAATCGTGGGCCTTCAAGTTCACTAGATGGAGGAATATCAGAGGAAGCTTGGATTAGAAAAGAGGTAGATCTATATTTTTTTAATTTTTTGGTTCATAAGCTTTTGTGCATATTGATAAGGAAAATAGAAAAAAATTGGATGCAAAATCCAAGAGATGAACTTTCATTGGTTATGGATATGGTGATTTCAGATTCCGTTTTTGGGATTTAGAGAATTCTAAAATTATTAGGAGTCGTGACATTGAATGGAATGAAAAGAGAATGTACAGAGGATCAAATTTTGGTACCCAAGGATGAACCGGTTGAGAAGTTTGTGAATGAAAATGAACTCTTGATTTAAAAGTAATACTGATGGCAGTTACAGGTTACATAAGAATCGGTGTCGGTTGACCCCTGACTAACATCGGTTAGTAGAAATGATATTAGTTATAAAAGATCTAAACTAACATTAGTTAGCAAAACCGACGTCAATTATAGGTGACCGGTGTCAGTCACTGACAAATTTGGATACAAATGTCCAGAGGTCTAGAATGAGCCTCTGGTACCCCAAACTCTTATGAGAAGGTCACAAAGGGTAAGTAAACCTCCAGAAAGATTTACACCTTCTCTATTTTATTTATTATTGATTGATAATGGTGAACCAGAGAGTTTTGAAGAAGCAATGTAGGATAAGCCCCACGTCTAGTAGGAGAATGGCATGGATGAGGAGATGGACTCCTTGGAACCGAACTAGACTTGAGATTTGGTTAAGTTTACTAGTAGTAAGAGGACATTGCAGAAACAAGTGGGTTTACAGGATCAAAGAAGAAGATGGTGGACATAAAAGATACAAGGAAAGGATTGTAGTAAGAGATTTACACAAAAAGTAGGTATTGAATTTGGTGAAATATTTTCTCTTGTTATTAAGATGACTTTTATTCATATCTTGTATTGAGTTTAGTTGTGGTAGAGGATTTGCATTTAGATAAAGTAGATGTGAAGATGGATTTCCTTCATGGTGATTTGGATGAATATATTTATATGCAACAATCACTTGGATATGAAGTCAAGGGTAAGGAAAAATTAGTGTGTAGGTTGAAAAAGAGTTATATGGGCTCAAGAAGCTCCAAGACAATGGTACATGAGGTTTGATAGTTTTATTCATGAGCATGGTTATTTGAGATGTGAATCTGACCATTGTGTTTATTTCAAGAAGTTTGAAAATGGGAGCTATATTATTTTTTTATTGTATGTGGATGATATGCTTATTGTAGGATCTAGTATGCAGGGACATTAATGAGCTCAAGGAAATCTAGCTCACACATTTGCTATGAAGGATTTAGGAGCTGCAAAAAGAATCCTTGACATGCAAATACACAGAGATAGGAAGAACAAGAAATTATATTTATCTCAAGAGGCTTATATCAATAAGGTGTTGGAAAGGTTTAATATGCAAGATTCAAAACTTGTAAGTACACCTATGGATGGACACTTCAAATTAAGCAAAGATCAGTGTCCATCATCACATGAGGAGGTCAAATACATGACACGAGTGTCATATGCTTCAACAATTGGGAGTCTCATGTATGCTATGGTTTGTACCAAACCAAACATTACATAGGCAGAAGTGGGAGTTGTGAGTAGATATATGGTCAATCTAGGTAAAGAGAATTAGAAAGTAGTCCAATGGATACTTAGGTATTTGAGAGGGACATCTAGCATGTAGTTATGCTATGGAGGTTCGGATATTTCATTATGTGGCTATGTTGATTCGGATATGGCTGGAGATCTAGATGGTAGGAGGAACACTACTGGATATATTTTCATAGTAGGTGGGATGATAATTAGTTGGATTTCAAGATTGCAGAAGGTTGTGGCTTTGTCTACTATAGAGGCAGAGTATGTTGCAGCTATAGAGGCTAGCAAGGAGATGATATGGATGAGTAGGTTCATGGAAGAGTTAGGAAAGGAGCAAGATGATTGTAAATTGTTCAGTGATAGTCAAAGTGCAATTCATTTGGCAAAGAACTTAGCGTTTCATTCAAGAATGAAACACATTCAGTTGAGGTATCACTTCATATGACATGTATTGGAGGATGGGCAATTGAATCTGGAAAAGATTCATATGAGTGAGAACCCTGCAGATATGCTAACAAAGCCATTAGCAAAGGATAAGTTAGAGCTACACTCCACTTCTGTTGGTCTTCGAGTTTGAGACTTGAAGAGGAAGAAACAAAGCTAAGGAAGGATCCAAGAATGACGTTGTATAGGTATGGTGCAATAATTAATCTCCAAGTGGGAGATTGTTGAGTTGTGGATCTAAATTACTTCGGATTAACATGCAATATGAAAATTGTTGGAAAACATAGTAATCGACATTAGTTATGAAGGGACCGACATCGGTCACCTATGATTGACATTAGTCGTGCAAGGAGGAATTGACATCGGTTAGGGGTAACCAACGTAAGTTACCTGTGTGGGTGTTTTAATTAACTCATGGGAATTACATCTAATTTTAGTGTTAAAGTAGATCTATTAATTGTAATTACATGGATAAGTGCCCTAAGTTTGTATATGCTTATATTAGCATGAAAGCTAGGGTTTAGAAGTAAGAATTAAGAAGAGCTTGAAAATTTTATGATTATTTTGAGAATAATTATGAGAGAGAGAATTCTTGGAGAAGAAGAAAAAACTTGAGAGAAGGAAATTACTGTACATTTGAGAGGTGCGGAAGATTATAAATCTTCATTGTATATCTTGTGAAAGATTTGGATAATAGATTGGCTAGTTTCTTAGTGGACGTAGCCCACACCAGGTGAACCACATTAAATCGTGTTGATTTATATCTCTTGTTTTGTATATTTTTTCTAGAAGAATATCCACTTTTATTTGCATGTATGCCTAGATCGATATATTATATGTATAATTGGTGGTCTAACCTCAACAAGATTAACACTCACTCTATTTGGAGATGAATATGAAAATAGCTTTACATGTGCTTGGCCAAACTAAAGTTGGCCTTCCAATCATCCTTTGCATGAAATGTATGAATCCCTCTTTGCATAAATTAAGGTAACTCTCAAGTAATTAAGGAAAACGTTATTTGACCTATCTTATCTTTAGAAAGGTTAAATTTGGCTTCTTTTCCAACACATGCATGATGGGTATTTTGTCACTTAGTCATTTTTGGACTACATGGACTACATGCACCCAATGATAGCTTTGACTCAACATTACACTCCATGCCTAAAAGGTACAATAATTTTATTTTATAAGCATGATTAAAATAAACTCTTGATCCCTTTATCTTTTCATATAAATAATTTCCCCCATGCCCCTCTTTCTCACATGGACATATAGCCAAAAGGATTCAAACTTAACCCCACTCGAAAGATGGCTTGACCTTCATTGATGATGAGGCTAGGAATTTTACTGATTGGCTTAGATTTAGGGAAAAATATCCTAATTATTATTCATTTGCACATTTGCATTTTAGCTCCGAAAGCCTTGCAACATTTCATTAGTGGCCATTCCATTGTGGTGCCTTAGCTCTGGTTTTGGTACCTTGCATTCGAAATGGTGGGTTCTTCGCATTGGATGAGTGTTATATTTTCATTATTGGATGACATTATTTACCATTTTGAGATCTACATTTCGAATCATGGTTGAACATTATTACCTTATGGGTGCTGGTTTTCATTGCAAAAAGTCTCTTGGAGCTCTGTTTTCTTGGCCCTTCTCTACCTCGGTGATGGGCCCTTTGTGTTGGTCTTTTATGATGCATTTTTTCCATACAAATATGTTTCAAAATGTTGTGTTCGTGGCTTTATTGTGTTGACATCTATCACTCCTGCTTACCATTTTGGAGAGGTTGAGCTCGCATTTGCATTTTGCCTTCATTTTCAAGGTAAGCCATCATTTTCGAGCCCATATATTTTTGCTAAGCTTTATAAATGAGCTTTGATTCGACCATTCATTTATGGTTATTCAGATCCGAGATTTTGAAAATATGTTATGTGGATCGTTGTTTTGTCATTCATGGCCCGTTCTAACCTTTTTGGGGAATTCATGCTTTTCTTGTTCTACACTTAGCTTGTGGGTTTTTTTGTAGATCTCGCCAACATTTTACATTTGTGGGCTCGCCATTGAAAAAAGGATAAGTTGTGGTTTTTCTTCCTTATTTCCTTTGTTCAATCCTAGATGTGCGCATTTCGCTTGGTTTGTGAGGTGGGTTTGCATTCATGATGCTTGTTATACTTATTGGCTCATTTTGGGTTCTTCTATGCTTTTATGGGTCACTTTTTACTTGTTGGCTCATTTTGTCTCTTGTTTTTAACTTGAGAAAACATAATGGGAAATTGGAGATATTCATAATGATTTTTTCTTTTCTATGATGCACAACTTCCTTGACTCGATGAGAACTTGTATTTCTTGATTATGGTTTTATTTTGTATTTGCCATATACTTTGCTTATAGAACTTGAATAGAAATTGTTATTTGAGTCTACCTCTCAAGATCTGGTGTCTATAAAACCCATCTTGAAATAATTCTTTTGCGAATGTAAAGCTTAAGAAATATCTCATTCATTTTCTTGAGAGCTACATGATTGCATTTCTACTTTTCATTTCTTGGATGGTTGCTTGCTTTTGTGATTTAATCTAAGATATTAATGATCATCATAAATTTTCCTTTCTCTTGAAAGTGTGAGCATCATGTTCTATACTCAACATTATCAAGTTATTGCAATCATCATATGGATCATTGTTGATGAAGTTTTCATTATTTTTGTGTAATTGATCTCTTCTTCATTCTAAAACCATACTTTAAGATGGATGTTGCAAACTAGAAATCAATAAACTGATAAGATTGTAGCTTCCATTATGTACTTGTATTCATCCGGCTCTTAAATGAAGTCTTGTAATCGATATAAATGCATAATAAAACTATAATTGTACTTTGAAAGTTTGAAACATGTTTCTATGATGAAAGTTATTCTAAACTGCACTCTTTTATTTCTATAACTCGATTCTTGGGATACATATACATTAGAAGTTGGAAATAGAATGAGTTAAGGAACTATGAGCTCTAATCAGTCCTTTTCTCTCTCTTTCGGTATGGACTAGCGATGGACAAGTTGGAGAAGCAATGCATGAGAAGGGATCACATCATCGAGGTAATGATGGGTCCCTTCTCTCCTTTTATTTTTATTTTTCATGCATCTACATTCTTTTCCTTCAGTTACTTCTCAGCTTGTGTGATAAAATGTACAATTACTTATGAATATATGCAAACATTTTATACTAAGCTTTTTGCAGTTTTATCGTTACTTTATCTTCAAATGCACTAAGAAAGAACATCCTAAATCCTATCTGACAATAAAACTTTTGCATATAATCACAACTTAATGAATAAATGTACCTTCTTAATCATGAAACTAAATGAATCAAATCAACAAATCCAAATCACTTCACCCTTGAAAGATGTGGGCTGTCCCTCTACTTTCTTTGGGATGTCCATTTTCAACCTATCATGCCTTTTCTATATTTATCAAGACCTGTATCATCTCTTGAAGGGATGGTGCACAATCCAAATGAAGATGTTGAACATGGAAAGATGTTTCAAGGGGATGATAGGAATTCAAACAATGATAGTGTGACAATCCACACTCACTTTTCGTTTCTTCCTTAGTTATGTCCATCAAATTTACCCAATTTGATCAAAGAAACAAAAGTCTCGAGTTGACCTTTCTCACGCATGTGCGAGAAATGTCAACATAACATTTTAAAGTAAAGTGATCTCCATGTGTTTCTCAAGTGTCTGGATGGATAATGGCCTAAGGAATCATTTGTATATATAATGAGTTTGTTAATTTTCTACCAAAACTAATTCATGAATTAAGCTTATGTAGACATAATGAAAGTGCCCATGTTCAAAAATAATCATTTCTCATGCAAGGATGGTATTGGTGGAAGACAATAATGCTAGTGTTCGATAGTGTAGAAGTATGCTAACCGGTATTTACAAGGGAATAAATCAGGATTTATGAAATGGAGAATGTATCTCTAGGATTTTTAGGTATTTCTATAAAAGTTGAGATAAATCTAAGCATGATTTCCATATAGAGATGACCAAAATGATATATGAATAATAAGAATGGAGTAAAGTGTGATAAAAGTCACATATATGTTAGTAGTCTGAATATATTAGTGATTTCCAAAACTATTGCCAAATCTTGAAGACCATGATTAAATGTCCATGATATGATCCTTATGTGTATATTTCACTAACACCTTGAGGTTTTGGTGTAGTAGTTTATTACATTTGGTATCAAATCCTCCACCCATGTTCGAATCCCACTCGATTGGTTACACCATGTAGTGGGGGGACTGGGTTTCCTAAATGTTGGTATAATAGGGCATGCACATATGGGAATACGAATGTAGACCAACCCAAGGTTGTGATCTACAAAATGTGGTGGGATGTTATCATCCTGGTGTGTAGATTCACTAATGCCTTTAGGTTTTAGTGTAATGGTTCATTAAATTTGGTATTAGAGAGATCATTTGTGTTTGAATGCCACTCAATTGGTTACCTCAGTAGTCGGGGCCCGTGGGGCACCTAAATATCAGTGAAGCGAGGTTTGCATGTATGAGAGTGCTAGAGAAACCCATCATGAGGTTAGGATCTACGGAAGCATGGTGTGATGATATGATCCTCAAGTGTCGATTTCACTAACACCTTGAAGTTTTGGTGTGATGGTTAGTTATAGTCTATAAAATAACATGGATGAAGAAAAATACATATATGAAAAATAAAACCTATACCTAAAAAACCAAAAACATTATTGAAAACACATCCATCACAAGTTGGAACAATAGCTTTTGAAAAAATATACCACTATCATGGTAAGAAAACACATGCATAATTCATTATTAATACATATGCAAATAATGTCCTATTGTATTTCATACATGACAAGAATTGATAAATTAATGGAAAAATAATTTAAAATGATTCATGAATATTATCAAGAATTTCATTTTGATAGTATTCAAATGATGCGTAAGCTTGGATATGAAATACTTCATTCTCAACATATGTTTTATGCAATAGGTATACATGTAGTTATGTAAATTCCATTGAATAATACATCAAGGAATTACAATTTTATTTGACTCTTCCAATTCTAAAGATCATACATTTATCCTAAAACTTCTAGTTCTATCACTTCAAGAGAGATAAATATGAGAATGTTGTGTGTTAGTCTATCAATTATTACTATGTTACATAGTGAGAATCGATCCACAATATTTTCCTTGCTAAGGTTGTTGATTGATACCGAAAAGACATGGAAAAAATACCTTGAACAAAGGTACATGTCATACTCTATGTTAATTACAGTAAACATATGTATAACAAAAACTATTGTTAAGAATTTTTCTTGTTGTATGTTCGTTTTCAACCACCAAACAAAGTCTCAAAGTTAGTATCATAACATGGAGAGAAGCATATGCATTCCATAAAATTTATTATCGTAATATAGAGAGATGCATATATATTCCATCAAAGTTAGTATCACAACATAGAGAGATGAATATGTATTCCATCAAAGTTAGTATCAAAACATGGAGAGATACATATGTATTCCATCAGAGAACCATAAAACATGAGTTAAAAATTGTTTGACACTAACCCAAAATGGAGTGATATGCATGTTACATTCCAAAAAGTGGACATTGGCATCCTTGTTGTAACATCATAACAAAATAAACCAAAAGAGTCATTGAATTAACAATATGCCATAGATCTTGATCTTCCTTTACACAATACAATTACATTGGAAAATAAAATCATTTCATTCAAAATTGGAAAGCATCCATATATAATAGAAAATGCAACATATTACAAGCATATGAAAACATTAAACAAAAGTAAGCAAAAATGTAATAGTCATCACATTGCAAAAATATACATACCTTGCAAAACCAAAGTGTACCTTATTGACTCGTGGCACATGGGCATATGAAATATATTTACAACAAAATTGTTTTTGAAACTTTGGTTTAGATATATAACAACTTAATTAACTTTATCCTTTCAAATCAATAGGCTTAATTTTGGATTTTACATGCAAAGTTGATTATAATGAAGGTAGTGTAACAATACATTTTTCATGTCCATTCCTTTTAATAGGTTTGAAATTATTCCTATAAGTTATAAATTCATAGATACATTTTCCAAATATATCTTTTCATTATATATGAAGTCCCCTTAGATGGAAAATTACTATACTTTACTAGCAATTGATTAAGAGAAGTAAAACACGTGATATTGACTTAATGTTTTGTGGTGATTTTTATTAAGAACATTTCATTATGATTGTCTTGTATTTGAAACACCAAAAATAGATAGTTAGATAGTCCATTATATTTTTAGAAAAAATGTAAAAATCCTGAAGTTCCAAAACCATATGACAAAATATCAAACATTTTTTAATAAATTATTAATATAATGCAAACAAGGCCACAAACACACATTGATATTTCATTTCTCAATAACAGGTCATACAATCACATATCTTTTGCAAAAGAATTTCACGTCAATAACTTATAACAATTAATTTTTAGACTTTCTATTAGTGAAAAGATCATCATTAGTTCAATTGATGAAGAAGATGCATCATATGATGAGACAAGAAACTATTGCATACAATTGTGCTTCCTAGTAAGATTGTATTGAAAGAAAAATGTTGGTTGCCCAATTTTTGGAGACAATACTATCTAGGTGGGCTTGTAAATGGGCAGGACAACACTTTCAATGCATATACAAGAACACAAACCTGAACATATTGTATATAAATTCAATGACAAAAACATTGGTCACCATCAAATTACAAAATATACATCTATAAAAACATAAAGAGTAGATTGGGTGTCCATGGAAACATGTGTTTCCATGATTTCATAAAATAACTCCAATCTTTCAAAAATGGTTTCTATTGTTTCTAGCATTTCATATACACATGAACATGATATGAACCAATGATATATATCATTCCTACAAAAAAAAAAATTGAAAACAAAAAATATAGAAGTGTTTTTTAAAATATTTTTAATACAAATTCAATTGTTGACAATTATAAAAGTGTAGATGCAACTCTAGCTACAAATTTGAACAATATTCTTCACATTCTTGACAACATGTTGACAAAAGTATATTAAAAATTGCATATATTTTTATACTTTTATTGTTAATATGCATAAGGATAGCACAAATATGAAAGTCATTAATGAGTATATATCAATAAATGGTTTTCATTTTTGAATTGATAAAAAGTGCATTCTAAAGAATAACAAAAGAGTCTATATATATCACACACATTTGCAAATAATATAACCAAAGGTAACAAAGCATGAATCCTAGACCCTTGGCTTGCAAGTTGCACAACCTACACTATGTTATAACACTTTTTAGAAACTTTTCTTGAAATTTTGACTTTATAGTCAAAAAAATTGATTGTTTGTCTGCGATTATATGTGATGTTTAGGCACAACTAAGAGTAACATTGACTATATATAATCAAATTGTGTGAATTTTTCTCCTAATATATTTGAAATATATGTATTTGACTGATCATCTTACATTATTTGTAGTATTTAAAAGTAGAATTTTTTTAGCATGTCACTAAGATTTTTATAAAGGTGTATTGTTTTAACATTGTTATCAAATTAGTACGTAGATAAATTTCTTTACTCGAATTTTATATTTGATTATTTGTGACTTAAATCTATATATAATAATTGTATGTTATTTATATCCTTCATTCAAACTATACATTGTTATAGGAAAAATAAACAAATAGAACTAATATTAAAAAGTATATTGTGTTCTTTATTGCATGTGAAAACCCACTATGTTATAAAAACACATAATGAGCATATTGCATTAAAAATAACATTGTATATTATAGTCTTCTATTGCTCTCATTTTGTTGTAGCCTTCACTTTGTAATCCACTGTCAGGTTCCCTTACACACAAAAAAGAACAAAATATCCTCGAAAATTGATGGTCTATTATTCCTTTTTCGGTCTCTTATAACCATTTCAAATTACCAGCCATGGATATTGCCAAAGTAGATAGAAAAGTAATGTAAACCTATCAAATTAATTATTATCAAGCCTCTTTTTCACATTATTCTTCTTTTTTAGAATGATATTTTTAGAAGACTTTTACTAAATGAAAAGCATCAAACATGTTTAACTAGATTTTTCTTTTTTTGTAAAGAAGCAAGTTATTTATTCGATTACTTGCTCAAGATCCAAACTACCAAACTTTTTGTTTCTATAATGAAGTAAAGAACACATGCAAGACATTAAAGAGGATCAAATATGAGATTGATAAGAAAAAGATAAAAATACTTACCACATTAAAAATTCTCTTTTTTTTCTTTGAAACATGGCACGTTATAGACCACCATATTCCATGGTTGAGGTGGGTAGACTTCTTTGGCTAAGCGGCCAAGGACTGAGGGGTTTCCATTCCACCAAATTTTCCTAGGGCACGATATCGACCTCATCCCTTATTACAGTATCTCCTAGCTTTGCTTTTAGTGAGAATTGAACCTTGGTGGGCTCTTTAAGAGCTAATCATCTTTAACCATTGAGTCAAACACCATTTGATAAAAAAATTTCTTTTCATAGTGATTAATTTGCATTTGTTTTTAGTCCTTCATATATTATTGTATGGTTTAAGATGTATACTTATTATTTAATAGTAAATATGGATAGTCACATGAGCGTGCACATTGTTTGCATTATGTGCAAAACATACATCAATAAACTAAACTAGAATACGCGAAAATAAGTATATTTGAAATAAACTAAAACATAAAAGGAATATTGACACATTGTTTATCCTAGGGAAACCCTTTCGGATAAAAAATTCAGAAAATTATTAACCTTGTATTAAGTTGAAAAATGTTGCAAATATAATAAATAACATCTAGAGTTTGGCCTCTAATAATTAAATTTTTTTAGCATACCTCTCGTAATGAGAGTATGTAATTTTATAACCATATCACACCTATAATTAACCTTGATTGGAAATTTAGCTAAAGTATTAAAGTAATACTTTAAAACAAAGCCATTTTGTTTCTGATGAACTCAAGTTATAAAGCTAAGTTAGCTTTACTATTATTAGGCATAACCATTTATTTAAAGGAAAACACCAAAAATAGGCCAACACCCTTGCATGGATGTTACATAAGTAGGTGACTACCAAAAATCTCCTCCCTTTTTGTTTACTCCATCATGGAGAACTCAAAATCATTCCTTAGAAGATGCAGGCTAGTAAGCCCATTGTTTCCTTGCACCAAGTAAATTTCTTGGCACTCATTTCCTTAGTAAACGAATCCGCCACATTCACCTTTTTCTCCACTTTTTCCAGCATACCCTTTTCTCTTCTACAATTTCTCTAAAAAATGATATTGGACATTATTGTGCTTCGATCGAGCATGATACTCGGGGTTCTTTTCTAGAGAAATTACACTCTGTGAGTTGTAACTTATCTTTATTGCCTTTATTGAACCCAATCGAGGCACATAACCTTTGAAGCTAGATTCCTTCCTTGTGAGAATGTGTTTCCACCATGTATTTAGCCTCTATGGTGGAATAATAACACTTGTTTTATGTTTTCTCATCAAACATAATGCTTCACCAAACAAGTTGAAAACATAACCACCGGTGGAACTTCATAGATCAAAATCATCATCCTAATCATAATCCACAAAACCATGCATAGACTCAAATCCTTGTTTCTACAAAGGGCCTTCCATTGATAAAAAAATATAATGATCACTCCCTTCTTGTAAATATCTTAAAAGCGCTTTACCACAATCCAATGCTTGTACACATGATTTTTCATATATCTCATTAACTAATCCCATTGCATGTGCAATTTTAGGTCTTTACAAACCATTACATACATCAAGTTTCCCACCAAAATCTGATATGACACCTATGTCATGTCCTCAAACTCCTCTTGTGTCATTGGACATTGTTTATAAAATAGTTTCTAACTACCTAGAAAGGGTGTTCTTACCGTTGCTTATCCTACATCCCGAACATTTCCAACGATTTCCTCATATACTTTCTTTGATTTAGCCAAATATTTATACTCACATGATCCATTTTTATCTCCATTCCCAAAATTAACTTTGTAGCACCAAGATCCTTCATGTCAAACTGCTTAGACAGTTGAGCTTTCACTTGCTTGATCATTTCCGTGTTGTTGCTAACAAACATATCATCCACATATATGTACAAACAAGATCCAAATCACTTATTTCAAGGAAAATTTTACAAACATACCCATAAAACTTCTCATTCCACATCATTAGTGATTTTTAAGGTCATACAAGGCCCTCTTCGGGTGACAAACCATGTCGACTTTTCCTTGACTCTAAAACTCACAAGTTGGTTCATGTAGATTCATTCTGAAGCTCCCCATGGAAACACATTATTTTAGCATCAGTCTTATCTATCCCAAAATCATATGCGTGTAGCAATAGATAAAATAAATCTAATAGATGTCAATTTTACAATAGGATAAAATACCTCACCAAAGTCAATTTATTCAACTTGAGATAACCCTTTCACAACTAAGTGAACCTTGCATTTCTCCAAGTTTCCCTACACATTAAAATTATTCTTGAAAACCCATTTAGACAACCTACCAATTTTCTTCTAGCGGGTAGATGTACCATCGCATGCATCATTCTCCTTTAGAGACTCTATTTCCACCTTCATAGATATCATCCAACACTTACTCTCATCTAAACCTATAATTTTTTTTTTTTACTATCGTTAGATCCCCATTATCCGTTACCCATAATAGAAATATTGAATGGTAATAAGAAGGGATAAACTTATGAGGTGATCTTGGAACTCTTACTAGCACTATCATCCAATTCAAATTTTATATTTTGCCTTGGCATGTTTTCTTAAATCGGGAATCTCATGAAGTTCTTGTTCTAGCGAATATTATTGATTCACTTGTATCATTTCATAACCTTTGAGTTTTCATTGTAGTGAAAACTCTTGATTAACCTAATTCTTAGATTTCCTAGCCACTCCCTCATTCTTTAATGAGAGAACTTCCAAATATTCTACCTTTGGTTTCTTTTTGTCTTGAGTTGTATTTTCCAAATCTTGCTCTATCATGAATTTCATGTCTTTCAATTCCCTAAAGACAACATTTTGGTTGTAAATAACATTTTGGATTCATGGTTTCCACAGATTGTAACCTTTGAGACCATTCCCATACCCAACAAAGATGCACTTCTTATACACGAAGTCAATTTTCGTTCTCTTCTCTTAAATATGTTTGTATATGCTTTGCAATGAAGACTCTTTGGTGTTCAATAAATGATTTCTTTCCCATCCAAGATTCTTGTGGGGTCTTATCCACCAATGCTAATGTAGGTGACATGTACACCAAATAACATGCAATAACCATTGCTTCATCCCAAAACATCTTATCTAAGATGAGTTTAGCATACTTAGGGCATTATCCATCAACATTATGTTCATGTGCTCTACCACTCCATTCTATTGTGGAGTGTAAGGAATTGTCTTTTGCCTAATTATTTTGTAATTCACAGAATTCGTCAAATTCCCTCGAACTATGCTCTTCTCCATTACCCATGTGTAATGCCATTATCCTTTTCTCATACTAGTACTCAACCAGTTCCTTGAACTTCGTAGAAGTTTTGAACACTTCATATTTATTATTGAGAAAATATATCCAAGTCTTCCTAGAATAGTTATATATATGAAACACTCATAAAATATAGAATTTCCATGTGAGACCACCTTCACTAGTCAAATACATCATTGTGTATATCATGTAAAAATACTAGTTAAACAAGTAGTATAAGTGGGAAAAGCTTTTCTGTTTTCCATACACATAATGTTCACAAAAGTCAAACTCTAAGGAACAATTTTAATTTCCTTTCACTAAGCATGCCTTTTAATTGCAAGACATGCAAACCTTTTCACCAATATGGCCTAGCCTTTCATGTCAAATCATTTTTTCCCTCTAGAATAAATTCTTTGGTTTTTACTAAATCTCGTTGTCTTAATATTTCATTTAGCTCTTCCTTTGAATTTTTTTAATTTAGTTTCCACAAGGGAGAAAATACCCTTACCCTTTGTACTTTCCTTTAGATCTCACTTGGCGAGTATTATTCTATATCAACCTTTCGGGTCCCAACAAGATGTCTCTGAGGAGATATATCATCCCATTTCTCAATGTTCTTCTTCCATAATTCTCGCTTAACGAGTGAATTTTTCTCTAATTTTTCATTGATCCAATCTGGAATATACTTCATAGTTTTTCCTTTGATACAAAAGAGTTGTTGCTTGTACCAAATTACATGTTTACATCAAGTTTAAACAAAGTTCTATGTGCACTCCTCTTATCAGAATTAGAGCTCCACGCACCATTCATCATCGCTCTTTATTGAATGAGACTTGTACTCCAACATCATTCATCTTGCTCACTAAAACCAGATTTCTAGTAAGTCTTGGTGTATGCAAAACACCAAAGAGATTCTTATTCATCCCATCTCTAAATTTCAACTTCACTCTTCCTCTCCCCATAATTTTTATGTTGACTTGTCTCCGAGAAACACTCGGTTATCATCATCTGACTCATATTTAGAAAACCATTCCTTGTGAGGGGTCATGTGGAACGATGCACTGAATCGAATAATCCATGCATTAGTGCATGAATTTGAATTTAGGGATCTAAGTCAGCCTCACCATCATCCATGCTTCCTCCTCCTTAAAATGTGAAAATTTAGGGTTTTTGGTCCTTCTACCTTCAATCCTTCTTATAGTGCCTTGTTTTACCATAGTTCCAAAACTTTTTCTAAATTTGATTATAGGATATTGGATCTAATTTGAGTCTTGGAATTTTTATATCAACCCTTTTAATTCTTTCCTCTCTCTTTCTCTCTCCCAAAACTAAAAAAATATTCTTTCTTCTTATCTCTTAGATAGCAAATTTGTAACTATTTCATCAAGCTTCAATTTATAGTGGAATTTGTAATAACCTTGCCGAAATTTCCCAATAGTTTGAAAAGAATTAATAAGGGTAATACCCTTATCCTTATCTCCTTCCATCTCACATCCCCATCCCCTTCTCACCCTCCCACACTCCTCTCTCTTCATCATGCTCTCACTTATACCCCCTTTCCCTCTTCCTTCCTTGCCCTCTCTTGCTCCCACTCTCTTCCATTCCCCCACTCTCTCCATCTCCTTTCCCTCTCCCTTTCTCAATCTCCCTCTATCCCCTTAATCCCCCACTCTCTCCATATCCCTTTCATGTCCCTTCTCACCTTCCCTTCATACCCTCAGCATCCCTCTCTTACTCCCTTACTCTCTCCATTCCTCACACTTTATCTTTCATTCCATTCTCCTCTTCCTCACTCCCCCAAAAATTCTCCTCTCCCTCCTTCTCCTTCCCCGTCTTCCACCTTCACTCCTAAAATTACTCCATCTCTCCTTGGCTCCCGTCCCTTCATCCCACTCTCATCTATCCCCTTCTCATCTTCCTCCTTCCCTCCCTCTCCCACCCCCTCCCCTCTCTCCATCTCCCTTCCCTTCCCCAGTCCCATCCTCTTCCTTAGCTCTTTTATCCCTCCATATCTCCCCCACTCCACTCTCCTTCCTTTAACTCTCTCTTCCACCTCCTTCGTCCCTCCCTCCCTCTCACCACTTTTCCTTCTCTCCCTCCATCACCTCCTCTCCATCCTCCTACTTCACTTCCCCTCTCCCTTCTACCTTCCTCTCACTCTCTTCTATCGCTTATCCTCACCCTCCCTCTCCCTCTCTCCCACTTCCACTCCTTATCTTCCTACATATCCATTCCTGTCCTCCTTATCTATTTTACTCCCACCATCTATCCCTTTCTCCCTCTCTCTTGTTCTCACTCTTTTGTCCATCACCTTCTTCTCACCCTATCCCTCTCCCACCCCCTCATTATCTCCATTCCTCATCCTTCTTTTCTCCTTTCTCCCTTAATTCCCCTCTCCCTCCCTCTCACCCCTTCTTATCTCCCTCCATCTTCCTTCTCCATCCTCCTGCTTCACTAAACCACTCCTTCCATCTCTATATCCCCCTCTTTTCCTCAGGTCCTATCCCTTCTTCCTCCTCTCGTCCCAACCCATCCTCTTATTCCATCTCCCTTCCCCATCCTCCTCCCCACTCCCTCCTTATCCCCTTCTCAACCTCCCTCTCTCCCTCCCCACTTTCTCCTCTATCCACTTATCCTCTCCCTCCATTTCCCTTCCCATCATCAGCCTTCACTCCCCGCTCCCCTCTCCCTTCCTCACACTCTCTCGTTCTTCATTCCTTTTCTCCTCTACATATCTCCTGCTCCCCTCCTCTACTTCTCTACCTCCATCTCCTTCCCCATGCTCCTTCGCTCCCTTGTTCCCTCTATATCTCCACTTGCTCCCATTTCTGTTTCTCCTCTCTTCCATTCCTTCTCCTCTTCCTTCTCCATCTTATTCCTTCACTCACCCACTCCTCCATCTCCTTCCCCCTCTTTTCCTCACTCCTCTAACTTCTTCCTCCTCTCCCAACCGCTCTCCTTCTTTCCTTGCATCTCCCTTCTCTTCCTCTCCCATTCCCCCTTATGTCCGCTTCTCACCCTCCCACCATCCCCTCACCCTCCCTCCTACTCTCTCTCTCCCCCTCTACTCTCTCTCTCTCCTTGCCACTCTCTTTTCCATCCATTTCTCCTCTCCCTCACTCTCCCTTACCCCTCCTTTCTCTGAGTCTATTCCCTTACCCATCCTCAACCTTTTCTCCCCCACTTACCTCTCCCTATATCCCATTCTCTCTTCCTTCTCCTTCTCCTCTCTCCCTCTCCCAACTCCTCTACTTCTTTACCTCCATCTCCCTTCCCCATCCTCCTCTTTATCTCCCTAACTCCCTCCATATCTCCACTGTCTCCCATATCCCTTCCTCCATCTCTTCCATTCCCCTATCATCTCTCTCTCCCCCACACCTTCTCATCTCCTCTCTCCACCCCCTCCATCCTCTTCCTTCACTTAGCTACTCCTTCCATCTCCTTTCCCCCTCTTTTCCTCGCTCCTCTCACTTCTTCCTCCTCTCCCAAACCCTCTCCTTCCATCTCCTTCCTTCCCTCTCCCATTCCCTCCTATGTTCCATTCTTACCCTCTCACAATCCCTCTTACCCTCCCTCTTCTCTATCTCTCTTCCATCCATTTATCCTCTCCCTCCCTCTCCCATAATCCCTTATTTCTCTCACTCTATTCCCTTTTCCATCCTCAACCTTTTCTCCCTCGCTTACCTCTCCTTATATCCCCCTCATCCAGTCCCCATTTCTCCCTCCCTCTATATCTCTCTTATTTTCTCCCTCCATCTAAGCTTCTCTATCCCCCTTCACTCACTCACTCCCTCCATATCCCTTCCCCCTCCTTTTCACGATCCTCTTCCTACTTTCTCTCTTCCACCTTCTTTCCCTCTCCCTCTATCCCACTCCATTTACTCCTTTCCCACCCTCCTTCACTTCCTCACTCCCTCTAATCCCTCTCTCGTTCCCTCCATATCTCCTCTCTCCTCTACTCCCATCTACCTTCCTTCGTCTCCCAACCCCTCATCCCCATCCCTCTTTCTCCCTCCATCTCCCTTCCCCCTCTCTTTCCACTCCCCTTCATTCTTTTTTACTCTCTTCCAATTCCTTCCTTCTCCCTCTACTCCACTCTCTTTATTCCTTCCTGTCCTCCTTCACTTCCTCACTCCCTCAAATCCTTCCTCGTTCCCTCCATATCTCCCCTTCTCCCCTCTCCTTCCTCTTTCTCTCCCACTTTCCCTCATCCCTGTACCTCTTTCTCCCTCCCTCTAAATCCCTCTCATCTCCCTAAATCTCCTTTCTCTATCCTCCTTCACTCACCCACTCCCTCGATCTCCCTTCTCCTTTCTTTTCCCCACTCCCCTTCTTTCTTATCTCTTCCGAGCTCCTTCCCTCTCCCTCTCTCCCACTCCTGTACTCCACTTCCTCACTCCCTCAATCCCATATCTTCCTCCCACTCTCTCTTTCATCCCCTTCTCCTCTCCACCTCCTCTCCTTCTCTCCCTCCATGTCTCTTCCACAACCCTCTTCCTTAACTCAATTTCTCCTCCACTCCCTCCCTCTCGCTCTCTCTTCCACCCTCTTTTCCTCTCCCTCCCAAATCTTCCTCCTTCACTCTTTCACTCCTCCATCCCCCTCTCCTCTCACGCCCTCCCCTTCTCTCCCTCTCATATCCTCCTCCTTCACCCTTCGATCCTTCATCCTCTCACTCCCTCACACTCTTTTCCTTCTCTCCTTTGTCTCCATCCTACATACATCTTCCCCACTTTTACGCTTCTTCATCCTCTCTTGTCCCTCTCTCTTCCTCTCACTCTCTTTCATCCCCTTCTCCTCTCTATTCCTTATTCTTATTTTCTCTTTTGTTCCTCCATATCCATTCCCCTCATCCTCCTTATCTCCCCGCTCCCTCCACCTCCCATCCCCATCAACCTACACTACCCGAAACACTCCCTCCATCTCCTTTCCCCATCCACCTACATTACCACCTGATCCACTCCCTTAGTCCCTTCCCCATCCAACTCTCCTCTCTCTAGATCCCTCCATATCCCTTTCCATCCCCCTCTCCCTCACTCTCTTCCATATCCTTCTCCCCTCCTCCATCTCTCTTCCACCTTTTTCCCCCTTCTCTCTTCCTTATTTCTCACTCTTCCACCTCCTCTTCCTCATCATTCACCTCCTTCCTTCCTACTTTCTCTCTCTCCTTCCTCTCCCCTCCCTCCATGTCCTTCCATTTCCTCCTTAGCTCAGATACTATGCTCTCCTTCCTCTTGCTCTATTTCATCCCTCCTCTTCCTTCACCATCGTCCTTTACTCTCACATTCCCTCCATCTCCCATCCCCCTCCCTCTCTCCTTCACTCTCATCCTCTCCTTTCCCTTCATTTCCCTTCTCCCCCTCCCTTCCTCTCACTCTATTTCATCCCCTTCTCCTCAAATTTTCTCCCACCCACTCCTCTCTCTTCCACCTCCTTTTCTCCCCACTTCCTCTCACTCTCTCTTTAATCCCCATCTCCTCTCCCTCTCCCATCCCCTCATCTCCTTTCCCCATCCTCCTCTTCTCCCCACTCCATCCATCTCCTCTCCCTCCCTCTTTCCCCTCCTCACTTCCCCCTCCTCTTTTCTCCCCTCTTCCTCCTTTCTCGCCCTTCCACCTTCTTCTCTTCCCTCTGGTCCACCTCCTTTGCTTCCCCCCCCCTCTCTCCTTCCTCCAACTCTCTTCCATCTCCACTCCATCCATCTCCCTTCCCTATCCTCCTCGGCTCCTATTATTCTCTCCTTCCTCTCACTCTTTTCATCCCCTCCTCTCCCTTAACCATCCTCCTTTACTCTCTTATTCTCTCCATCTACCATATCCCTCACTCTCACTCCTATCCTTCTCTCCCTCCATATATTATTTGTTTACCCCTCCTTTCCTCTCACTCTCTTTCATCCCCTACTCTCCCTCTCTCCCACTCCTACCTCTCCTTTCCCCATCCTCCTCTTCTCCCCCACTCCACCTATCCTCTCCCTTACCCATCTTCCTCCTTTTATCCCCCACTACATCTATCTCCTCTCCCTCCCTCCCCTCTCCCTCCATCTCCCATCTCCCATCTCCCTCCCCGTCTCTCCCTTAACCATCCTCATTTACTCTCTTATTTCCTCCATCTACCATATCAAGTCACCCTCCCCTCTCTCCCTCACTCTCACACCTATCCTTCTCTCCACCCATATATTATATGTTCCCCTCCTTTCCTCTCACTCTCTTTCATCCCCTACTCTCTCCCTCTCCCCCACCCCTCCTCTCCTTTCCCCATCCTCCTCTTCTCCCCCACTCCATCTCTCCTCTCCTTATCCATCTTCCTCCTTTTCTCCCCCACTCCATCTATATCCTCTCCCTCCCTCTCACCCCTCTCCCTCCATCTCCCATCTCCGATATCCCATCTCCCTCACTCTCACCCCTGTCCTTCTCTCCCTCCATATATTATTTATTCCCCCTCCTTCCTCTCACTCTCTTTCATCCCTACTCCTCTCCCTCTCTCGCACCCCTCCTCTTCGCCCCACTCCATCTCTTCTCTCCCTTCCCTATCCTCCTCCTTTTTCCCCACTCCATCTATCTCCTCCCTCCCTCTCACCCCTCTCCTCTTCCACCATCTCCTTTCCCCTCTCCCTTAATCTCCCATCTCCCATCTCCAATCCCCCCACCCCTCCTCTCCCTCTCACCCCTCTCCTCTCTCTCTTTCATCCCATTCTCCTTTCCCTCTCTCCCACCCCTTTTTTTCCTCCCTCCACCTCCTTTTATCTCTTGCTCCCTCTCACTCACTCTTTCATCCCCTTATCCTCTCCATCTCTCCTCCCTCATCTCCTTCATTGTCCTCCTTTTCTCCCCCACTCCTATATCCCTCTCTGCTCTCTAATCTCCTTCTCCATCTTATACACTCACCTTCCCCCTCTCTCCCTCCAGCTCCCATCGCCTACCCTCCCTCTCACCCTCTCTCTCTCTCTCTCTCCATATCTTCCCCACTCGGACATCCCTTCCACCTTCCTCTCTCTTCCCTTCCTCCTTCTTGCGACATCCTCTCTTTCTCCCTCTCTTTCATTGCCTTCTCCTATCCTTTCCTTATCATCCTCCTCTGATTTTATCCCCCACTCCATCCATCTCATCTCCCTCCCTCTTTCCCCCTCTCCTTCACTCCCACCATCTCCCTTCTCCCATCCCCTCCCCCCTCTCTTCCTCCATCTCCCATCCTCCTTCCCTCCCTCTCACCCTTATTCCATCCCTACATATATTATCCACTCACCCCTTGTTTCCTCTCGCTCTCTTTCATCCCCTTCTCCTCTCCTCTCCCTTACCATCCCCTCATTTTCTCCCCACTCCATCCATATCCTCTCCTCCCTCTTTCCCCCCATCCTTCTCTCCCACTATCTCCTTCTCCCATCCCCTCCCCCTCTCTCCCTCCATCCCCATCCTCCTTCCCTCCCTCTCACCCCTATCCTCTCCTCCATATATTCTCCACTCACCCCTTGTTTCCTCTCGCTCTCTTTCATCCCCTTATCATCTCCCTCTCTCCCTCACCCCCTACTTATCTCCCTCCTCCCTCCTTTTCTCTCTCAAGCTTTGTATCTCTTTCATTCGCTTCTCCTCTCCCTCTCTCCCCACCATCTCCCTTCCTTTCCTCCTTTTCTCCCCCTCCTCTCCCACTAGATCCCTTCTCCATCTTCTACACTCTCCCACTTCTCCCTTCCCCTCGTTTCCTTAATCCTTCCTATTCATATCCTCCTCTCCTCTCTCTTTTCTCCTTCCATCTATCTTTTCCCTTTCTCTCTTCCATTCCTCTACCTAGCACATCCTCTTGTCTCCCTTCCCCCCTTCCCCCTTCCTATATCTCCCTTCTCTATTTCCTTTCTATCCCACTCTCTCTTCCATCACCTTCTCATCTCCCTTCCCCATCCTTCTTCAGCTTCCTCTATTTCCATAACCCATCACCCTTTTCCCTTCCCTCTACCCTCCTCTCCCTTCCTTGTCCTACTCGTTTTCTCCCCTCCAACCATCTCCCTTCTCCATCTTCCACACTTGCTCACTCCATCAACCTCCCTCCCCCTCGTTTCATTCTCCTCCCTCTCACTATCGTCCTCTCCTCTCTTTCTAGCTCAATTTTTCTTACACTCCTTCAACCCTCCTTATCTCCCTACCATATCCTCTTCCCTCTATCCATCTCATTATTCCCCTCCCTACCTTTATCTATGTTCTCCATTTCCTCTATCCCACTTTATTCCATCCCCTTCTCCTTTCCTTCCACACCCCCTTTTCCCCTTCCTCCCACCTCTCTCCTCTCCGTTCATTTCCTTTCTCATCCCCATTTCCCCCTCCTTACTCCCCTTCCCCATTTCCCCTCTTCCATCTCCTTTTCCTTTCGTTTCTTCATCTTCCCAATCCTAACCCCATCCTCTATACTCTCCCTCTCATCCTTTCCATTCCTACCTCCCTCCTTATCCTCCTCTCCTCTCTCCATTTCCCTTGCCCCTACTCTCTCTCTCTCCAATCTCCTTTCCCTCAATTCCTTCCTCCCTCTCTCCCACCATCTATCTCCCGTTTCCATCTTTTTCTTACTCCTCACTCTCCTCTCTTTTTCCTTTCATTTTTCTTGCCCTCTCGTGCCCCTTCCCTGCCTCCCTCTATGTCCCTTCTCTATCTATACCCCACTCTATCCCTCCTCCCCTCCTTATCCTATTCTCTCTCCTTTCCCTCACCCTACTCTCTCCCCTCTCCTTCACATCACTTCCTTCCTCCTATCTCCACACACATCCCTTCTTCATCCTCCACCTGCCACTTCATCTCCATTCCTCCCCCTCTTTCCTCACTTCTCCTTATCCTTATCCTCCTTTCCTCTCTCTTCCCTATCTTCCTTTGCTATCTTCCGTCTCCCAATCCTAACACTTCATCCCCTTTATTCTCCTTCCCATTCTTCCATTCCTCCATCTTTATCCTCCTCTCTTTCTCTCCATTTCCATCGCCTCTCTTTCTTTCCTTCTCACTTTCCTCACTCCCCCCTCTCCCACCATCTATCTCCTACCTACCTAAATATTTTCCTTACTCCCATTCTCCTCTCTTACTCCTTTGATTTGTCTTTCTCTCCCATCCTCCTTCCTATGCCTCCCTCTATCTCCTTGCTCCCCTCTCTTCCATCTCCACTCCATCCATCTCTACTTATCCTCCTCAGCTCACCTATTATTCTCTCCCTTCCTCTCACTCTCTTTCATGCCATCCTTATTCCTTAACCATCCTCCTTTACTTTCTTATTCCCTCCTATACCATATCCTCACTCTCATCCCTAACCTTCTCTCCTCCATCCCCCCTCCTTCCTCTCCTTTCCATCCTCCTCTTCTACCCCCTCCACCTCTCCTCTTCCTATCCTCCTCCTTTTCTCCCCACTCCATCTATCTCCACTCCTCCCTCTCACCCTTTTGCTCTCCACCATCTCCTTTCCCTCCTTCAATCTCCCATCTCCAATCCTCCACCCCTCCCCTCTCTCTACCCTCTCATCTCCCTCCATATATACCCCATTCACCCTCCTCCTATCTCTTTCTATCCCCTTCTCCTTTCCTCTCTCCCACTTTTTTATCCTCCCTCCTTTTCTCTCCCGCTCCCTCTCACTCACTCTTTCATCCCTTATCCTCTCCATCTCTCCCTCCCTCATCTCCTTTACCTCCTCCTTTTCCTTCCTCCCTATGCCCATCTCCTACTCTCCATCTCCCTTCTCCATCTTCTACACCCTCCCTTCACTCCTCTCTCAGTCCATCTCCATTCCCCATCTCTCTCTCCTCCCTCTCTTTCCTCTCCTCCTCTCCATATCTTCCCCACTTAGACATCCTTCCACCCCCTTCTCTTCCCCTTCCTCTCTCTTACCACATCATCTCTTTCTCCTCTCTTTCAATTCCCTTCTCCTATCCTTTCCCTTACCATCCTCTTGATTTTATACCCCACTCATCCATCTCCTCCTCCCTCTCTTTCCTCTCTCCTTCACTCCCACCATCTCCTTCTCCCGTCCCTCCCCTCTCTCCTCACTCCCATCCTCCTTCCCTCCCTCTCTACCTTTATTCCATCCCTCCATATATTATCCACTCACCACATGTTTCACCTTTCGCTCTTTCATCCCCTTCTCCTCCTCTCTCCCTTACCATCCTCCTCATTTTCTCCCTACTCCATCCATATCCTCTCCTCCTCTTACCCCCTCTCCTTCTCTCCCCATCCCTTCTCCCATCCCCCTCCTCTCTCCCTCCATCCCTCATCCTCCTTCCCTCCCTCTCACTCCCTATCCTCTCCTCCATATATTCTCCATCCTCACTCTCTTTCATCCCCTTATCATCTCCCTCTCCCTCACCATCTCCTCCTCCCTCCTCTCTTTTCTCTCTCGCTTCTCTCTTTCATTCGCTTCTCCTCTCCCTCTCTCCCAACCATCTCCTTCCTTTTCCTCCTTTTCCCCTCCTCTCCTCCACTGGCTCCTTCTTCTCCATCTTCTACACTCCCCTTCTCCTTTCCCACTTCTCCTATTCCTCTCCTCCCTCTCCTCTCCTTCTCTCCTCCATCTATCTTTCCCTTCCTTTCACTCCTTCCTCTCTTCCATTCCTCTACCTTAGCATCTCTGTCTCTCCTTCCTCCCTTTACCCCTTCTCCTTATATCTCCCTTCTCTATCCCACTCTCTTCCATCACCTTCTCATCTCCCTTCCCTATCCTTCTTCGCTTCCTCCATTTCAATAACCCATCCCTCTTTTCCCTTCCCACTCAACCCTCCTCTCCCTTTCTTGTCCTCCTCCTTTTCTCCTCACCACCTGTCTCCCTTCTCCATCTTCCACTCTCGCTCCCATCAATCTCCCTCCCCGCTCGTCATCCTCCCACTCACTATCGTCCTCTCCTCTCTTTCTCCTCCATTTGTCTCGCACTCCTTTAACCCTCCTTATCTCCTTCTACCATATCCTCTTCCCTCTCATCCATCTCATTCTTCCCTCTACCTTTATCTTCTCCATTTCCTCTATCCCACTCTCTATTCCATCCCCTTCTCCTTTCCCTTCCCCATCCTCCTCTCCTTCAATCCTTCCACGCTCCCTTTTTTCCTTCCCCCTCTCTCTCCCTCTCCGTTCATTTCCCTTTCTCATCCCATTTCCCCTCCTTACTCCCTTCCCCATTTCCTCTCTTTCCATCTCCTTTCCTCCTTTCATTTCTTCATCTTCCCAATCCTAACTTCATCCTCCTCATACTTCTCTCTCATCCTTTCCATTCTACCTCCCTCCTTATCCTCCTTTCCTCTCTCCATTTCCCTCCTGCTCCTACTCTCCTCCATCTCCTTTCCCCCTCAATTCCCTCTTCCTCCATCTCTCCCACCATCTCTCTCCTCGTTTCCACGTTTTCCCTTACTCCTCACTCTCCTCTCTTTTTCCTTTTATTTTTCTTGCCCTCCCATCCCGTACCTTCTCCTCTTCTCCCTCTATCTCCTTCTCCTATCTATACCCCACTCTCTCCTCCTGCCCATCCTTATCCTATTCTCCCCTTTCCCTCTCTCTCTCTCCTCTCTCCCTTCACATCCTTCCTTCCTCCCAATCTCCTCTTTCCATCTATCCTTTCATCCTCCACCCTCTCTTCTCTCCTCTCCCTTCCCCCTCTCTTTTCCTCACTTCTCCTTATCCTTATCCTCCTTCTCCTCTCTTTCCCTATCTTCCTTTGCTTCTTCATCCTCCCAATCCTAACCCCATCTCCCTTTATTCTCCCTCTCATTCTTTCCATTCCCCCTCCATCTTTATCCTCCTCTCTTCTCTCCATTTCCCTCATCTCCTCTCATTCTCCTTTCCCCTCCATTCCTTCCTTCCTCTCCCACCATCTCCTCTTCTATACAATATTTTCCTTACTCCTCATTCTCCTCTCTTACTCCTTTCATTGTCTTTCTCCTATGCCCTCCCTTCCCCAGCTCTCTCTATCTCCCTTCCTCCTACTCTCTTCATCTCTTTACTCCCATCCATCTCCTTCCCTATCCTCCTCGGTTCCCCTATTATTCTCTCCCTTCCTCTTGCTCTCTTTCATCCATCCTTATTCCTTAACCATCCTCCTTTACTTTCTTATCCTCCATCTACCATATCCTCACTCTCCTCTCCTAACCTTCTCTCCCTCCATATATCCCTTTTCCCCTCCTCTTTCCTCCTCTCTTTCATCTCTTTCTCTCCTCCCTCTCCTTTCCCCGTCCTCTTCTTCTCCCTCCCATCCATCTCCCTCTCCCTTCCCTCATCTTCCTCCTTTTCCCTCCATCTATCTTCTCTTCTCTCCCTCCCCATCTCCCTCCCATCCACATCCTCATCCTCCCTCCATCTCCATCCATCTCTCCTCCCCTCTCTCTCCTCTCTATCTCTTTCTCTCCCCATATATTATTTGTTCTCCATCCTCCTCTCGCTCTCTTCTCCCCCTCTCCCTCTCTCCTCTCCCCCTCCCCTCTCTCCTTTCTCCTCTCATCCCCTCCCTTTCTCTCTCTCACTATCATCTCTCCTCTCCTTCCTCCTCCATCTCCCTTATCCTCATCTCTCCCATCTCCCCTCCTCGTCTCCTTCATTTTATCCTTTCCCATCCTCCTCTCGCTCCCTTCCTCTCATCTCTCTCCATCTCTCCTTTTCTCCCCATCTCTCTCCTTCCCATATCTCCTTTACTTCCCATCCTCCACTCCTATTCCCTCCTCTCTCACTCTCTCTCTTTCCCATTCCTTCTTCCCTCTCTCTCCCTCTCCCTCCTCTTCCCCTCATCTTCTCTGTCTCCTTATACCCCCCCTTCCTCAACTTCCTTCTCCCTCTCCTCCTTCTTCTCCTTCTCTTCCATTTTTTCTCTCATCCTTCCCTTCTCCCACCCTATCTCCTCTCCATCCTCCTCTCTCCCTCATGATCTCTCCTCCCTCACATCTATTTTCATCCCTCCTCTTCCCCCGATCCTCTTCCTCTCTCTTCTCTCTCTCCCCATTCCACTCCTCTTACTCCCCCTCCTTCCTTTTCTCCACCTCCTCTCCCTCTCCTCCTCTCTCTTCCATCTCTCCCTCATCCATCCCCTTCCTTCTCTCCCTCCATTCTCCTTTCTCACATCCTTGTTCTCCCTTCTCTTTCTCCTCTTCTTCCTCCAACTCTCCTTCCATTCCCTCTCTCTCCTCCTTCCATCCCTCTCTCCCCTCTCCCTCATCTCCTACTTATCTCCCCTTCTCCTTCCTTCCTCTCCTCTAATTCCTAATTCTCTCCTCTCCTTCTCCCTCCTCCTTTCTCCTCTCTCTCTTTCTCCTTTTCTCTCTCTCCTTCTCCCTCATCCTCTCTCCATTCCTCCTCCTTTCTTTCTCCCTCATTCCTCCACCATCCCCCTCCCTTCGTCTTCCTTATCCCCTTCTCTCCATTCATATCCTCCTCTCTCTTTTCCCTTCTATCTTCCATCCCTCCTCTTCCCCTTCATCCTCTCTCCATTCCTCCTCACTCCTCCTGCCTAAGACTCCTCCTTTTACTCCCTTTTGGTTGCCTTCCTCTCCCTCTCTTTATTCTCCTCTCTCTCCCCCTTCTCATCTCCATCTTCTCCATCCTTCCCTCATTTCTCCATCTCCTCTATTTCCTCCTCTTTATCCTTCTCTCCTCTCCTCTCCCTTCCCTCATACCCTCTTCCTCTCCTCCATCCTTCTCCATTTCCATCCACCTTCGGCTCCTTCCCCTTCCCCTCCACTCTCCTCTCTCTTCGCTTCTCCTCCCACTCTCTCACTTCTTCTCCATCCTTCTCTCCCTCCATTTGTCTTCCTCTTTATTACCCTCCTTCTCTCCCCCTACCTACCCTCTCCTCTATCCATCCACTCCTTCTTCCCTTCCATTCCTTCCTCTTTATCTCTTTCTCCATTTCTTGTCCCTCTATCCACCTCTCTTATCATCCCCTTCTCCTTTCCCCTCCCCCATCCTTCTCTCCCTCCATCTCTCATATCCTTCCCTCCTCCATCTTTCCTCTTCCCTCCCTACCTCTCTCCTCCGTTCCTCGATTTCCCTTTCTCTCTCCTCTCCTTCCCCTCCTTTACTCCCTTCCCCACTCCCTCTCATCTTCCTCTCCTTTTCCTTTCATTTCTTCCACTATCTTCCCAATCCCTCCCCATCCCTTCTCTCCCTCTCTCCATTCCTTTCCATTCCTACCTCCTTCCCAATCCTTCTCCTCCTTTCCTCTCTCTTTCCCTCTCCTACTCTCTTCTCCATCTCCTTTCCTCCCTCTTTCCTTCTCCTCCTCCCTCTCTCCCACCATCTATCTCTCTTTCCATCTTTTCCTTACTCCTCACTCTCCTCTCTCTTTTTCCTTTCCTTTTCTTTCCCTCCCGTACCCCCTCCCCCTATCTCCCTCTATCTCCCTTCTCTCTATACCCCACTCTCTCCTCCCCATGCCCATCCTTATCCTATTCTCCTCTCCATTTCCCTCACCCTACTCTTTTCCTCCTCTCCTTCACATCACTTCCTTCCTCCCTATCTCCCAACATATCCCTTCTCCATCCTCCACACTCGCCCCACTTCATCTATCTCCCTTCCCCCTCTTTTCCCTCACTTCTCCTTATCCTTATCCTCCTTTCCTCTCTTTCCCTATCTTCCTTTCAAGCTTCTTCATCCTCCCAATCCTAACCCCATCCCCTTTATTCTCCCTCTCATTCTTTCCATTCCCCCTCCATCTTTATCCTCCTCTCTTCTCTCTCATTTCCTCGCCCTACACTCTCTCTCCATTCTCCTTTCCCTCAATTCCCCTTCCTTCCTCTCCCACCATCTATCTCCCTACCACAATATTTTCCTTACTCCTCATTCTCCTCTCTTCCTCCTTTCATTTGTCTTTCCCTCCTACCCCCTTCCCAGCCTCCTCTATCTCCCTTCCTCCCACTCTCTTCCATCTCTACTCCATCCATCTCCCTTCCCTATCCTCCTCCCGGTTCCTATTATTCTCTCCCCTTCCTCTTGCTCTCTTTCATCCCATCCTTATTCCTTAACCATCCTCCTTCTTTCTTATTCCCTCCATCTACCATATCCCTCACTCTCACTCCCTAACCTTCTCTCCCTCCATATATTATTTTTCCCCCTCCTTTCCTCTCATCTCTTTCATCTCCTACTCTCCCTCCTCTCCTTTCCCCGTCCTCTTCTTCTCCCCCACTCCATCTCTCCTCTCCCTTCCCCATCTTCCTCCTTTTCTCCCCTCTCCATCTATCTTCTCTCCCTCTCTCTCCCTCCCCATCTCTCCCATAACAATCCTCATTTACTCTATTATTTCCTCCATCTCATATACCGGCTGTCACCCTCCCTTAGTCTCTCCCTCACTTTGACCCCTATCGTTCTCTCAACCCATATATTATTTGTTCCCGCATCCTTTCCTCTCGCTCTCTTTCATCCCCTACTATCCCTCTCTCCCTCTCCCCCACTCCATCTCTCCTCTCCCTTCTCCATCTTCCTCCTTTTCTCCCCCACTCCATCTATATCATCTCCTCCCTTCTCACTTCCCCTCTCCCTCCATCTCCCTTATCCCATATCCCTCCCCCTCTCTCCCTCACTCTCACTCCCCTATCCTTCTCTCCCTCCATATATTATCTCGCTCCCATCCCTTCCTCTCTAACTCTCTCCCACCCTCCTTTTCTCCCCCACTCCATCTCTCCTCTCCCTTCCCCATACTCCTTTTTCTCCCATACTCCATCTATCTCCACTCCCTCCCTCTCACCCCCTCTCTTCAATCACCATCTCCTTCCCCCTCTCCCTCCATCCCCCTTCCCTCCTCTCCCTCTCACCCCCTCTCCTATCCCTCCATATATCCCCATTCACCCCTCCCTTCCTCTCTCTCTCTCTCTCTTTCATCCCTTTCTCCTCTTCACTCCCTCTCTCCAGCCCCTATTTTTCTCTCCTCCCACCCCTTTTCCGCTCCTCCGCTACCTTTCACTCACTCTTTCATCCCCTTCTCCTCTCCATCTCTCCTCCCCCATCTCCCTTCATCCTCCTCCTTTTCTCCCCCAATCCCTATACCCCCTCTCTCCTGCTCTCCCATATCCCTTCTCCATCTTCTACACTCACTCACTCTCCCTCTCTCCCTCCTTCCTCCTCTCTCCCTCTCTCTCTCTCTCTCTCCATATCTTCCCACTTTCGGACCTCCCTTCCTCTCTCTTCCCCTTCCTCTCCTTGCCACATCCTTTGTTTCTCCCTCTCTTTCATTCCCTTCTCCTCTCCTCTCCCTTACCATTCGATTGATTTTCTCCCCACTCCATCCATCTCCTCTCCCTCCCTCTTACCCCATCTCCCACTCATTTCCTTCTCCCATCCTCCTTCCCTCCCTCTCACCCTAATTCTCTCCCTCCATATATTCTCCACTCACCCCTTGTTTCCTCTTTCTCTCTTTCATCCCCTTCTCCTCTCCTTTCCCTTACCATGCTCCTGGATTTTCTCCCCCACTCCCATCCATATCCTCCCCTCCTCTTCTGACCTCTCCTTCTCCCACCATCTCCCTTCTCTCATCCCCCCTCCCCTCTCTCTCCTCCATTCCCCATCCTCCTTCCCTCCTCTCTCACCTATCCTCTCCCTCCATATATTCTCCACTCACCCCTTGTTTCCTCTCGCTCTCTTTCATCCCCTTATCATCTCCCTCCTACCTCCTCGTCTCTTCTTAATCTCTCTCTTTCGTTCGCTTCTCCTCTCCATCTCTCCCCCATCTCCCTTCCTTTTCCTCCTTTTCTCCCCCTCCTCTCCCACTAGCTCCCTTCTCCATCTTCTACACTCTCCCACTTCTCCCTTCTCCCTCATTTCCTTAATCCTCCCTATTCATATCCTCCTCTCCTCTCTTTCTCCCTCCTCCATCTATCTTTCCTTCCTTACTTTCCTTCCTTCCTCTCTTCCATTCCTCTACCTAGCATATCCTCTGTCTCGCTCCCTTCCCCCTTCCCCTTCCTCCCTATATCTCCCTTCTCTATTTCCCTCTCTATCCCACTCTCTCTTCCATCACCTTCTCATCTCCCTTCCCCATCCTCCTTCACTTCCTCCATTTCCATAACCCATCACCCTTTTCCTCCCCACTCTCCCTTCCTTTTCCTCCTCCTTTTCTCCCCTCCCACCATCCTCCACACTCGTTCACTCCATCAATCTCCTCTCCCCCTGGTTTCATTACTCCTCCCTCTCACTATCATCCTCTCCTCTCTTTCTCCCTCCATTTGTCTCACCCTTCTTCAACCCTCCTTATCTCTCCGACATATCCTCTTCCCTCTATCCATCTTATTCTTCCCCTCCCTACCTTTATCTCCCTTCTCCATTTCCTCGATCCCGCTCTATTCCTTTCCCTTCCTTCCCTTTTCCCCTTCGCTCTCACCTTTCTCCTCTTTGTTCATTTCCTTTCTCTTCCCCATTTCCCTCTCTTCCCTCTCCTTTTCCTTTCATTTCTTCATCTTCCCAATCCTAACCCCACCCCTATACTCTTCCTCTCATCCTTTCCATTCCTACCTCCCTCCTTATCCTCCTCTCCTCCCTCTCTCCCACCATCTATCTCTCTTTCCATCTTTCCTTACTCCCCACTCTCCTCTCTTTCTCCTTTCATTTTTCTTTCCCTCCGTACTCTTTCCCCTACCTCTCCTCTATCTCCCTTCTCTATCTATACCCCACTCTCTCCATCCCTCCATGCCCATCCTTATCATGTTCTTCTCTTCATTTCCCTCACCCTACTCTCTCCCCTCTCCCTTCACATCACTTCCTTCCTCCCTTTCTCCCAACATATCCCTTCTCCATCCTCTACACTCACTCCACTTCATATATCTCCCTTCCCCCTCTTTCCTCACTCCTCCCTATCCTTATCCTCCTTTCCTCTCTTTTCCCTATCTTCCTTCGCTTCTTCATCCCCTCATCCTAACCCATCCCCCTATATTCTCCCCCTCATTCTTTCCATTCGCCCTCCTCTTTATCCTCCTCTCTTCTCTCCATTTCCCTCGCCCTACTCTTTCTCTCCATTCTCCTTTCCTCAAATCCCTTCCTCCCTCTCCCACCATCTATCTTGCTCCCCCAATATTTTCCTTACTCCTCATTCTCCTCTTACTCCTTTCATTTGTCTTTCCCTCCCATCCCCCCTTCCCCTGCCTCCTCTATGTCCCTTCTCTATCTATCCCCCTCTCTCTCCCTCCTCTCCATGCTCCTATCCTTATCCTTCTCTCCTCTCTTTATTTCCATCGTCCTACTCTCTTCCCCCTCTCCCTTCTCCTCACTTCCCCTTCTCTCTCAACACATACCTTTTCTATCTCCCTCCCTCCCCCATTCCCCTCCTTCCCTCTCTCCTTATCTTTTTCCCTCTCTATACCACTCTCTCTTCTATACCCTTCTCGTCTCCCTTCCCATCACCCTTTCTCCTTCCCTCTCACTCCTCTCCCTTCTTTGTCCTTCTCCTTTTCTCCCCTCTCCCACCATTTCCCTTCTCCATCCTCTACACTCCTCCACTTCATCAATCTCCCTTCCACCTCATTTCATTACTCCTCCCTCTCCCTATCATCCTCTCCTCTTTTCCTCTCCATTTGTCTTGCCCTCCTTCCACCCTTCTTATCTCATTGCCATATCATCTTCCCTTTATCCATCTCATTCTTCCCTCTCTCCCTCTCTCTCCCTTCTCCATTTCCTCTATCTTTCTCTATTCCATCCCCTTCTCCTTTCCCACCCCTTTCCTCCTCCCTCCATTTACCTTCCCCGTCCTCCTTTTCCCTTCTCCTTTCCCTCCCCTTTCCTCCTCCCTCCATTTACCTTCCCCATCCTCCTTTTCTCGTCTCCCCCCCATCACCCTTTTCCCTTCCCTTCTCTCCTCCTCTCCCTTCTTTTTCCTTCTCCTTTTCTCCCCCTCTCCCACCATTTCCTTCTCCATCCTCCACCACTCCTCCACTTCATCAATCTCCTTCCACCTCATTTCATTACTCCTCCCTCTCCCTATCATCCTCTCCTCTTTTTCCCTCCATTTGTCTTGCCCTCCTTCCACCCTTCTTATCTCCTTGCCTATCATCTTCCCTTTATCCATCTCATTCTTCCCCTCTCTCCCTCTATCTCCCTTCTCCATTTCCTCTATCTTTCTCTATTCCATCCCCTTCTCCTTTCCCTCCTTTCCTCCTCCCTCCATTTACCTTCCCGTCCTCCTTTTCCCTTCTCTCCTTTCCCTCCCCTTTCCTCCTCCCCCTCCATTTACATTCCCCCCTTCCTCCTTTTCTCGTCTCCCTTCCCTCTCACTCCTCTCCCTCTTTTCCTTCTCCTTTTCTCCCCCTCTCCCACCATTTCCCTTCTCCATCCTCCACCTCCTCCACTTCATCAATCTCCCTTCCACCTCATTTCATTACTCCTCCCTCTCCCTATCATCCTCTCCTCTTTTTCCCTCCATTTGTCTTGCCCTCCTTCCACCCTTCTTATCTCCTTGCCATATCATCTTCCCTTTATCCATCTCATTCTTCCCCTCTCTCCCTCTATCTCCCTTCTCCATTTCTCTATCTTTCTCTATTCCATCCCCTTCTCCTTTCCCACCCCTTTCCTCCTCCCTCCATTTACCTTCCCTGGCCCCTCCTTTTCCCTTCTCCTTTCCCTCCCCTTTCCTCCTCCCTCCATTTACCTTCCCCGTCCTCCTTTTCTCGTCTCCCTTCCCCATCACCCTTTTCCCCTTCCCTCTCACTCCTCTCCCCTCTTTGTCCTTCTCCTTTTCTCCCCCTCTCCCACCATTTCCTTCTCCATCCTCCACACTCCTCCATTCATCAATCTCCCTTCCACCTCATTTCATTACTCCTCCCTCTCCCTATCATCCTCTCCTCTTTTTCCCTCCATTTGTCTTGCCCTCCTTCCACCCTTCTTATCTCCTTGCCATATCATCTTCCTTTATCCATCTCATTCTTCCCCTCTCTCCTCTATCTCCTTCTCCATTTCCTTTATCTTTCTCTATTCCATCCCCTTCTCCTTTCCCCTCCTTTCCTCCTCCCTCCATTTACCTTCCCCTCGTCCTCCTTTCCCTTCTCCTTTCCCTCCCCTTTCCTCCTCCCTCCATTTACCTTCCCCATCCTCCTTTTCTCGTCTCCCTTCCCCATCCCCCTTTTCCCTTCCCTCTCACTCCTCTCCCTTCTTTGTCCTTCTCCTTTTCTCCCCCTCTCCCACCATTTCCCTTCTCCATCCTCCACACTCCTCCACTTCATCATCTCCCTTCCACCTCATTTCATTACTCCTCCCTCTCCCTATCATCCTCTCCTCTTTTTCCCTCCATTTGTCTTGCCCTCCTTCCACCCTTCTTATCTCCTTGCCATAGCATCTTCCCTTTATCCATCTCATTCTTCCCCTCTCTCCCTCTATCTCCCTTCTCCATTTCCTCTATCTTTCTCTATTCCATCCCCTTCTCCTTTCCCTCCCCTTTCCTCCTCCCTCCATTTACCTTCCCCGTCCTCCTTTTCCCTTTCTCATCCCCATTTCCCCTCCTTGCTCCCCTTCCCCATTTTGCTCTCTTCCATCTCATTTTCCTTTCATTTCTTCATCCTCCCAATCCTAACCACACCCCCTCTACTCTCCCTCTCATTCTTTCCATTCCTCCCTCCCTCATCCTTCTCTCCTCTCTCTATCTCTCTCTCTCATCTCCTTTCCCCTCAATTCCCCTTCCTTCCTCTCTCCCATCATATATCTCCCTCCTCCATATTTTCCTTACTCCCCACTCTCCTATTTCTCCTTTCATTTGTCTTATCCTTCTCTCCTCTCTCCATTTCCCTCACCCTACTCTCTCCCCCTCTCCCTTCACTTCCCCTTCCTTTCTCCCAACATATCCCTTATCCATCCTCCACACTAGCCCACTCCATCTATCTATCTCCCTCCCCCTCTTTTCCTCACTCCTCCCTATCCTTATCCTCCTCTCCTCTCTTTCCCTCTATTCCTTTCTTCTTCATCCTCCCAATCCTAACCCCATCCTCCTCTACTCCCTCTCATCATATCCATTCCTCCCTCCCTCCTTATCCTCCTCACCTCTCTACATTTCCCTCGCCCTACTCTCTCTCTCTCTCTCTCAAATCTCCTTTCCCCTCACCCTTCCTCCCTCTCTCCTACCATCTATCTCCCTCCCCCATATTTTACTGTACTCTCACTCACCTCTCTCCTTTCATTTTCTTGTCCCCCTTCCCCTACCTCCCTATATCCCCCACTCCCTCCCTCTCCCCTGTCTGTCCTTATCCTCCTCTCCTCTCTCCATTCCCCACTCTCCTTTCACCTCACTTCCACTTCCTCACTATCTCCCAACATATCCCTTCTCCATCCTCCACACTCACTCACTCTATCCATCTCCCTTCCCCCTATTTTCCTCACTCCTCCCTATCCTTATCCTCCTTTCCTCTCTTTCTCCCTCTATCAGTATTTATGTCCCTTCCCCTCCCTCCCTCTATCTCCCTTCTTCTCTCGCTTCCCCTTCCCCATTTACCTCTCTTCCATCCCCTATTCCTCTCCGTTATTCATCCTCGTCATTCACCCCCTATTCTCTCCATCCATCTCCCCCTCCTCTCCTCGCTATTTCACTTGCCCTACTCTTTTCCCCCCTTCCTTCCCCTCACTCCCACTTTCTCCCTCTCCATTCCTCGTCCTCCAATCTTGCTCCCCACTCCCCCTCTCTCTTCTTCCATCTCCATGTCTTCTATTGCTTCCCCACTCTCTCCTCCCTCTCCATATCCTCCTTCGCTCCTTCCATATGCTTTCCCCATCCACCTTTGCCCATACCTCTCACCCTTCCTTCCCATCCCCGTTTTCCCCTCTCCACTCTCTCCCTCCTCTCCATATCCTCCTTCGCTCCTTCCATATGCTTTCCCCATCCACCTTTGCCCATACCTCTCACCCTTCCCTTCCCCATCCCCTTTTCCCCTCTCCCTCCCCATCCCCATCTTCCTTACAGGTATTTAAACTAAATACAAAAATGCATCTATAAATATTCATATCTAAAAATACATATTTAAGATCATACAAAATGTACAAAAATATCCCTACACTGAAAAACCATTTGGACTACATATAAAAAAATCTAAAAATGAATAAAAAAAAAAAATATCAAAATATTCATCTTTAAATAAATAAATACAACAAAGATTCATCAAAAAAATAATAAGGCGGCATATTTTCAATTATTAATACCAAAATACACATAACTACAAATAAATTATAAATGCAAAATACTTATGGTAATACACAATATATCTAAACTAAATACAAAGACAAGCCCCAAATAGCCAAACTAAACACTCAAGCAATCATACCTCAAATATCCACAACACAAAATACAAACATTCCATCAAACATTGCACTTAAAAACGAAACACATTTCCACTTATACCAAAATATCCATATTTAAAAACAAAAATTAGTCATACAATTATATAATAAAACATTTAAGCTAAAATATCCAATATCCAATTATTCAATTATTCATTTCAAAATAATAACTAAACAAAGAAACTCATTCATATAAATAACAACATTCATAAAAATATTAATGCCAAAATACTCATGAGTATAAATACACTATGTTTATGGTCATACCTAGCCATAGAAACATGTAATACCAAAATACTCATAAATAAAAAATATAGTATAGTTATAGTCATACATAGCCATACAAATATGTAATTAACATATTTGAACTAAATATAAACTAAATACAAAGATTCCTCTCCTTCAGTGCTCACCTCCCTCATCCTCCCTATCCCTACAAATCGATCTATTTAAACTAAATAAATACAAATATGCATCTCAAAATATTTATATCTAAGAATACACATTTAAAAACATACAAACATATACCAAAATACTCGTAAATAAAAAATACAGTATAATTATAGTCTTACATAGCCATACAAATATATAATGAACATATCTAAACTAAATACAAAGATTGCTCTCCTTCGCTACCCACCTCCCTCCTCCTCCCTATCTCTACAAATCGATATATTTAAACTAAATAAATACAAATATACACACCTCCCCTCCTCCTCCATATCCCTACAAATCAATATATTTAAACTAAATAAATACAAATATACATTTCAAACCCCCTCCTCCATATCCTACAAATCAATATATTTAAACTAAATAAATACAAATATACATCTCAAAATATTTATATCTAAAGATGCACATTTAAAATCATACAAATGTATACCAAAATATCCCTACCTAAAAATCTATTTTAAGTGTTACATGTAAATTACAAATTTTAAATATGACCTTCATTTTTTTATATACTTTTAATTGTAAATTATTAATATATGTTAAAAATAGTTATATATATATATATATATATATATATATATATATATAATATATTTTTATATATTTTATTAAAAAAATTACATTTTGAAATACAATACTTCAAAATTAATACCACCTAAAAATTATTTGACAGGAATATGTGGCCGTAAATTTAACTCCTAGTGGGTAGTACTTACAATGGCCTTTTCTTCAAGTGTTTTATGAGCTCCAGCTTAAGCTGTGGCCATAATATATAACACATTAGCATTGAGATTGAAACTTTGTCACTTTGTTGCAAGCAACAGTCCACTCAAGCATTGACATTGACATTTCACTTTCTTAAGGTGTCATTTGAATATTGAATTAGGCACAATGGTTTTGGTGCACAGTGTAACAAATATAACCATATGGAGTATATTGTGCAGGAAAGGACAGGAAAAGAAGATACCCTGAGAGTTTCGTGATGAACTGAACTATTCCAACGTAACATGTAGTTTTCAAATCTGGTGAACCCTAAGAGATATACAGAACAAAGTTTAACGTTTTGTGAAATGTAAATTAATTTATAAGGGACAGGAGCTTTCAAGTAAGGAGGGAGAAAATATCGATACCTTTAATCCGACACAGAAAAAGTACTTTGCGGTTTGGCAGCTTTGATGAACCTGCATCAACTAAAGAAGATAAATTCTCATCCCCAAATCATTTACAGAGGATACACTCTCAAATTCCTGTCTTAAAACGAAGGGATCATATGAATAACATATTGGGCTGTAGCCTCTACGTAAACCTCCTACACAAATCATCGGTTCATCAATATCTTAGTAATTTCACCATCTTCTGCACAAGCCTCGAATTTAGTTGAATCAGTTATTTCTCCAACCAGAGTTATAATACCAATATGAATTTCATTTTCCTAAGAAATTTCCCTTTTCCAATATCTTATCTTTAGAATAAAAAGCAAACAACCAACTAGGATACCAAGCAATCAAGTCATTCTTGTTCCAAATTCTTTAACACTTTTTAACTGAACTATTCAATTAATTACTCTGTGTTGTTAATTCTGCAATGTACTACCAAGAAGTCAAGAATGCCCTTGCATAGGGCATGACAAACGCAAATGCCCGACGTAATGCCCATTTTAGGACTCTCTAGACACCATATATACAAACCAAAGTCTGGGAAAATGGATGAAGCAACTGGACACCAAGAAACCAGTGTCCAGGCTATGGGATACTAACCATCAAATCAAAGTGACCGCAATAAGGCAACTGAATTCAACCAATTATGAAATAATGTAATTTTACAGACAACTCTAATCTATATGAGTATGATAAGGAAAAAGAACAAAAAAATTCAGGAATATACATTATGTTGAAAGAATATCCCAGTATAAACCAGTGTCAGGCTATGGGATACTAACCATCAAATCAAAGTGACCGCAATAAGGCAACTGAATTCAACCAATTATGAAATAATGTAATTTTACAGACAACTCTAATCTATATGAGTATGATAGGGAAAAAGAACAAAAAAATTCAGGAATATACATTATGTTGAAAGAATATCCCAGTATATTGCTCTAGCTGGATTGACTGAATTTCAATCTAACTAGAGCAATATACAATTTATTGTACATCAGCTACATCATAAACCATAACACATACTTATTGTTAAATAAAAATCTAAGGAGCCGGAAATGAGAATCCAAGCATTGTATCTTGCATGCAGGAAACAATTAATACAAATTCTAATATTAGAATTGGGAAAAAAAAGACTAGTAATTTACTCATAATTAGAAATACCAACAATTAATAGATGGAAATTAGTTAATAGTAAATATGCTCTTGCCTTAGTTTTGAGTGAATAAAGATATCATATCTGCACAACTGAGACCAAAGAATTAGAAGAACGGATTAGACAATTCAACTTGAGGATTTGCAGAATATGCAGATGGGAAGCAGATAAAACTTGAGCACACATGGTTCACATAATGCCTCCAAAAATTGCAAATCTAGTCAAGTAATGAGAATTGATGCATTAAAGAGTTTTGTCTTTCACTAAATGGACATTTGGTTAACTATTTGAAAATTGATGCAATTTGGTATAACTGTTGAGAATGCTGACCAAACTGTTTAATGCAGTCAAGGAATGAGAAATTCCTCCAAAAAACAATAGATCTTGAAAAGAAGAAACGAATCGATTAAGCAGGTTGCCTAAAATATCCTAGATTAAAATACTACATACAAAATAAATTGGTACTCTTCGTAGCAGTAATTCTGACCATAAAATTGAAGATTACACGATACAAATAGGTCAACCGTTGATTGTGGCTTCCATGAAGCGGATCAATGCCCTCTCATAATTATAATGTCGACAGTGGTACGTTCATAAAACATATGATATCTATTCATTAATTAAAGCTTGATTTATTGGAAAGTTTTGATTCAAAAATCTATTGACACACATAGCCCTCTCATAATTATAACGTGAACAGTGGTACATTCATAAAACATGTGATATCTATTCATTAATTAAAGCTTGATTTATTGGAAAGTTTTGATTCGAAAATCTATTGACACACACAACTCGCTCTTCCTAATTTTTTGAATGAATATTTAGAAACAGTGTCATCTAAGTAGAGAAGGGATACAAGTACTAGAAGTGTGTTGTAAACCAACCACCACTTTTTGTGAGCCAACACCCATTGTAGACTCTAAAGGGAACATCTGATAACAACATTACTTTCACCCACATTAGAACCAAGGTATCCAATGTAAGCCTATGCACAAATCATCAAAGAAGCTCAAATCAATGTTCGACATCTATAGCTTATCCAAATTCTTTACAAGAAAATTGTTTCAGATTTTTAAATTGCACATTAACTGAATACAGGTCACAACTTCGAATTCTGGAGGGAAACAAAACATCTGAACCAAATTAAGTGCTTCTTGAAAATTAGAATACTACTACCATAAAATATCTAATATGTTGATCTTAAAAAGAACTTATTTTTCCACAAATTTAAGAAGGTTCCCTTTAAAACCCCTGCCTAAAAATGCAGTTCATTATAAATTACAAGCCCCCATTTATAACTAGTTGAATTGTTGAGGGCCAAAAAAAGTAGCATTTCTACATCTTACCCTTCTTTTTAATAAAAACCACCTATTTGATTTAAAACATATAATTTCTCAATTTAATTTTTTAAGATAAAAATTAAAAAATCACTAATTTTCAAGTAGAACCATTAGTCTAAATTTTAAATAATTATATATATATATAGCTTTATTACTATGAGAAAGATATTAGAAAAATCTAAAATTTAATCATGGGAGGAAATCTTGTTTGTTGGAGCATGTGTGCCACGGGAGAAATGCCTCGAAACACAAAACACACAATCATCACACAAAACTTTCATTTCTGATGCATAACCTCACAGATCCTGCAAGCACCATAACAATAGTGCAAATAAAACTATTTATCAATACAATTAAAAAAAAACATACCCGAGGTGCTGTTATCTGTGTAGTATGTGATGTCAAGTCTCCCCTCAATACACACAATCATCATGCAAAGCTTTCATTTCTGATGCAAACCACGCCGATCCCACAAGCACCATAACAATAATGAAAATAAAACTATTTATCAATACAATTTAAAAAAAAACTAACATACCTGAGCTTCTGTTATCTGTGTAGTGTCAAGTCTCCACCCAATATAGAGAAGTAAACTGAGAAGCAACAAAGGTGCAATGAAGGTGTCAAGCAGAATTATGTAGAGCAATTAGTTATAGATAATTAGACATGCTAGATGTAGAGGTTATCATTCAAGCAGAATTATGTAGAGCAATTGGTCATTCAAATGTTTTCACATACAATACAATTTAAAAAAAAAAAAACATAAGTAAATTGAGAAGCAACAAATGTGCAATGAAGGTGTCGAGCAGAATTCTGTAGAGCAATTAGTTATAGATAATTAGACATGCTAGATGTAGAGGTTATCATTCAAACAGAATTATGTAGAGCAATTGGTCATTCAAATGTTTTCACATACAATACAATTTAAAAAAAAAAAAAAGCATACCTGGGCTGCTGTTAGCTGTGTAGTGTCAAGTCTCCACCCAATATATAGAGAAGTAAATTGAGAAGCAACGAACGTAAAATGAAGGTGTCAAGCAGAATTATGTAGAGCAATTGGTCATTCAAATGTTTTCACATACAATACAATTTAAAAAAAAAAACATACCTGGGCTGCTGTTAGCTGTGTAGTGTCAAGTCTCCACCCAATATATAGAGAAGTAAATTGAGAAGCAACGAACGTACAATGAAGGTGTCAAGCAGAATTATGTAGAGCAATTGGTCATTCAAATGTTTTCACATAAAATCTGCCGTTGAGCATATAAAATCATAGATGATCAGACATGCTAGATGCAAAGGTTGGAAATTTTCAACGAGTTTTAATGTGTTTTATGTGCACCTTAATCTAAGATGAGAGGATGCATCCAACGTAATCTAGAGTTAACCATGATATTCAAAAACCTTTAGAATAATTAGTTGTAACCGCTAAAATAAACAAATTTAGCATTAATAAACTTTCCATTAGCCAAAAATATCAATAGCTGTAAACTCTAACCATGATGAAGAACTAATGCAAAAAGTCGCGCAAATCTACCAAAGATAAGTTTACAAACTTAAATTTTAAAAATCAAAACTTTATACACCATGAATAAAAAAAAATTAAACCAAAAAACAGGGTCACCTATCAAAAATAAAATATATTTGAAATAAAGTGCATCTTCTGTGCTGCAGACACGGTTATAAATGTATCTTATTAAAATGATAAATATGCGTCTTCTGTATTTTAAGTGAAGCATGGCGCATGGTTTTAATGATGCTAGAAGGAAAATATGATACCGAGGGTTCTATCACACCACAGATTATGGTAATTTGGCTAGCTTACCGGTACATAGAGGATTAACAAGTTTGAAGGTGCCCTATGCAAATCTTCTGTGAGTTTGGTGTTCATCATGTATATTTTTAACTAGCTACAAGCTTCTTAAAATAAGTTCCCAAATTATGTTTTAAAAATGTGGCAAACCAAACTACCAAATGAGCAGTTAAATTCTCTCAACCATTGGGTAAAAGTTGTGGCAAAGAAAAACCTAACCAAGTACATATTAGATCAACATGAAGTTAAGATAGAAGGATATAATACTCATGCAATCAATTTATTTCCTTGGGTAAAAAGCAATGTTAAAGACATTATCATTTGAGTAAAAGTGTATTAAGGCATGGTTTTAAGAAAATGAAATACCCAGACCAGAGGCAAAGGATTTAACAATTTTGGAGGTGCCCTTGAAAATATTATGCAAATCTGGTATTCATCAACTTGCTGCAAGTGTCTTAGAATATTTCAAACAAAAAGAGATACATTTAACAAAGTGTATCTTCTGTAATAACTTAAGGCATGATTTTACTGACAGAAGCCGTGAAAAAGTAAAAAAACTATAACAAATTTTACACCATAACCAACAAAACATAAACAAAATAACAGGGTCGCCCTTTAAAATAGAAATATATTTGAAATGAAGTAACTCTTTTGTATTAATTAAGGCCATTTTACTAACCATGGCAGGGAGATTCTAAGAGATACCTGGGTTTCTAACGCTCCACAGTCCATGCTAATATAACCAGATTAAACTTTGCTAAAGAGGATCAACCATCAAATATCAAATATCTAAAACCTATTAAGGCACCTAAACAATATATTTTGTTCTAAAAATATACTAACCATATGTTGTAAAGATATTCGTCCATGAGATAAAATGAGCTTCCGGAAAATGAAAATATATACCTGACCTTGAAAAAGTAAAGCTATAAAACACACATAATGATAACAGTAAACGCTGCATAACAATAAATAGATTATAAACCATAAAATACAACATTAAACGCCGTGAATTTACCTTGAGAAATTGTCTTTAAACTTTGTGTTTCATTTCACCTCTATGTTTCAGAAATTTTAAATTTACCTGCAAACCATACCTTATAGGGGGAATTCAGATCTGAACTCCATGCTAGAGAAAACTAACCTTTTAGAACATTTATACTAACCACATCTGAACCTTAAGTTAAACCAACCAGATCTGAACCTTGAGATAGACAGGTCGGTGCATTTATCTTTTAAAATTTTGAATATATCTCAGTTGAACTAAGTAGATTTGAACCTTAAGTTATGCATTTGGATGTAAACATAGAATGTTCTAGATAGTATCCTGCAACACTGAGCAGGTACAGGTAACCTAAACAAATAATTGGAAGATGTTTCTAATCTGCAAAATGAAGGAAAATACCAAAAATAAGAATGAATTACCCAAAACGTAATTCATTCTCTGTCTATGTCTCCATCTATGTAAAATACAAATTTCTAGTCTGGTCCCCAAAACGTTTAAAGAAATAAAGCAAGCCGCATATCTCTGTTGAATTCCTTCTCCAGGTTTCTCTTCTACTGTGCTGAAGGTGGCCAAGAAGAAACCAAAGGTCCAAAAATGAAAAAAACACAGACAGAAAAATGATGGACAGAAAAGAAGAAAATATAGGGACAGAAAAGAAGATGATACTACTTACAATGTCCTTTTTAGTGTTTTATGAGCTCCAGGCTTAAGGTGTGGCCATAAGATATAACGCGTTAGCATTAAGATTGAAATTTTGTCACTTTGTTGCAAGCAACAGACCACTCAAGCATTGAAATTGACACTTCATTTTTTAAGGTGTCATTAGAATATTGAATCAGGCATAGTGATTTTGGTGCACAGTATAACAAATATAACCATATGGAGTATATTGTGCAGGAAAGGACAGAAAAGAAGATACCCAAAGAGATTCATGATGAACTGTACTGTTCCAAGGTAAAAGTGATATTCACGATGAACTGAACTGTTCCAAGGTAATATGTAGTCTTCAAATCTGCAGAGATTTACAGAACAGAGTTCAACATTTCGTGAAATGTAAATTAATTTAAAAGGGGCAGGAGATTTCAAGTAAGGAGGAAGAAAATATAGATACCTTTAATCCATCACAGAAAAAGTACCTTGCAGTTTAGCAGCTTTGACGAACAGAACCTGCATCAACTAAAGAAGATAAATTCTCATCGTCAAATAATTTACAGGGGGATACATTCTCAAATGCCTGTCTTAAAACGAAGGGATCATATGAATAACATACTGGGCTGTACCCTCTACGTAAGCATCCTTCACAAATCATCACATAAGCTCAAATTAGTTAATCAGTATCTTAGTAATTTAACCATGTCTGGCACAAGCCTCGCATTTCATTTTCCTAAGAAATTTCCCTTTCCAATATCTTATCTTTAGAATAAGCTGGAAACAACCAGGTCATTCTTGCTCCAAATTCTGTAACACTTTTAAACTGAACTATTCAATTAATTACTGTGTTGTTAATGCTGCAATGTATTACCAAGAAGCATAGAATGCCCTTGCATAGGGCAGGGCTAACGCAACGCCCATTTTAGGACTCTCTAGACACCGTATATACAAACCAAATTCTGGTTAATATAAACACAGAAACGTGTCCAACGAAGTCTGAGAAAATGGATGAAGTAACTAGACATCAAGACACCAGTGTCCAAGATAACCATCAAGTCAAAGTGACCGCAATAAGGTAACTGAATTCAACCAATTATGAAACAATGAAATATTACCGACAACTCTAATCTATATCATAAACCATAACACATACCTATTGCTAAATAAAAATCTAAGGAGCCGGAAATGGGAATCCAAGCATTATATCTTGCATGCAGGAAATAATTAATACAAATTCTAATATTAGAACAGGGGGAAAAATAGTAATTATTAAAAAACTAGTAATTGACTTACGGGAAACCAACAACTAATAGATGGAAATTAGTTAATAGTAAATATGCTCTTACCTTAGCTCTGAGTGAATAAAGATATCATAGAAATAGAAGATCCTTATGAGAGCCGAAGGATTTGACAATTTCAGCTTTAGGATTTAAAAAATATGCAGATGGGAAGCAGATAAAACTTGCCGGCACCAAGTTTGTCCCTAGTTCCTGTATCATATCGTTCATTAAAGATTCTTAGTTATGAAATCCAAATTAGCACACTTCCCACACTGTCTTAATGGTCAAAATTTGTACAAAAGCGCATTGAGAGACTCAAAGTATTTAGGATATCACAAATGGATTCTCTTGTTTTCCATTTCCTCCTAATAATTTCCCTATACAATGTATCAGGCTGCAATGCCATTATTCCATCATCTCAATCAATGCAGCTGTACAGGGACATGTAGCTGTGCTGCAAGCAATGCAGACCTAGTAATGGCAGGCTTCTGGCCTTCTGGTGCAAACTCATACATGCCTGCATGGAATATCAATGCTTCTCTGTATACCCATCTGTACTATGCCTTTGCAGGTCTTGATAATCAGACTTTCAAAGTGGCTGTACCACAAGAAGAGCAACAAATATAATAATATTTGCAGGTTTCTCTGCTACGGTGCAACAGTTCAATAGCTCCGTGAAGACACTTATTTCTATTGGAGGTGGTTCAAGCAATGCAACAGTGTTTTCCATTAATGCAATTCTTCATTAAGAAATGGTTTTATAGACTCTAATATAGCATTGGACAGAGACAATGGATTCCACGGGCTTGACTTGGATTGGGAATTTCCTGCAACTAATACTGATATGATAAATTTAGGGTCCTTGTTGGTTGAATGGAGGGAAAGAGTGCATCAAGAAGCCTTGACTTCAGGCATGGAACCTCTGCTGCAGACAGCTGCAGTGTATTTTTCTGAGCACCTTTTTTTTGGGGGAAAGCAGAGACTATCCCATTCAAATTATTGCAGATAATTTGGACTGGATAAATGTAACGTGCTTTGATTATCATGGTGCCTGGGACACTCCTTACACTGGAGCCCATGCAACTCTCTATGATGTTACCAGCCATTTGAGTGGTATGGTATTGGGTCCTGGTTAGATTCAGGCATTCCTTCCAACAAAGTAGTAATGGGAATCCCCATGTATGGGAGATCGTGGATTCTTAAGAACAAGAATAATGGGTAGATAGGAGCCCCTGTTGTTGTTGCAGGCCCCAGACACAGATTAAGCAACGAGAAAGGTGTAATGATATTGTTTGAATTTGAACAATTCATAGAGAAGCATAATGCTACTGTTGTCGTTGACAATTTTACCGTGTCTGCTTATTGTTATACTGGAGATGTGTGGATTAGTTATGACAATGAAAAGACTGTGGACATGAAGACCAAGTTTGCCACTCTCAAACACAAAGTATAACATACATGCATGCATTTTCAGCTTGTTTTTTAATGTTAGATGGGCTAAATGTTGTTGGTACTAAACATCTTAAGAGTCTTTGGGATGGGTATGTTGTTTTCAATTTAATTTTAACATCAGAGTATACAAATTATGGTTTACGTACACAATAGGTGGTGCTCATATTTACACCAAAGGTGCGGTAGCTAGTTAAACATTGTTTATTATAGTTACAATAATACAATACTCTAACATAATTGTGATAAGAGATGAACATGAATTCAATGTCAATGTATTGGAAACAAATTTTAGTAAAAAAGATTGCATACACAAAACAATTGTATGTAATGGATACGGATTATAAATGTGAGCTCCTTATATAGATAAATTATGTTAAAATGAATTTTGTTGTGATGTGGAGGAGAAACTTTCATCCCTCCTGCTGCTTCTCCCTCTCCCTCACCATCAACAGAATGGCCAGATGGGCCATCTTGTTTTGGTGCTGTGCATGGTTTTGGAAGACCCAATGGACATAAATTCAACTCTCTTACTATTTTTGATGTTCTTCTGCTTCGAGTCATTCTTTTGTTGGAATGAAAATTTCATCCTTTTGTTATATTTTATATTTTTTCAATTGTGTTTTATGAAGATGCTCTCCTTAATGATACAGGAACAAGGGACAAACTTGGATGTACACATGGTTCACGTGAACTTACCAAAAGTAACAGCCAAAAACTTAGGTAAGTAACAAAAACTGCGGAATAGTCACCTAGAATCCAGTGAATCAGTTACAAGGGACAAACTTGGACGTACACATGGTTCACATCACAGTTATCAAAAAGTAACAGCCAAAAACTTGGGTAACTAACAGAAACTGCGGAATAGTCACCTAGAATCCAGAAACTTAGGTAAGTAACAAAACTGCAGAATAGTCACCTAGAATCCAGTGAATCAGTTACAAGGGACAAACTTGGACGTACACATGGTTCACATCACAGTTATCAAAAAGTAACAGCCAAAAACTAGGGTAACTAACAGAAACTGCGGAATAGTCACCTATATTTTTCAATTGTGTTTTATGAAGATGCTCTCCTTAATGATACAGGAACAAGGGACAAACTTGGATGTACACATGGTTCACATGAACTTACCAAAAAGTAACAGCCAAAAACTTAGGTAAGTAACAAAAACTGCAGAATAGTCACCTAGAATCCAGCGAATCAGTTACAAGGGACAAACTTGGACGTACACATGGTTCACATCACAGTTATCAAAAAGTAACAGCCAAAAACTTAGGTAAGTAACAAAAACTGCGGAATAGTCACCTAGAATCCAGTGAATCAGTTACAAGGGACAAACTTGGACGTACACATGGTTCACATCACAGTTATCAAAAAGTAACAGCCAAAAACTTAGGTAACTAACAAAAACTGCGGAATAGTCACCTAGAATCCAGTGAATCTGTTTGGAACTGATGGTTCTACAGTTGGTATTTAGTATTTACTATTAATTAAAGGTAATTACATAGTGAGAGTATATAGCAAGCAGCATGAGGTAAAAAACAATTATTTTCCTGACGTTTCAACAATTATTATCATATATATATATATAATTTATCGTATTTTTTTAGTGTTTATCGTATTTTTTCTATGGACCATATTTTTTCCATATTTATGTCCACGTTTAATACTCTCCTTACGAAAGTTGCTACTATGGTTCACATAATGCCTCTAAACATTGGAAATGTATTTAAGTATTTTATCTTTCACTAAATGAACATTTGGTTGACTATTCGAAAATTGATGCAATTTGGTATCGACTGTTTAGTACATTCAAGACTGAGAAATACCTCCAAAAACAATAGATTCTTGAAAAGAAAAACAAATAGATTAAGTAAGTTACTTAAAATGTCTTGCAGATTAAAATACTACATACAAAATAAATTGGTACTTATTAAATGGACTTGGTAGCAGTACTTCTGACCATAAAATTGAAGATTACACGATACAAATGGGTCAACCGTTGATTGTGGCTTCCATGTACGTGATCAATGCCCTCTCATAATCTTTAGTTATAACGTGGACATAATGTGGACGGTGGTACATTCATTTAAGTGAGTCATTTTCTAATGATTTGTAATGAAAGTAAATTTTATTGCGTAAAACATGTGGTATCTATTCATTAATTAGAGCTTGATCTATGGAAAGTTTTGATTTAAAACGAATAGGCAGAAAATCTATTGACACACATAGCTTGCTCTTCCTAATGGCTTCAACGAATATTTAGAAACAGGGTCGAAAAACAGGGTCATCTTTGAACATCTATCAGTAACAATTTTATTACTTTCACCCACCTTATAGATCCCCTTCTAAATTCTTCCAAATTCTTGTATTAAAGCGAAGTTCATCTTTGAAGTAGAGAAGGGATACAAGTACTAGAAGTGTGTTGTAAACACAGTAGCCACTTTGTTGTGAGCCAACACCCATTGTAGACTCTAAAGGGAACATCTATCAACAACAATTTTATTACTTTCACCCACCTTATAGATCCCCTTCTAAATTCTCCCAAATTCCTGTCTTAAAGCGAAGGTATCATATTGGACTGTACCATCCATGTAAGCCTCTGCACAAATCATCAAAGAAGCGTATCTCAATTATTTACAAGAAAATTGTTTCAGATTTTTAAATTGCACATTAACCAAATAGAGGTTACAAGTTCAAATTCTGGAGGGAAACATAACATGTGAGCCAAATTAAGTACTTCTTGCAAATTAGAAATACTACTACCCTTCGGACTTGTATTAAATATCTAATATGTTGATCTCAAAAAGGCCTTATTTTTCCAAAAATAGCAGTTCAACAAATTTAAGAAGATTCCCTTAAAAACCCCTGCCTACAAAATGCAGTTCTTTATAAATTACAAGCCTCCATTTATAACTAGCTAAATTGTTGAGGGCCAAAAAAATTCTACATCTTACCCTTCTTTTTAATAAAGACCACCTATTTGATTTAAAATAGGTAATGTCTCAATTTAAAATTTTCACAATAAAAATATAAAAAATCACCTTGTGTGCTGGAGTATATGTGTCGGGAGAAATGCCTTGAAACACAAAACACACAATCATCATGCAAAGCTTTCATTTCTGATGTAAACCAGGCAGATCCTACAAGCACCATACAATAGCAAAAATAAAACTATTTATCCAATACAATTTCTGAAAAACATACCTGAGTTGCTGTTATCTGTGTAGTGTCAAGTCTCCATCCAATATATAGATAAGTAAATTGAGAAGCAATGAAGGTGCTATCCCTAAGTGTCAAGTAGAATTATGTAGAGCAATTGGTCATTCAAATGTTTTCACATACAATCCGTGGAGCATATAAATCAATAGATAATAAGACATGTTAGATGCAAAGGTTATTATCGGTGAGCGATTGTCAAGGAAATCTTCAATGAGTTTTTATGTGCACATTAATCTAAGGCGAGGATGCATCCAAGATAATCTAGAGTTAAACAATGTTTATTCAAACAACTATTTGAAAAATTAGTTGTAAACACTAAAATAAACAAATGATTACCATTAACAAACATTCCATTAACCAAAAACATTAATACTTGTAAACTCTAACCATGATGAAGAACTAAAATCTAATGTCTTGACTTATTATAAAATTCATGCAAAAAGTCGTGCGAATCCTACCAAAAGATGACAAACTTTAATTTTAAAAATCCAAACCTTTTCCACCATGACTAAACAAATTTAAACCTAAAAACAAGGTCGCTTATCAAAAATAAAATATATCTCAAATAAAGTGCATCTTCTGTGTTGCAAACATGGTTTTAAGTGCATCTTATTTCAATGATAATAAATGCCTCTTCTGTATTTTAACTGAACCAAGGTTTTAATGATGCTAGCAAGAAAAATATGATACCAAGGGTTCTATCGCACCACAGACTACGATAATTTGGCTAGTTTAACCCTATATACAGAGGATTAACAAGTTTGGAGGTGCCCTATGCAAATCTTCAGCCATTCTGGTGTTCATCATGTACATTTTTTTGACTAGCTACAAGTGTCTTAAAATAAGTTCCAAAATTATGTTTAAGCATTGTGGCAAACCAAACTACCAAATGAGGAGTCAGATTCTCTCAAACATTAGATAAAAGCTGTGGCAAACAAAAACCTAAGCAAGTACATATTGGATCAACATAGAGCTATAGGAGGATGTAGTACTCATGAAATCAATTTATTTTCCTAGGTAAAAAGCAATGTTAAACAAATTATCATTCGAGTAAAAGTGTATCTAAGGCATGGTTTTAGGAAAATGAAATACCCACACCAGACACAAAGGATTAACAAGTTTGGAGGTGCCCTTGAAAATATTATGCAAATCTGGTATTCATCAACTTGTTGCAAGTGTCTACGAATATTTCAAATAAAGCAGGGTCACCCATTAAAAAGAGAAATACATTTAACAAAGTGTATCTTCTGTAATAAATTAAGGCATGCTTCTACTGACAGAAGCAGGAAAACGTAAAACTACAACATATTTTACACCATACCTAAGAAAAACATAAACAAAGTAACAGGGTCGCCCGTTAAAATAGAAATATATTAGAAATGAAGTGCATCGTTTATATTAATTTAAGGCCATTTTACTAACCATGGCAGGGAAATTATAAGAGACATACCTGGGTTTCTAACACTCCACGATCCATACTAAAATAGCCGAATTAACCTTAGCTAAAGAGGATCAACCATCAAATATCTAAAACCTAGCAAGGCACCTAGACAAAATATTTTGTTCTAAAATATACTAACCATATGTTGTTACGATATACGTCCATGAGATAAAATGAGCTTCCTGAAAATGAAAATGTATACCCAACCTCCAGAAAGTAAAGCTATAAAAACACACCAAATTACAACAGTAAACATTGCATAACAATAAATAGATTATAAATCATAAAATACAACATTAAACGTTCTGAAATTACCTTCAGATATTGTCTTTAAACATTGTGTTTCACCTCTATGTTTCAGAAATTTTCAATTTACTTGCAAGCCATTCCTTAGAGGAGAAATTCAGATCTGAATTCCGTGCTAGAGAAAACTAACCTTTAAAAACATTTATACTAATCACATAACCTTAAGTTCGACACTAAAAGTGCATTTATGTAAAATATAAATTAAAAACTAATAAACCAACCAGATCTAAACCTTGAGTTAGACAGGTCGGTGCATTTATCTTTTTAAATTTTGCATATATCTTAGTTGAACTATAGTAGATTCGAACCTTAAATTATACATTTGGATGCAAACATAAAATGTTCTAAATAGTAGCCTGCAACACTAAGCACGCACACTAAACAAATAATTAGAAAATGTTCCTAATATGCAAAATGAAGGAAAAGAACTAAAAATAATAATGACTTACCCGTCTCTCTGTGTATGTCTCCATCTGTCGTAAAATGCAAATGTCTAGTCTGGTCCCCAAAACGTTTAAAGAAATAAAGCAAGCCGCATATCTCTGTCGAATTCCTTCTCCAGGTTTCTCCTCTACTATGCAGAAGAAACCAAAAATGGAAACAAAACAAAGACAGGAAAATGAAACCCTACATGGACAAATGAGAACAGAGCATAAAATGATCACAGGACTAAAAACCATCATAAAGCTACTTGAACCACAAAAATGTAGACAAAAAAACACATCAAAATACACACAAGATGACCGGCACGGAGATTGTAGACTACCAAAAATACAGAAAAAAGCAAACCCAAATAAAAATGAAGTAAGTACAGGTCTGAAAGTTTTTTATAGAGCCTTTCTCAACGGCTCTTACATCTATTTCTTTCCACCTGTCTTCCACCTGTCTAGATCCTATCTCGACGAATGGCAATAGACCGTTGGATAAAATGCTTTACAATAGATTTATTAGGGTTGATTTCATAACCAACGGACCGTTGGATAAAATGTTTTAAAGCAAATTTATTTGTTCTTATCTCCTTGTAACCTCACCTCGCCCCAAATAAGTTTCATAATTTTTTTTTCGGTATTTATGCCTTCCATATAAAGCCTTTTAAATACTAAAATTTTGGTATGTTCACGTGAAATATTAACTAGCAAGGGTAGAATGGATATGTATATATAGAGGAGTAAAGGAGAAATAATGTAGAATAAAGCAAGGTGTCGAAGAAGGAGATCGAGGAGGAAAATTACAAGGGAAGGGAAAAAGTTGGAGAGAAAGAAGGTTCTTCTCTTGTTTGTTTCAAAATTCACTATGGACCACATGTCCTTTGTGCGAATCGTGAAAGAGAAAGGGGGTGGGACATGAAAATTCTTGAGGCAATACACTCTAGAGATAACTTTGAAAGTTTCATTTAATTTAATAATAAGTTACTTTTACCCTATCAATTTTTTTTGGGACAATTAGAGCCTACAGGCAAAGGTAACTTCATTCGGTTTAGGGTTTCGAATGGCTTCGTTTGGGAGTACAGGGAGCCACAGATCCATTCAAACCCTTACAAATCTCATGCAGGTGTAAGATTTCAATCCTTTGCACCATGGCCACATCCAAAGTCGTCGGTACAAAACTCTTAACTTACTCCTTTTTCTTCTCTGCTTCAGCTTTCCTAAAAGGGCTAGTAATGTCCAGCGACAAAATTGGAACAATCACAGACATAGTAGAACAGGAGGAATCGCAATCAGGCATCCCAAAATCTGAAGTCTTAGGTAGGAGATCTAGGAGCCCTTTTCACCTCCGTGACAGAGCAGGTGTCGGTCTCATTGAGGAAAGGATGGTCCGACAGCTATTCAGCAGTCCACCTCTTCTTGGGATCTATGCAGAAGAGGGAAAATCTGGTTGTTCGTTTATGCAAATGATGCAGAACATGGTTGTCAGAGGGTTTGAAATGTTGCTCCAAGGTGGCCTGTCGGTGACCATCACCACAACAGTGCAAGCCAGAGACCAAATATCAGAAGGCGAATGAAAAGGAAGAAGCAAAGGAAGCCCGCCATTTCTCTGTTCTAAACGCCATCGGAAATGTGCTGGCTCTTTATTTGCTAGTATTCAACATAACTGGAGAACACGGGGTCCTTCTCGGAGCGTTGTTCATTGTTCGGCCAAGCTTTCCATACAAGAATATTGTTCCGCTTGCGCCGACGCGAGATCGAATCCTGGTACTAAACCCTTCCGCGAATCAAATGCAAGATCGAGATATTGAAAAGGAAGTTAGAGAGCCCCTGTTCAACAAATTACGACCATACGATATTCGAGGAGATGCAGAAATTCGACTTCTGGCTGCTGTGTCGGCACAGGAATGGCGGTGATTAAAAACATGGGCCAAATTGGACGTATATGTGTTTGAATCCCTCATCAGCATTTGGGGATTTTTTTGAAGAATTGGAGCGGGTTTCGTCTCTGAACATCTTATCAGGTGTCTGCTAAATTTTATATAATTATGTTCGTTTAATGTGTTTTTGGGAATGCCTCTGTTTTGGAATAACGTTGGTTTAATGTTTTTTTTGCTAATGGCCCTGATATGGTTGTCTTTTGAAATGTTGCCACAGGGTAGATGTTGTAGCAGGCAGATTGAAGAAATGCCAGATCTGAAATTTAGAAGATGTGGCCTCATGCCTTGTAGCAGAACTAGATGGCGGCACAGGGGCAGTATCGGACTTTTCTTGGTGGTAAGTTCTATTTTACAACAGGGTATAATTTTTTTGTGCCTGAATATTTTTATTCTTGTCAGTAAGTCTCTGTGAAAAAAATCTCCACTTAGGCTTCTATCTCGAGTTGTCAATGTTCTATCTCGGATGTGCAACACAGACTTGCACCTGTGCAGTTGCTTGTTTTGGGTTTGAACTCTGTCATTTTCCATACTTTTAATGCTTCATTATTTGATGGTGTTAATGCTTTGATTCCACTGGCGCTTTGAATCCACTGGCTCTTTTTTTACAAACTAGTTCATCTTACATTTGGTTCAGCTCGACTCTGTAGACTTATTTCCTTTCATTTTAATCTTTCTGCGGCTCCATTTGGGTGTGCTCGGATGCTTTTGAATGCTTTGAGATTTACACCTTGTTCGCTCTCTACTCACTACTTTTCATACATATTGTGAGCTTTCTAGCTTTCTGGTTTACTTAGAAACTTCTGGTGTGCAAGCTTTGTCACTACCGCTGTCATGTTTCTATCCCTCTGGTTAGCTTCTCGGAGAACAAACCGGTACCATATTACCCTAATATCACCATTTATTATAGAGATTGATACCACTAATTCCTTTTGGACTGGACATGGCTATTTCCATGGATTCCTTCCTATTCATACCTTTGAAATTTTGAATTGGTAGGTAATTTCCTTGCCATAACTTTTTATTCATAGCTATTGATCCTTTTGCTTCTTCAGCTGTATATTAATTTCTATGTAACATTTTTTCAATTTTCCTTTCATTTTGTTTTTTTCGGTTCATGTTCATATATTGCAGAACTTTGATGATGTATTGGTGCCACCGGACCATGTAAGCAGAAGCTACAACGATACTTAACTGTTCTGCGATTGCGTACAAGTGCTCACCAAACAGAATTGTTGCATGAAGGGTACTCTCATTTTCTCATTAGTGGAGATGTTTATTGCAAGAGATTCTATTAATTCTACTCATTACCCAGTCTTCCACAAGGTATGATTTCATATAGAGTGGGAAATAAATTAATAATATTGGTTCAATTTTTCAACCATTTATTACAAGTTCTGTGTTGTTAGATGTTGTCATTGGCTTTCGTGTGTTTTCCCCAGCTGAGTGGGAATCATCTGGTCTATATTGTACTTCTTATGTAACTATGGAACTAAAGAGGAATATTGAAGGATTGGTACACCATTTATTTTCTATGCATGCCTGTTGATTTTCTTAATACCTATTTGGTCCCGTCATTCAACTTTAGAGGACTAGATCACGAATAATTTATGGTCTTCAAGGTTGTCCATTTTACAGAGATCTTATTTTGACTCTTATCAGGCAACGTTGAAATACACTGGGTGGATACGTACTTCCCATTTACCAATCTATCCTTTGAGCTGGAAATTTATTTTCAGGTAAAAATTTGCAGCAGTGATCCAAAATTACCAACTTTGAACAAATTTTAATTTAAACATTGTTTAGCCTTAGATGCAATTGTTTGCCCATCGCTCATTTTTTTCAGTTTCATCACTGCAACTTTCATTGTTTGGACAACTTACAAGTGTAAGACAATTTTTCGAAATTAACTCTTGCTACTTTAGATCATTTGCTCAGGGGAAGTGGATGGAGGTGTTAGGTCGTGGTGTGACTGAGCAAGCAATACTAAATTGCAATGATAGACCAGCTGGAACTACTGCATGGGCTTTTGGACTTGGGCTTGAAAGACTTGCAATGGTTCTTTTTGATATTCCAGATATTCATCTTTTTTGGTCCAGTGATCATCACTTTACTTCTCAAGTATGTGTCTCTTAATTACAGCTACAATTGCACTAGTATCAAACAGAACCACGAAACCGAATCATCAGAAACTGTTCGAAGGCAGGCTTGTATAAATCTGAGAATGGCCTCATATACACAGCCAAGTCTAGAATTATGATTATTAAACTTGGCCATAGTGGGGCTAATATCTGAGGATTGCATTGAACCTGATCTATCAATGACGAAAATGACATGGTGAGGGACATTCTTAGAATGATCACAGCCAAAATGATGTCCATCATCGGTTATGTACCCTGCAGAACTTATATTCTTTCCAGTGCTCTTAATAGGTGGGTGCCACAGTTTCTCGGTGCAGTAAGATTTATCAGAGCCACCTACCTCTGTCTCATGCTCCTCAGATTTGCAGTGGTGATTACAGCGGCCAAATTCTTCCCGCTCTTCTTCCGTGCAAGGATCAACGAACCTGACACATTGCCAATAAGTCTCATGAGTCAGCTCGTCTTTGGCAATATCCACGTCAGGTCCATATTTCACAGTTGCGTGCCTAGAACCATTGTAGAGATTGCTGGTACATGCAGAGTCTGGGCAAGGAACCAAATGGATGTGGCCTCGACCCAGTTTCCTGCAATACATATTACACATCTCTGCCTCACCTCTTTCTCCCCATTTATACTTTCGATCATGAATCTCAATATCTTCACTGTCTGAAATGAATCTTACATTTCTCATATTTCCATGCACCGTATCGTGCAAGCCAGAGTGATCTATAGGAAGCTGACAGAAGTAACCACAAGATTGACATCTGCTGTCGCAATAGTGCACAGAATCTTCATTTTTGTGTGAACATGCGGGCCTTGGTGATCTGTTTCAAAGGGAGGAATGGGAATGCAACAGCCTTTGCGCAGGCCATTTTGTTCTGACACAAGATCATACTCGAAAGATCCCCTTTGACCCTGGAAAACCCAAGTTCGTCTGACTAGCTCCGTAAAGATCTCACATATTCCCGGCATTTCGCATTCTTCAGGGCAGGCATGTTCATTTCCACACAAATGCTCTGCATATGGATTCAGATCATGGAAATGGTCTTTGACTCCACATGTCCTGCTGCAACCAATTATACTGCAATTGCTCTGGCAATATCTCTCATGGCACTCATGTTGCTTATGTTTACACTCGATTGCCACAGCACATGGATTGTTGCAGCTTGGAAGAGAGCATTTTTGTTGCACAAATGTTGCGGGGAATTGCACTTGTGCTGACCAAAGTGTTCGGGCCTCAGAGAACACAACTCATTGCAATTTGAAGACATATGAAATAAGTGACAGGTCTCTCGACATGTGTGATTTTTTTCTTTGCAATCATGAGAGCCTTCATGCCCAGCCAAATCGTTGCATACATTAAAGCTGCCTCCTTCTCGAGCACAATAGCTTCAACTTTCTGCACATGAATGATTACTCATGCAAGAATGGTCATCATGTGGCCTTTCTCAAGTACACATCTCCAAAAGCACACTGAACATTTGCATCCACACACAGATAGTCCTTGTTTTACTTTACCCAGAGCTACACTTTGGCCTCTAATTGCAACCTTTGTACCACATCATTATCAGAAAATTCTACAGCGTTTGCACTTATCCACTTTTGAACTCTGTCTTGCCTTCTTTCTGCGAGCGACTCAAGGAAGTTCTCAAACATTGAATGCCACTCCTCACCGTTTCTGCCTTTCCTTGGTAAAACCAACTCCAAGCTTGATCTGAGTTGAGATAAAACCTCTCTTATGGTAACAGAGAGTAATGAATCATTGCTAGGTGTGAGATACAGACCTGAATCTTTAATGTCACATGACAAATCCCCAACAACAATAGGAGAATCTGGAATTTCCTCTTGCGTGTCAAAAATAACGAACACCTGCAATTCTTCATTTGCATTTGCAGAAAGACATCCCGTATGGACACCAGACATAAGATTTCTCCTCAGAATATCAACTATCACAGCAACACGCTTACTGTCAATGGAAGTCCAGTCTTTAGCAGCAATTTGAGCTATAATAAGCTTGAGATCCCTCAAGAAAGTGGATCCATTGTCATAGCAAGAATAAATTTTATCCTCTATTGTTTCTGTTAGCTCCCTTAAGCTCTCTTTGTAGTACTCAGATCGATTATAAGGAGCCATAGCAGCAATCTCGACCCTTCCATCATACATTTTAAAAATAAAATTGTCTTGAGATTTGCTGCATATCTGAGAAATTTTCTCAAGAAATTCTTGTTGTAGGTCACCTACATCGGATGTATCCACATCCTTGATAGCAATGTAAAATAGACCTTTAAATAACTTTTTGTCCTGCTTCAGTAGATTGATACCACTCTGGAACCGGCTGAAAGCAGACTCTGTGTCCTTATCCAAATGAAAGTCCTGTTATATCAAGAAAAAAGAAAATGAAAATCATTATTTCTTTTCCTTGACAACATTCCCTGTTTCCTCGACTCATTGGACCACATCAAAGCAAGGAGCACTTGAAACAAAAAGAATAAAGAATGTTGTTGTTAGACATTAACATACCTTTTTGTTGAATATTGTGAGGTTGCTAACAACAACATTGAGCACAGAGAGAAGCATATCTTCTTGTTCACTTCGCTCAAAACTGCCGAGTCCCTCAAAGTCTAAGAGCACATACAAGTATCTGTTGTCGCCCTGGCCATCTCCATCTTCACTGTTGTGATTGTCATCCACACACCATCGGTGCACCTGCCCCCTGCAACATCCAGAAGAGACCCTGACAGATGGTTCAGCAAATATGACTTTCCACTGCTTTGCTTTCCCATTGAAGATATAACCTTAATTTTACCCTTCCAACTGCTGAGAACAGCATCATAGAAGCCAAAGCGTATAGAATTAGCAAGTGATACACTGTCCACGTAGCTAATGTAATGTGGTATCTGAAGTCCATCCTTGAGAGCTACCATGGCATTGTTTTTCTGCATGAGCTATTTGAATGGGCACGAGGCATACAAGCTTGCGAACCCACATTCCCATTTTCACATGTGTCTCTTCCTCTGCTGCAACTGAAATCAGGTAATTCTCTGCATTGTCGACTTGAAATTCAATTTTCATCTTTGAAAAATCTTTATCTTTACCTGCCTTGAGTTGTCTGATTAGTGCTTTTAAATACTTGATGCATCCTCCTCGAATGTGGGGATCTGATCTGGCGCTTTCTAGTACCACTTTGAATCTGATGCTTTTCTTGTAGTCCAGAAACAACGCAGGCGTTGTTGCAAACTTGTCAAAAATGTGGTATATGTATGGAAAGATGGTTTATTAATTTTTGTGGGTGTATATCAGGTGATGGCTACATTTGGATGAAGTTGAGGTGATTTGCTAAAGTTGAGGTGAGTGTAAATATGAAAAGTATCTTCTAAATAAATGTCTTGAATCTGAAAAATACCTTTCCGCCCTTTTAAATAAATGTCTTAAATCTGAAAAAATGTCATGGAAAGGGTGCCCTTACAGCCACCTCATAGTATCTCAATAGGCATTATCATCCTCCATAATTATTCAAGTAGAGGGAGATGTGAAAGCATTTTTGTGTATTGTATACATTATGAACTGAGATTGAGGAAGCATATAGAAATCTTTAAGGTCTGTCCATTACATCCACTTCCCAAATCTCTACAAGTCATGAAATATTTTAATTCCTTTCTCAAACCAAATCAGGGTAGAGTAGCCTCTTGTTAAGGCAAGGATCCTTTCCTTGACAAGAGGCACTCTGCCCTCCTTTGGTTTGAGAAGGGAACTAAAATATTACATGACTTGTAGATATTTGGGAAGTGGATGGAATGGATAGACCTTAAAGCTTTCTATAACCTTCCTCAATCTCAGTTCAGACTGTATACAATGCTCAGAAATGCCTTCACAGCTCCCACTACTAGACTAAACTGGAACTATACCTTCCATATCCTTGACTAAGACTTCCATAATACGTGACCCTCTCTACAAAACATCTAAGAATTGCAGGAGAGAAAGATTCTTGTTGTAGGTCACGTACATCGGATGTATCCACATCCTTGATAGCAATGTAAAATAGACTTTTAAATAACTTTTTGTCCTGCTTCAGTAGATTGATACCACTCTGGAACCGGCTGAAAGCAGACTCTGTGTCCTTATCCAAATGAAAGTCCTGTTATATCAAGAAAAAAGAAAATGAAAATCATTATTTCTTTTCCTTGACAACATTCCCTGTTTCCTCGACTCATTGGACCGCATCAAAGCAAGGAGCACTTGAAACAAAAAGAATAAAGAATGTTGTTGTTAGACATTAACATACCTTTTTGTTGAATATTGTGAGGTTGCTAACAGCAGCATTGAGCATAGAGAGAAGCATAACTTCTTATTCACTTCGCTTGAAACTGCCGAGTCCCTCAAAGCCTAAGAGCACATACAAGTACCTGTTGTCACCCTGGCCATCTCCATCTTCGCCTGTTGTGATTTTCATCCACACACCATCGGTGCACCTGCCCCCTGCAACATCCAGAAGAGACCCTGACAGATGGTTCAACAAATATGACTTTCCGCTGCTTTGCTTTCCCATTGAAGATATAACCTTAATTTTACCCTTCCAACTGCTGAGAACAGCATCATAGAAGCCAAAGCGTATAGAATTAGCAAGTGATATGCTGTCCACGTAGCTAATGTAATGTGGTATCTGAAGTCCATCCTTGAGAGCTACCATGGCATTGTTTTCTGCACGAGCTATTTGAATGGGCACGAGGCATACAAGCTTGGGAACCCACATTCCCATTTTCACATGCGTCTCTTCCTCTGCTGCAACTGAATTCAGGTAATTCTCTGCATTGTTGGCTTGAAATTCAATTTTCATCTTTGAAAAATCTTTATCTTTACCTGCCTTGAGTTGTCTGATTAGTGCTTTTAAATACTTGATGCATCCTCCTTGAATGCAGGGATCTGATCTGGCGCTTTCTAGTACCACTTTGAATCTGATGCTTTTCTTGTAGTCCAGAAACAACGCAGGCGTTGTTGCAAACTTGTCAAAAATGTGGTATATTTATGGAAAGATGGTTTATTAATTTTTGTGGGTGTATATCAGGTGATGGCTACATTTGGATGAAGTTGAGGTGATTTGATAAAGTTGAGGTGAGTGTAAATATGAAAAGTATCTTCTAAATAAATGTCTTGAATCAGAAAAATACCTTTCTGCCCTTATAAATAAATGTCTTAAATCTGAAATACGTTTTTCTTTTGAGTTGTCTCAGAAGTGCAGGTCGATAATTTGGTCATAACTTTATCTATACATACCCAATCGACCTCATAATAGACTCTTTGGATTTGTATTTCCAAGGTGCTCTTACTGTCCGAATTTTATCTCTTTATGATACTTCCATAAAAAGTTATGCACGCTGTCCTAAAACTGGGTTTGCACAATTTCCACAGTTCAGACCGAGTTTTGCTTATAAAATGCAAAATTTGAAATTTCTCAGTAACTTCAAAACATTTTTAGATACTCATTATTGAGATTTAAATGCCTAGGAAGTTTCATGCAATGCCTTTTCACCAATCAGTGCCAGCTCTCTTGAGTTCTTCTCCTTTTACGCCTAAATACTGTATTTTTCATACTCTTCCTAGAACTGTCATGCCCAGTTCACTCGTGTGAAGCCATAAGGACCTGATTCCCTTTCTAAATGCTTGAGGGGAGTACAAATATGATTAGTTCCCGATTTGGTGATTAAGTTCATCATATTTCATAAGATATAAACATTTCTCTACAAACCTTGACCAAGGGTTTCCATGGAGCCCGAGAGGGATGATTTCATTCTAATTTCTTGAATTTGATGTCTAATGTCTCGAGATAAGCTCAATAACCTATGTATTTGTTATATATATATCTTTTAAAACAATCATATATGCATGGAAATCTTCTTCTATTTCTTATACATAGAGAAAATGTTGCACAGTACAATCAACTAGGAGAAGGATAATGACAGATTGAACATTTGCATTTGAATATGTATTCAATTATTGTAAAATTCCTTCATACCTTCATTCAATTATTGTAAAATACCTTCATACCTTCATACTCAAGAGGTAGAGGTGACTTCCTTGTAATTAGGCTTCATTTCATTTAATTTTTCACAAAATAACCTATATTCCTTTTGAATTTTACCATTAAATATAATGATATTGACATAGAGAGCGACAACAATGACTTGAATGTATTGGATACAAGAAAGGTGATTCTGTGTAACCATTAAAATTTCATTCTTTTTTCCTCACTATCTTTCCTTAGGGCTTTCTATAGATTTGGCCCCCGATGTACCTTGGGAAGCTGACCCCTACGATCGCAACAATCAAAAGGAAAGAAAGAGGTTACAATCTTGTTAACCTCGGATGGAATTTCTTAAAATGAAATGGGGTCTTTAATTTCTATTTCATCGGTTCCTATTGGAAATACCATACAAGTGGATTGAAAGGCTTGAATTCTAAGAAAGATGAACTCCCCGGTTTAACAAGGATTTCATAATGGATTATGCATGGAAATGAGACAGAAAGCTAACAAATGACTTGAGATATCCCCAGAAATTGGTCATTGAAACAACATGCATGAGCTTATCAAAGATGCCAAATAAGAGAAAGTCCTTCATTCCATACATATTTGAGAAGGAGGTAAAAGACGCCTTCGAGATACATCAAAACTAAAGCTAGGTTGTCAAGTATTGGGTCCCATAAATTGGGGTCGGGTGGGTATAATAGTATTCGTGGGAGCTTGGTAAGTGAATAATTTCATTTAATATGACTTGAATGTATTGGATGATAATTTAATTAACTAAAGTATTGGTCATTGAGCATGAATTTTTATTATAGTATTTGAATAATAAAACATTTAAGTATCAATGGATGTAAAGTATGTTGTTTAATAGGATGTGCAACAATCAAACTCCTTAAAGGGTGCAATTGACGGTGAACATGAAGATGCCACGAGAAGGATGTGATGATTTTGTTCTTTGGACAAAATGAATCGAATTGACCTTCTTGGAACTCATCGGAAAACAACCCGAAATCCAACGAGACAAGAGTTGAGGATGATTATCATGTTGCACCATCTATTATAGTTCCTCGTCAAAAGAGGACAAAAAAGAATAGACATTTTTCCTATCCGGCTAAATAGATTTAAATTGACTGTTATTTTATGAATTATTGGCTATTTCATTACCAGTGAACTTATTGGTTTGTTTTATGAACTTATTGAGAGTTTGATCGGTCTATAAAACTGCTCAAATGCGTGTCAAACACAGATATTTATGTGATAGCCAGATTTATAGTATGTATCTATACATTTTAAGATGGCTTTTTTTGCCTCATAAGAACTTCTATAACCTTCTTTTTGATGAGATGGCTATAATATACTCAATAAGGTTGATTGATCTTTAATTCTATTATGGTCATTATCTTTTGGTTTGCAGCCCCCAGGTATTATCTTTTGGTTTGTAGACAAATGTATTGATCTCGTTTCAATAAGTCAGTAATGTATCTGTTGAATCTTCCATTGCTAATCATTTGCTTGCATTGATAGGTATGCAATTGCAAGTGCTCGTTCAGATGGTCTACTTTTGCTTTGTGGAGGAAGAGATGCAAGCAGTGTGGTAAGAATTGTAATTTCTGACATTTTATTACTGGAGAATCTATATGCTTACTATAGTATGGTGATTGTCATCCATAGTTAAATAATGGTATGGATGAATATTGCTATTATGATCTGATTTTGGGGCATATAAATTTATTTTCGTGATGTTGCTACGATTTTAGTAAGAAAAAAGGGACGGTTTGTCCAGTGCATGCTGAGATCAAGGTCTCTTTCATTCCTGTACCAACAGCTAAACCTCCCAGTTAATATTTTTTACTGATATTTTTACAAGCCTAATGTATAAACACCTGCAACTGCACAGCCAACCATGCTAAGTGCTGCCATTATCAAGAAGGTTGTGCAGAAGCTTTTTCTCCCAACACACATGAGTTCCTCCAACTTATCTTTGTCCTTCACATATTCTACTTTGGCACCTCTGTCATACAAGTATCCTGCTACCCTAACAGAAAACAAGTAGGACCCAAGAGGGCTCGAACTCTGGCCTATATTGTACAGAATAGCAAAGTGGCGAAGCCCTAATAGCTCAGAAATGATTGAGAACAGTAGAGGCCAATGTGCACCAAAGCACATTCCTATGAGAATGGATGCCACATAAATGGACCCCGGGAGTGCAAAAGCAATGAGAAGATGACCCACACATGCAATTTCCAGCACCAGGCTTAACAGTAAGGGCCTGGGAATTGAGTACTTTTGCACTAGTATCTCTGAGATGGACCCTGATCCCACTCGCCCTAAAAAGTTCCAGATGCTGAAAAGGGACACAAGTTCCAGATTTATTGGCATGTTGATGATAAAGTTTAGAGTTTCCTCAAGATAGCGGCCACGGCCAAGAATATCAACCAAGCGGACATAATATTCAATTCTAGGTGGAATCTTTATAGCGGCACTCATGCCACTAAAGTATTCTGACCCTCATGCATAAAACTTGCATGGTTGCATGCTAATAAAACAAAAATGAAGCTTACATGGTCAGGTTGTGTTCCATTAGACCACATCTCTTTGAGGTGGTTTGTCAAACGATTGACTTGTCTTGTGTATGCTTCCACATTTTGCATACATGTCTCTTAGGGCACTTGCAACTACATCGACAAAATCTGCTTCCATTATGCTTAAATGATTGTCCATGCCTGCTCTAAAACTCCCATTTTGACACAGTGGGAGGATCTTTGGCAAAGGTTGTGGAGTCTGGTTTTACACTGCCAATTGCATTTGCTTGAAAGGTTCCAAGGCCTTGAAAGTTTACATGGTCGGGTGTGTGTTCTTTCTTGTGTTCCATTAGACCACATCTCTTTGAGGTGTTTTGTCGAGCAGTTGTCTTGTGTATGCTTCTACATTTTACATACATGTCTACTAGGGCACTTGCAACTACATCTTAGAAAACCACTTCCATTATGCTTAGATGATTGTCGATGCCTGCTCTAAATCTCCCATTTTGTGAGAGGTGGGAGGATCTTTGGTAAAGGTTGTGGAGTCGGTTTTACACACAGCATTGCATTTGCTTGAAAGTTTCCAAGGCCTTTCAACAAAACCATTTTTGCATATCTGTTATCATTGCGATCGATGACACCACATTTCTCTCGGGTATTTTGTCGAGCAGGTTAACATGCTTCCACATTTTGCATACATATTTACCGGGCACTTGCAGCCAAAACAATTGACAAAAATCCCTTCACCATAATGCTTTGGCGAGATGTCCACACCCTTTTTCAAAGCTCCTATTTTACACGAGTGGGAATATGCTAGCAAGGTTAATTGATCGAGTTGGACACTGTTGGTTGCATTTGGTGAAAGCAGTGTCAATGCTTTGTAAGGATGCTCATGTCTTTTGTTAGGTGATGAAATTAGAGGGCAAGGTGCCCACGAGTCCAACATTGTGGGCCCGAATCTCTGGGTCACCCTCTCCGGTGATGACCCACATCCAAAGCGATTCTTCACATGTCCTCTGCTAACCCCCTCTTCATTACACAAGGCTGCTTTTTGTCCTCATGCAAATTCAAACCCCTCTTGTAAAATGCCTCAACGACACCTGGGTAGTGACAATCCTCCCTCCACGTCAACTTTAAAAATAAACAAAGATTAATTAAATCTCACAAATAATGAGAGCAACCACGTTAACTTCAAAAACAAACAAAAGATAAATAAAACCTCATAAATAAAGAAGTCAACCTTTATGTCGAGTTTGAATCCTTGGAAAGTGGAATCTTTATTTGAGTAGAATAAATGAGGAATGATCTAGTGATATTACAGCAGTGATTGCAGTACCCAAATTGAATGGCATACCTTTTCGGATCCCGCTTTTGGATTCGGCACACACGGTGTGATCTATGCTATCAACAAAGATAGAGGATATGCATCGAAGCGATAGAGATGCCTAAGATGACAGGTGTGCGTGGCGCTTTCGCGTGATATCAAATCCACACATACCAAGCTTTGTGCCACTTTCGGATCTTGATAAATTCAGATGCAAAATGCTTGATTGACGGAAAAAGCTGATGGAAAGGTGCTTAGGAAAGGTAGGCGGAAAATGTTCTTTGGAATTTGACACTTTCCAGCAAAACCTACTTCATAGTAAACGCCTCCGGCGAATTATAAAGAAAAGATGGGATGAAGTGTAAAAATCCCAAGGGAACTCTCTATGTTTCATTTGATGAGTACATATCAATTTGATGAGTTAAATGCTAGATTGTGTGCATTCTAGTGGACTCTGCATTATGATTTCTGAGAGGACAGCGAGCTAGAAACCCTCAATGCCATGCAAATGACATGAAGCCCTTGACTGTTAGGTTAGAAAGATGCTATAGGGTATAAGGAGCACAAATATAATTTTTGCAAGCCTTGACAGTGAATAATATGACTTCTAGAACAAATTATCTTTTCTCGGGCTCGATGTAGGGCATCGAGCTGCTCTTTATTCCACCGACCAAAATCTGTGAAACTTTGAAGAAATTTCTATCCCAGGATGAGCATGAAGATCCCCAAATCTCAGGGTGAATGGAGTTGCCCATCAAAAATTGTGCATAACAGTAATTTTGACTGAAAAAAGGAGGTAACAGTGTACAGGACAGTGAGGGTAAAGGGTAGAATTTAATAGACAATTCTTGTTTATGTTTGTGGACTTGTTCCTAAGGTGACATGAGGCGTGTTTGAAGTGTTTAAATGAGAATTAGGAGAATTTAATGAAGAAATTACTACTGTCCTATGAGAACTAGACTGGTTGGGCACAAAGAGACCTAAGTAGGTCACTAGCATAACTGTTTCAAATAGGACTGGGCATAATTTGTCAAGGATCGGTGCATAAAAGTTGAAACATCTCAAATAGGATAAAGGGAATCTAAAGTTAAGAAGTTTGTGTCTTACTGACCCACAGGCGGTGTTTTGGTACTTGATTTGGGCTCTAGAAGGGTGAAAAGGAACCTAGGACAAAGTAACAAGGAAATAGAAAGCAAAACAAATGTATGATAACCAATGTTGGATCAAATACCTCTGAAATGATGCCATTACCATGATGAGACAGGTATGCATGGTCGTATAACCTCTATGTTTAATATGTTTTCATTGGTGGTCAAATGCATGGTACAAAGAACTAGGATTGCATGAATGAGTCTTAGGGTATGAAGATCATCCTTGAATGTGTTAGTGAAGAAGCGTTGGATACATATATGGTTTTGGAAATCTTGGTTTCAAATTGTTCAAATGAAAGTATGCAGCAGAGTTACTAGGGAACCTCACAGCTATGGACTGCTATGTGATGGTCTTAAGGGGAATTTCTGACCTACGCCCTGAATAAGACAGTGAAGAACAATTATATTGGTCTAAGAAATGAATAAGGGGTGGTATACATGTTGGAACAGTATCATCAAAGTCGACAAGCCATAAATGTGTGAATTAGCATACAAGGAGTGAACCATTGAGAACTCTCCAACTAGACTTTCCTAAAGAACAACTCATATGACTATGAATTAATTCCAAGACTCAATAAATTTGAGTCTGTAATTGCATACAGTGAAGTACAGTTCAGTCTCTTGTACAGCTTTGAAATTACGGCCAGTCCTTTCCAATGGGGTTTCATGCTTGGATTCCTTTCTGCATAACCTGACAAACACATACACACTACTCATTTCAAAGATACAGAAAAAATAGACTGTTATGAGTAATAACGAAGAAGACAGTCACAAACTCATGTGGAATGATATACTAAATACATATACTATCTTACATTATTGTTGTTAATCCCAATGCTCCCCACTTTCTTTTTATTTTTCTGTTGCTGACAGTGTATGAATAGATTCCTTTATTCCTGAATTAGAGGAAGTAACATGTGCACAGATTCTATGGACTACTTACTTTCTTTATTTATTTTGCTTGTAAATCTGATATTTCAATCTGGGTCCAGTTCAGTTTTGCATGCAGAGTACGTTAAAATGTTAAAGAATGTGATCTCCACCATCGTCAAATCTTCTCATGATATTTTTTTAAGAAGTGAAAGTATGTTTCATTTATATAAGACAATACCCATTATTTATACATGTCTGAGATCTGTATCTGGTCTCTGTACTTATGTGTAAAGTGTCTCGTAATGTTCAATGCTCAACATTTGTTGGTGGACGACCTTTGGGTGTGGCTCTTGGTCCTAATCAGGAGCTCATTGTGTGCGAACTTACCCAGGTAATTTATTTTCCATGTATGTAATTCTGTGTTATAAGTTCTAAGGGTCATCTACTTTCATAAATTTGATGTAAGTTTATATGGAATCATTAGTTTGTTTTGTTCAAAAGTTTTGGATTGAATACTATATTCTTAAAATGAACTGTGTTAGGGTTTGCTGAATGTGACGAAAGACAATTTTTCCCTCTGTATTTGAAATTTCCCTGCATTTGATGCTCTGAGGATGACTTTATTTGAGTTGCAGAGATTTTAGTGGTCATCATGAGTGGTTCATAAGGTGTAATATTTACTGAAGGTTTTGCAGATGGGGTAGAGTAAAGTAAGCAGATTTTGATTGTGGGAGGAACTCCATGGTTAAGCGCACATGAAGTAGAGTAATTTTGGTATGAGTGACCTCTGGGGAAAGCCCTTGTACTAATTCACCCCTATGATCTTCACCTAGATGTATTGAATGCCAATTGCGTCATTCATACTTGTGAGAGTGACTGCTACTCATGAAACATGGGTCAATGTGGGAATCATCTCACTTAATTTGATGGAGGCCAAGATGATCAAGTCAAGCCTTCTTTGCTTAAACAGAGGAATGAGTTATTGATAGGATTTTAGAGCCCAAAGTCAGAAGGTCACTGTCACAGGGTAGAGTTATAGGGGTTTCAAAGTATTAAGCTCTCCAAACATACTCTTAGGCTTATATTACATTCCCTCTCAAAAGTTCTGATGGAGGCCTATATGATGACAGCCAGGTTTCAATGCTACAGTTTCCAAAATCACAATTTGTAACCCTAAGCACATGTTTACTAAGAACAGGACAGAGCATGAGAGATTTAAGAACCAGTGACTCTTCAAGAATATACAAAGGATCCTACAGTTACTGCCTCGTTCCAAGACATACATCCAAAAATACAACTTGTAGTCATCTAGATATCAGGGGAACATGTAAGAATGTTGTACAGACCTGTATCAGCACAGGAAATCCATAGGATTATATGACAGTCAAGGCAGAATATAAGGGTTGTCGTAAATATCGACACACCAAGAATATACCGAGGTTCCTACCAAATTCTACATGCCTCCATACGTACAGCAAACCCCTAACAAGCCATTAGCATCTCGATATAAAAAGAAACATATGAAAGCTCGATCTGATCTTGAAAATCCTGGAAAATACGAGTTTCATAAGATTTGAGAATAACAATTGAACAAAGGAGAAATTATAATGTCATGAAATTTGTCTTCATCTTTATTAAATACCTAACACCCTCATACCATTCATTGGGAGCTCAAGAATACAAGAATCAAATGCAAAACCTTGTTTTTGGGTTCTTCTCGAATTGAGACAACATATCTCAAGAAACTTCTCACCTTTGGCTTTGAATTACTCCTTGCATTCTAAGCTCTGCCACATCCTTCTTGAATTCTCTCTCTTTTGAATGAATCCTCCCACCATCATTTCTTGCATCATATTTCGATTCTGAAAGCCTAACCATACTCACTTTCACTAAGGAATTCACCATCTACCATTCCAAGTACTTCACACCATGTTCATTCATATTAATTTAAAGAGTTATTTAGAATACATTTGCGAGTAATCACGGTATTAAGTAACATATGGCAACATAAAGACTTACAAAACAATCTCTCTTTCATCTTGAGCTATGCAAAATAGATGCACACTTATTCTTGCATCTTGAATGCCTCGGTTGTAGGGATGGATGGGTCCAAAATGACTCTATTTCTCTTTGCTTGTGCAACAAGCACTTTCTATCTCATAGGTGCTTCTGAAATCATATAATTCGGGGTGAAGGCTGTAAGTTGTTTACACTTATCTTATTACTCGTTGTTTACAAAAGAGATACATTTCATTACGGAGGCACTGAATCTACATGTTTTCAAATTGGTGTGTTTTTAAGATGTCATGCTTTCGGTGGCTCTAATGCTGCTATTATTCCAATAGGTAAAGTCAAGTAGCATCTATTTTCTTCTTGTATTTTGGCTTGTGACTCTGAGTTATTTTTTACAGGATTATGATATGATTGTATAATAACCATATTCATATAATTACTTTTACCGGGCTTCACATGGTCACCGTCTGCAAGTATTCTTTGAGTTTTGATCTGGTGAACATATGTTTGCTTGCAGGTCTTGGGGGATTTGTAGCACTAGGGAAGCAGACAGATCGCTTGAAGCTGGGGGTGGAGAGGTGTTCATATTGTATGCAAAGGGATAACGGAATTTAGGCACCCTTTTGTATTTTATCATTGTATTTAAAGGGTTAACAGTATTTAGACACCCTTTTGTATTTTATCATTGTATTTAAAGGGTTAACAGTATTTAGACACCCTTTTGTATTTTATCTTATTTGATATTAATAAAATGTTTGTGGACCCATTTGTTGGGCACAAGATTCAAATCAAATTGTTTTTAATTTATGATATTCCTTACCGGTCTACTCTAACATCATAGACGATATGTAGCCGTCGATTGCACTATATGATATTTGGTTATTATTTATTCTTGAAATTCAGATTTTTCATTCTTTAAATTCGTATTGTCTCTAGAGAGACAATAAAAATTGAAATTAGTATTGTCTCTAGAGAGACAAAATCAGTATTTTGTATTGTCTCTAGCGAAACAATACAAATATTGTCTCTAGAGAGACAAAAACTATATTGTCTCTCAAGAGACAAAATATGTATCAACCTATATTGTCTCTGAAGAGACAATAATTAGAGACAATATTAGAGACACCCGCTTTGAGACAATAATAGAGACAATATACAACTTTTTTATTGTCTCTATTTGAGACAATTTGATCAAGTATTGTCTCTATTATTGTCTCAAAACAAACAACATGAAGTGGAGATGTCATCTCACAACATAGCCAACAAGCCTCACGTCTGCTTGCCCCCGACATCCACTTTCTTCCTATTTTCTCAAAACTACTCACCAAATCCCAATCCATGTCTTGTTTGTGAACTTTTCAAATGACCATCCACTCCATGACTAGTTAATGTTATCCACTTTCCACATCAATATAAGTTTGTGGTATTTGTGGGGAGTCTATTATAAGAGGTGCTACACATCACATTATCAACACACAAACTCCTACATCTCCTCAAAACTTTACATACCTCCATCGCAAAATAACCCCATTTCTAGGCATAGATGGGAGGAGGGGAAAAGGTGTGAAGTCGGGGTTTACGCCTAATTATGGATGTAATTTTTAAAATTTCCAAGGCCTCTTTTCCAAACTCATTTGTGCATATCCTAAAATCATGGTCTTTCATATTATGTTGGGTTAGGTGGATGTCGGAAAGGGATACAACCTTAAGTTTATATTGTAGTAGAAATAAATTGAATAACTATGCACATTTCTACCTTATTAATAATAGTCATATATTGTTAGTGTCATACCGAATGTTCTTTTTAGGTTATGGCATGTCACAAGTCAAGTAAGGCGCTGGAAGAGAAACATGCTCATATTCAAACAAGTGATCTTTGTACATAGTTTTCTTGCCAACATACCCATCTAGAGAAAAATTGAGATGCATTATTTTCTTTAGCATAGAGCATAGGGTTAGGAAGTAAAAACTAGAGGCATCAAAACCCTAGATATATGTATGGGTTTGCTCTAATTGCAAGGCATCAGTAGGATACTATGGTACATTTATCACAATTTTGGCCATCGATGGGAAAATTCATTCAAAGAACAACCTTCACCCACAATAGTTATGGGTGAAAAAAGTCGTAGGGCTAAAGTGGCTAGATGAGAATGATGCCCACTTGCTTGGACAAGAAAGCTTATCTCACACTCCACTAAAAACAAAGATTCATTTAATCAATGCATTGACATGATATGAAGATAAAAATAGTAGTTTATCTTCACTAAAAATCCCGATACTTCAAAAAGAGCACACATATCGTGTAAATAAATGTGGATACATCGTAATGTAGGGACATTAACTCTTGATTTGGAGGATACCCATAGGTCATATTGATTACACAAGTTTTAAACTACTTTTTAATGGAATATTATGTTGAGAGCTTTTCATCACACTTTGAACGGAACAAACCGACTTCGTACTTAGAAGTTACGACCTACGTAAGATACATGTTGACAGGAAAACAAGGAGAAGGATGCACAACAACCAAGATTACCATATGAACCAATGGCGATTGACATGGCAAAGAGCGATTGAAAAAAAAAAAAGAGTTTGGTTTCACCCTTCGGTCTTCGATGGTCAAATTATATGTTGGGTGGAGGATACACGTTGACATGAAAACAAGGAGAAGGATGCACAATAATTAAGATTACCATATGAACCAATGGCGTATTAACATGACAAAAAAGTGATTGAAAAAAAGAATTTTTGTTTCACCCTTTGATCTTCGATGGTCAAATTATATGTTGGATGGAGGCCAATAACCGGTGGGATCCACTTTTTATCACGAGGGGGACTCACCAAGCTCAAACATTGCCAACTCACCAACCATGGGAGTTAGATCAAGCTAATTATTCTTTTGTATGGTTGAGACACCTTGCGAGTTACGATAATTCACCAAGAATACAATAGACATACAAATGCCACCAACTCACCACAATGAGTCATCAACAACTACCAATACAAACAACCAAGATGACAAGCCCATTGGGAATTCAAATCAATGTAATGTGTACCCATACAACGTCCTAAGCATCCACTCCATAGCATTTAAATTCCCAAACAAGCCATTCATGATCGAGTACGTGGGATTTATCCTCAAAGTGGGCTGAGCCTAACGATCACGCACGTTAGCGCAGCCTGTACAAAACTGAACACACGACTTTCGCTATGTCGGCGACCCCACCAACCACTGCGCCATGCTGTTTTTTTGAGCATATTTGGAAAAAAATGTATTTGGACGTCATCTCGCTAACTTACGTGATGCTTAGGTCGATCGGTTAAAGTGTAGGTCGATCCACCTAGTTGTCACGCCGCAATGGATGGAATTTAACCATCGCATGTTACTCTAAGCCATGCGATATCGCTTATATCCTTGCATATAAAGGGGGACCGCATAGGCATCCAAGCACTCAAGCTCGAGGTGAGAAGCTTGGTGAGCGCTAAGAAGCTTTCTTAAGCTTGGAGCCCTTTTTCTATAAAAGAAGAATGAGATGTTCCTTTTATGTGAAAGGAGATTCTCGGGCTGCCCATTTTGCAGAGAACTTGTGTATCCCCGTAACATGAGAATGGAGCCTTATTATGGAGAGAGCCACTTTTAGTGAGAATTTGTATTGCCCATTGTCATTACAGAGAATGTTATCCCGTATTACAAAGAAAACGTATCACCTCCGTAAAGGAGAGATTTTATCTCGCCTCACACCGGAGAGATATTGTGTTACCTCCGTACATGTGAGAGATATTGTCTTAGCCCGCTATTACGGAGCGAGAATAGCCCGCTTTGTAATGGAGAATCGGTAATTTCCCATCACCGGAGAGATATTGTATTTCCTTGTGAAGAGAGATATCCCATTATTATTACAAATAATTTATAGCCTCGCTGATATTATAGAGATTATTGCTCAGTAATTAAAAAGAGCTAATAGCTTGTCGTCGTAATGGAGAATCACTAGCTGGTCATTATGGAGAATTGATCATTTGTAGTCACGAGATTGCAGAAGGTCATCGTAAGAGAGTTAAAGATTTCCTATAATGTAGAACATAGGTATTTTTTGTTTTGCACGACACAAATGTGTTATTGATGTAAAATTGTATAGAAGGAATGTATTTGCATGAGAATAGACTTGTTCAAGAGTTTTTCTAACCCTGAAGACGTAGCCTAGTAGGGATGAATTTCATTATCCATTGAGGTGAGGCCTATTTCTCATGCAAGTTCGCACAATAGGGAAAAATATTTTCCGTCATGTCGCCGTTAGTTTGTTGCGTCGTCGTTAGTTTTAACAGAATAGGTAACAACGTAGTACGTTGTTACCTATTCCATCAAATTTCCGTTTGTGGTTTTTAAAAAGGAACCGGCGCCGTATTGTTTCAAACGTGAGTGTGCAGCAGGATGGTGAGGCACGGGAAATAGGATGTGGGGTCGTGAAGTTTGAGTGTGTCAATTTTTATACGAAAATTAAGAAGTGGAAAATTAAGCCATTTTTAACATGAAAATGGAAAATTAAGAATCGTATAAGTATCTAGAATTGGAGAAATCCAAGTTAGTTTATTTGAGCATGTTTTCGGATCATAATCAATAAAAAAATTAATGGTAAAAATTCCAAAACAATATTTGTAAAATTGAATCTCCAAACTTAATCAAATATTTAGAAGAAAAATTTGAATACATATTCACCACCCCAACAATATATGTAGATATTGTTTAAGATAAGAATTATTTACTATCTATTAATTTACTTGAGAAAGCGAGAGATCGTCCTCTTAAATTTTGAATAATTTAACACACATCCATGAACCATGAGCCATGTCATTGTTTGCATTCTATTGTAGACATGTATTTATGAGAACTACTTGAATGAAAGGAAACTAACGCTATAGAAAACCGATTCCTTTGTTACTTGTGACGTCTTTTTGTTAATCATAATAATTAGAGGAATGTAAGATGAATTTGGTGAAACATTTAAAGTGTATATAAAATGGGGCTATACCAAAATGGAATGATTGATCTTAGAAATAATAATATACATTTAAAATTTGAATGAAAAATAGATGATGAAATAAATAATAGATGATACAAAGTGCATTTGGTTGGGTTGGGGAATTATTCATAATTAAGCTGCATGTAATTTGATGTAATATTAATAATAATTAAACTAGAAAATGTCCTTTCTTGGTTAGGCATTATTTTATCTATTATATTAAAAATGTAAAATGTAGAACAACAATAACATAAGGTGAGCAACATGAAGCAAATATTATACCTCACAAGAGAGTTGTAGGGCCTCAAACAGACTCACGAGATTTTGCACAAGTGGAAGTCCATGTAAATAATGTAGTAATTTGGCCACCCAAAGGTGGATGGTGGATAGGTTGAGAACCTTTGGGCAGGGAAATCCTAAACACACACACCAAAGGACATGAGCATCAAGTATCACACTTTTCTTAAGCAACTCATGCTTCTACCACGGTCGTGTTCCCGTTGTAAAATTCCTTGCCCATATTTTATAGCTTGTGAACAAAATATTTATTTTAATGGCATACTTGAAATTAATGACCATGATTTTCCAAATAAAGAATGATCAAATGTCTCACAATTCTCTTCAATCTACCTATAACGCAACCTTGGATCCCAAAATTTGTGTCTACCATGACCTGTTGTTTCACGGGTCTTGCAAGGATGATTCAAAGTTCTTGGAAGAGTTTCTATCGATGAACATTATTGAAGCTCAAAACCTTCCCACTTTATTTCTGAACTAAGTTGGTTCACATTTACCTTGAGACAACTTGGTTCTCATCAAGATTACATACAAAACTATTTCATCTAACACTTGGGGACTTACAAAAATCTCTTCTAAATGAGAGAAACTTCAAAAAGTAAGACTAATTCTTTATAGCATGGAGGTAGGCATTCAATGCTTAAAAATGGATGATTACTTTCATATCCAACCGGACTACTTATTTCAAATGCTTTCAAAAGGCCAACAAAGGTGGACACCTTCAAATCAATGATGATTTTGTAAAGTGGTGTAGCTTGTGAGTAATGCATCGACGTTGGTGAAGAATATTATTGTTGTGGGAAAACAACACAACTAGTATTTGTTATCCAATATTATAGTATAAGGTCATAAAAATCATGAGGGATTCTTGATGTGGTTGTCATTTTAGATTGAAGGAGAAATCTACAAGAAGATCTTGATGTTGATGATGGTATTTTATCGAAGAAAGTGATGATTGTGGTACATGTAAATAAGGAAAATTATACAATAATATGGTGGCAGAGAAAGGATGAGCTCCACCTATGCTAAGGCATTCAATATTTACAAGTTGAACGAACAAAATTTAATCTATCAATGATCGTATACTCAAGCAAAAATAACCATCGATAATTATTGCTTGCGAATACTAACAATCACACGTGAACCGTGTGATGTTAATGCTGAAGGGTAGCCTAAGATGAAGTTGATTTTGAGGGAGAAAAACATAAAAGGAGGGAAAGGGGTGTAGAAGATGGGGTTGGAGGTAAGAGAAGAAAATGAGAGAGGAAAATATTGGGGCAGCCAATTTGTGGAAGCCATCTCATGTCTAAGATGAGGCACATATGTAACATGTGTATTTATTTTTGATTGTTGGATAGGGAAACGAGGTAAAATGTGGGGGGCATGTTGGTAATATACTTTGGAGATATCTTAAAAAGCAATGTTTTTGAGGGACGTGAACCTTGACTTATTGTTTGGAGGTTTTAATATTTTTTATGAAATACTAATAAAACATATGACGTAGGTGCAAGATCAATACACTATTAGGAAAAATAACAATATATGCTTATAAGAGATGTGGATTATGATTATAAAATGTATAAATATTCTAATGTTAGCAAAGGTCAAGCTTTTAAAGAGGCAACAATGAAAATAACGCAAAAAATAGTACAAATACTGAACATGAGAAATATGTAATATCAAGATCCAATGTCCATGCGTGGATGTGAAATCAAACGATAAGATGTATTGATAAATTCTTATAGTGTGTAAATTTTATATAATACTATTATATTTTCACCCTTCTATGATTTTTTAAATGGAAAAGTTCCATTTACAATATTTAAACATCATTGATAATATATAACGAAGACTCTACTATAGATGTTTGTTGGTATTCCAATAATACAAGGAAATGTTCGCATAAATGGAACCTCTTGGGGAAAAGATAAATTACGGACCCGCAAACCCGATTTTGCCCTAATCTGGCTATCATGTGTCCCATATTAAAGGGGACCCAGTTTTTCAAATTGTTTTCCCATCCATTTGTATGGACTCGATACAAACTTCGGAGGGGCATATCTTTCGACTCGGGGCTCAAAATATTGTGAATCTGACACCGTTGGAAGCGTCTCGACGTCTTCTATGCCATGGAAAGATAAAAATCAATTTTTTAGGCCCTAGTAGGTGAACCATGGAGAAACATCTTTAGGCCTTTAATATAGAATCTGATTTTCTCAACTATCGATCTGATTCGATCCACCATCCATCTGGGGAACCGAGGGAGCTGACATATGGTGGGTGGATTTGTAGAAGGCATTGATATTCAGTGGTTGAAATTTCAAAGTGGGATTTGATGCATATCTCATGGTGGTTGGAGCAAGATTTGATTTTTCCCTCTTCTCTCTCTCTTATTCTTTCTATATATTGTAACACTTCTCATTTTGAAGGAGAGACATTTTGGGTATAGAGAAACTCTGTCAAATTTGTTTCTCGATGCCATTTTGAGAAGCAAACCTTCTCCTATGCCTGGAAAATGTATTTGTGCCTCTATTCCAGAAATGTAATGGTCTGTGCACCTTCTAGAGCAATAAAAACGTGTTTTTGTGGTGTTCTTCAACCCTTTGCATCGTTTTGTTGTTTCTCGTGCCTCTCCCTTCCAAATTTGTTTTTATGTGCATGTATTTCACATTTACAGGTGTAGGATGTTGTGTTTCATGGAGTTTAATGGCAAATTTGAAGATCTAGGCCGTGTTACTTCTGTCTAACCTCCCTCATCTCCATTTTTTTGTTTCTTTCTCCCTCAATAGAATATCTCACTTCCTTTGCTTTGGTGTATCACCACTTTAGTGTAGGCTCTATTTTTTTCCCTCTTTCTCTCTCCTTGGTTCCTTGGAATGGTTAGATTAGGTTAGATTTAGTTTTCTGCACTAGAGTAGCTCATGGTAGGTAGTTTAGGAAGAGGAACCAACCTTCTCTAGGAGAGCTTTCCCACTTTTGCAAGTCCCACACCTTGGGGAAAGTTCAATGTTATGCAATCACACCAAATGACCCTGCCTTAGAAAAGTAGATCCTTATAACTCATTTGGGGGTGTTGTGATTTCACACTAATAGTTTTGGCACACCCGATGGGACCAGAGGTCTTCACTTTATTTCATCAAGTTGATGTGTTCTTGGTGGGATTCAGCCTTTTGAGGCACATACAAGCACATCTCGACTCCATCTGAGTCAAAACCCATTCTCTGAGTTACAAACCTTTTCCATCCATTTTCACTCATTTTCATCCATTTTCTTCTTCCATCTCTTCATTTTCTCCCATTCCATGAGGTTATGCAATCATGACTTCATTCCCTTCATGGAACTCACACTTACAACAATGTAATCCACCTCCAATGTATTTCCCAACTCCTCCAAATCAACATTATGATCAGATCCAGGACCATTATGCTTACCCATATGAGCAGTGTCAAAATCAGTTTGGCCATGGAGCTTATCAAGAACAAGGGGACGCATACAATGGTGATAGCTATGTGGAGAATGTTGGTTTGTTGGAGAAGATCCAAAAATGGAGGCTGACATGGTTCAGTCAAGGGCATAACACAAATGAAGGCATTCAAGATTGGTTGCATGGCACCTTGTCCATGGGAAGGCCCTTTTCCAAGACATTACAACCCTCAAGAGAAGCTTGACTTCATGGTTGAAATGCTTCCCCAACTTACACAATGGATTGAGGAGATCGGGGCTTATGAGTTGGAGTCAAGACAACCTCGTCAATGGGTAAGTCCAACATCTCATAGCTTTTCTTTTTCTCTTTCTCAAGCAACACCATCTCAACCCAAGCTCCAATTTCCAAGCTTCCTAGTTTCTTCCCCAAGTGTTGATTCCATTTCTCCATTCCCTAGTCTTCCACCCCATCTCATTTCTTCTCCCTTTTCCCTTCCAAACAGTCATCCCCTCCAAACAAAAAAAGTTCCACCTCCCTCCCCACCACAAAAAATTGCAAAGTTGGTTGAACCCCAACCTACCACTCCTCTTACTTTCCCAAGTCCATGTTGGGAAGATACTCAAGAATCCAGTCAAGAACAACAAGAAGAGGAGCCCAACAAAAAAGAAATAACAGACAATCTGATGAGTTGGGCTACTAAATTTGGGTTTACAAAGATCCCCTTGATGGTCAAGCCAATAGAGGAGGTCAAGGTTGAAGAGCCAAGGTGAGTTTGAATTTGTATGGTAGAGAAGGAGGATCATATTTTGAGGCCCCAAGTGTGGAGCAGGCTACAGGAGAACCTTTAGTTCTTCCTTCCACTTCATCCCCTTCAAGCTCTGATGTTGAAGAAGAGTTTGAGCTTGCAAACTTCATGTTTGAGGATGAAGGGAGTCATGGTGATCAAGTTACAGATCAGGAGGACACCATGGAGGAGGTTGAGCACATGCAACAGGACAACAATGAGGTAGATTATCTATCTGACTTGGAAGATTGATTTGATGGAGAAAAGCCCATGGAGATCACATCATTTTCTCTTCCACCATCCATCTTCCAAGCATATGAGCCTTGCTTTCCATGAAGGAGGGCATTCAAGAGAAACAACCTATGTCTCACAATGTATCTCTGGAACCAAGGTTGGAAGATATGAGTCTTCCATGTTCTTCACAAGAGAAGGAAGAAGAACAACCAGCTCCAAGCCCAGTTAAAAAGGAGCATATGGAGGTGACCAAGAAAAATTCAGAGGCACTGAGTCATGAGCCGGTTGCACAAGAAAATACAGCCCCATCTCCCATTCAACCTCTCCAAAAGTCTAATGATCTTTTGAGGAGCTTGAAAACTCATTAGCTTCATGTTTGAAGATGAAGCTTCATATGGTGAAGATAATGAAGATTTTAAGATCGAAGATTTTAAGATCACCATGCAAAAGGGAGAGACCTTGTTACAGAGGGACAATAAAGAGTTTGATTTCCTACCAGACTCAAAAGAATGTTTTGATAAGAGGGAGCCAGTTGAAATTGTAATCTTTTCTCCCCATCATTCATTCTTCAATCACAAGAACCTTTGCCATAGAAGAGAGTGCAAAGCACAACCAGCATTTGCAGTAACATGCCTCCTGAATCAAAGTTGGAAGATTTCAATCTTCCAAAAAGTCACACCTTCATGCAGAGGAAGAAGAGGAGTATGAGGCTATCATTCCTCCCACACCATCCATCCATGAGAGTCTACAAGAAGACTCCATTCTTGGAGTAGAAATTCAGAGTTATGGGCACATCCAAAGGATTAGACCTTGCCCAATCAGGTACTTGGCTTCATTAGAGCCAAGGGAGAAGCCAAAACCAGTCATGCCTACTCCAGGGCATGAGGATGAGCATCAAAGTACCAAGGGTCATCATCAACACCTCTAGAGTCCATGCAAGTCAGCTTGAGGAGGTATTTCCCATTAATGTTGATACCTTGATGATTTGGGTGGAGGACCGGCTTATTGTCATTTTTTCACTCATACAGAAGCTATATTTAGTGTCAAATCATTTGCATGGCTGCCCCTCTTGAGAAAGGGAAGCTACTTCTCCTGCTCTGTATAGTAGGCTTTGTTTAGCATTCTTTCTCTCTAGTTAGTTTAGGAGTAGGAGTAGATTTTGTTTTCAGCAGAAGAAGTGCTTATGCACACTCTGCATGTCTCATTTGAGGCATGTATGATTTGGTTTTTGTATATAAGTTTTGTTTGTATTGCTTCAGAGGGGCATGAAGCCAAGGCTCTTAACTATCCAAGGTAGGAAGACTCATATTTTCCTGTAGCAGTTGTAAATTCCAAAAAGAAAACAAATGTAGAGAAACTAAATCCATTTCAAGACAGTCCATTCGAGGGACAGATTGAAGCCCTAGGTCAAAACAATTTTCTACTCTCAGAAAATCCATTCCCAAGATTTTCTTATGAAAATTGAGGGTGCAAACATGTAGGTAGGCTCAGGGTCAGAAAAACATAGAAAAGGCTTGCAATCAGGCTCACAGTGGCTCAGGGATCAAGTCTTCAAAGTTCAGATCAGTTTCATGTTTATCAGGTAGACTCCATGCCCAATGGATGCTTCAAGGCCACTGGTCTTTTCATCTAGTAGGAAGATGTCCCCGTGAGTCACCAATTGTTATCCCAAATTCACCCCCAAAAATTTTTGGTCAAAAAACCCCGCACATAGAGAAAATATGAAGGGAAAATGTTTCAGACCTACGAGCTCGCATTCCAAAATGAGGCAAAGGAAAAAGTCAGCATTCAAGCCCGAGTCAAGGAAAGCGGGCATCGGAGAAAAAGGTGAAAATTTTCCTTTTGACAAAAAGGCCCAGAGATAAAAGGTGAAGCGCATCCCCCAGCCAACCAAAGGGTGCCATGTGTCCAAGCGAGTGGTGGGGCCATGGAGTTTTATAGATTTTGAAGATTCTTCTTGCGGAGGAAAAAGGGGAAAAGATAAATTACGGACCCATAAACCTGATTTTTCCCTAATCTTTGGCTGTCACGTGTCCCATATTAAAGGGGACCCAATTTTTCAAACTATTTTCCCATCCATTTGTATGGACTCGATACAAAATTTGGAGGGGCATATCTTTCGACTCAGGGCTCAAAATATTACAAATCTGACACCGTTGGAAGTATCTCGATGTCTTCTATGCCATGGAAAGATAAAAATCATTTTTCTCAGGCCCTGGTAGGTGAACCATGGAGAAACATCTTCAGGCCTTTAATACAGAATCTATTTTCTCAACTACCAGATCTAATTCGATTCGATCCATTCTTCTTCAACATGCCGGGAACCAGTGAGCATACATATTGGTGGGAAGATTTGATAGAAGGCATTGATATTCATGGTTAAAATTTCAAAGTGGGATTCATGTGTATCTCATGGTGGTTGAAGCATTCAATTTTTCCTCTTCTCTCTCTCTCTCATTCTTTCTATATATTGTAACACTTCTCATTTTGAAGAGGAGAGACATTCTAGGCATAGAGAAACTCTATCAAATTTGTTTCTCGACACCATTTTTGAGCAGCAAACCTTCTCCCATGGCTGAAAATGTATTTGTGCCTCTATTCCAAAAATGTAATGGTCTGTGCACCTTCTAGAGCAATAAAAATGTGTTTTGTGGTGTTCTTCAACCCTTTGCATTGTTTTGTTGTTTCTTCATGCCTCTCCCTTCCATATTTGTTTTTATGTGCATGTATTTCACATTTACAGGTGCAGGATGTTGTGTTTCATGGAGTTTAATGGAAAATTTGAAGATCTGGGTTGTGTTACTTCTGTTTGACCTCCCTCATCTCCATTTTTTCTATTTCTTTCTCCCTCAATAGAATATCTCACTTCCTTTCTTGGTGTATCACCGCTTTAGTGTAGGCTCTATTTTTTCCCTCTTTCTCTCTCCTTGGTTCCTTGGAATGGTTAGATTAGGTTAGATTTAGTCCTTTTCTTAGATTTGACAAGTAGGATCTTTTGGATTCATAAGATTTTTTTACTAATGGTTACAGAGGAGAGGGGAATGTTGATCAAGGAAACATGCTCATCCTGGAGCCAATAAACCATTGTTTTAGTAAAAGGTTCATTTCCATTTTGGTGCTACCCTTATTATCATAATGATCACGTTTTATTGAGGTTTATATATTATTGCAGATAAATCTAACCAATGTGGGATTAGTTTTATTTATTTAATGAGAAAATCTCCTCGTGACATCATCCTTGTTGACATGAGGATCATGATATGTTGTGATTTACATTTTTTAATTTTCTTTTGATTGAAAATGCAATTTAAAGGAGTCAATGTGAAAATGAAGTTTCATGAAGAGATCACCATGTATCTCAATCAAAATTAGGAGAAATTTCGTGATGAAAAGATGATGATTAATCTATAGAGGGAGATATCGAAAATACAAGTGGATATTAGAACATGTTGTCTAGATGAATACTTGTTTGAATTTGTAGCACTTGAATTTATTGGGTTGTTAGAAAAAGTAAATGTAAGGGGAATTTTAATGGACATCAAAGAGTACATGACAAGGATAAGAAGACACAGAGTGTACTTCAAATGCTTAGGTAGCGATTTCACGGAAAATTTAGATAGGTGTGTTTGGCCAACTATGAAATTAACGACTAGGGTAGTGTATTATTAACATGAGTGCAATTTAAGTCTAATGGGATAAATTAAAAAAATGAAAAGCCAACATGTTCCAACTTAGGAAACTCGGCAAACAAAGAAAACGATGCGAAAGAGGTCGTAGAAACATATTTTTGGAGATATATAAACAAAAGGAGAGAATAATGAGTACTATCGATGTCAATAATAGTTGTTTACAAATTCACTTCTTACATTTTACATGTAGCCATAACAAAAAAATTCAATTCTTGCATTTTACATCTTATGTACATGAATGCAATTTGCGTTTACTATAATGGTTAGACATTTGAGAAAAATGTGTATTGTATTTGTCATTTGAAAGAGGGATTTTAAAATAAAAACATGGGAATTAAATACTGCATGTCCCATGGCTATTCCACGACTTAGTAAAAATGTGGGAATTAAATCCTTTCATGTCCCACACCTATTCCTAAGCTTAGATAATTCCTAGACCTGAATAATTTACGTTATGTGCTCTACCTTATACAAAAAAATTAGAAGGGTTCTATACATAATTGTGATTAGGGGTTTCTTATGAAATAGGGATCAAGATTTCTATGTAGCTATAAGGGAAAAGAATAGGGTTTGTCTCTAGCCATGAGGCACACAATTTTACACGTGTGGCCAATGTAGGTGAAGGAAACCCTATAATTAAATACCTACATGGCTTATCTATTCCATGAATTAGTAAAAAAGGAATTAAAACCTTGAAAGGAAGATTCAGTTGCATGTTTTAATGAATAATTTACTGACAAGGATATGTCGATTGGACCTAAAACCCAAGGGCTAGGGTTTCATACATAATTGTGATTAAGTTTTTGTATAGCTATCAAAAACAAATATAATTTTCCTCTATCCGCAAGGCACATAGTTTTGTATATGTGAACGATGCGGTTGAAGCACACCTTTGAAGTGTGAATGGAAATGGAACGTAGTTTTGGCAATGGATTTTCTCGCTCGAGAGGTGTTTAGAGATGGAAACCCATGAGATAAAATAAATTCGGTGGGATCAATTAGTAAGGAATAATAGTGAGATTCTAATGATGACATTTAAATTATGAATTACAAAGAGAATAAGAAAAAATTACAAATATAACTAACTGGAAAGGAAATGATATATAAGCTCTGAGTTGTATATACTCAATGCAGATCTAGAACGATAACTTTATTTCTCACAATTTTTCATAGGTCACATCTATAAAGTACATTTAACATGTAATAATGATGAATGTGCAATATATCTTCCACAACAGAACTTTAATAACACAATTCAAACTATGTGTTTTTCACCCTACAACAAACAAACTCCCTCTTTTTCAATGTTTTTAATGTCAAGATGTCAGGAAATTTTTTTTGTTGTGATTATCACTATAATGGTTACTTTTTTGTCTCGATTATTCGAAAGAAAATGCTCTTTTGGATGTATGCATTTGTCTCTTCCTTGTTTTAAAGTGAAATTTGTCTACGATTCAAATTTGGTCTCATCCTGAGATGAATCAATCATGCTTGCCTAGAAAATTAAAAATTGAAATCTTATTATTACAAATATATCAGTTTTTTCCCACGGGAAATTGAATTGTGAATTGGAGACATCCAAGGAATTTTTTTAGCATTATCCACCCCTAAGATGGAGCCCTTAGTAATTATTAGCATCATTATTAAGATCATTGTTCATTAATTGCAAAATTACTCTAATTTTGATGGGCTTAAATTACTTATTGATGGATCTGTTTTTGTGGTTCGTTTTAAATCAATCTAGAAAATATAAACACTGAAATCGTTGTCCATCATCTACTCAGTTGAATCATCGACCAAAATTAGTATCAATATACACACCACAAACAATGATTCATAGTTGTTGAAGGCTAAACAAGAAACATGATATTTCATCAGTACATGGACCTTGATACAAAATACCTTGTCGACAACAAGGATGAAAATATGTTGTCAAAGCACCCAATATTTCCCTATATAAACACGCCTTTCTGTGTAATAACACATAATTATATGACCAAGCTACGAAAAATAAAAATATACCCAAAGTAGAGGCTGATATTTTGGGTTTCTAATCGACTTAAATAAATTAAAGATGTCTTCTTTTAATCACCTTGATGCTTAATGAATCTTATTGGAGATAATAACTCTACTTAGAGAAGCTAATACAACTAGTGGCCATCAAGTTAATAATAGACATACAAAGCATGGATCGAGAAAGGCTATATGATAAAATAAAAACATTGGTGTCACTCTACATGTTGAAGAATGCACAATTATCTTCCCTTAACAATTGAAATATGACAACCTATAGAAAACTCTTGTTCTTCGCATTCATTTCGCACCTTGAATTGTTCTTGGTAATCATTTCTACGTGAGGATAATAAATATTCCAAGATAATTGCAAGCTTCTTCTAAATCCTATTGTTTTGTGAAATATCTCACTGTTCTCCTTGGTTGTTAAATTGGATTTTCCTACACTAGTTGATGAAATGACACCCTCAACTCTTCGTTGTAGGAAAATTCCCACCCCCACTCTAACACACCCCACCCACATCTAGGCATTTCTGGCACAAAAATGGAACCACAAAACACTTTGTAAATGTTCTTGAAAACACCATCTTGGATTTATAATGGAAATGGAATGGAAACACCTCTATCATTTCCATCATCTACTCAATTGAATCAATGACCAAAATTAGTATCAATATATACACCTGTCATACCATGATTCACAATGAGCAAAGGTCAAGTAGGAAACATTATAGTCACTTAAATGTTGATACGGTTGATGACGTGGATGGCGAAGATTTATGTATTACATGGAAATTTATACGACAAACCACATCGGTGATAAGGATTAAAATATTATGTCAGAGCCCCCTGCACTTTCCCTTTGTAAACATAACTTTCGACATAATGTGTAGTGCCCACTTCCCTTCGACACCTTTTATTATCGATCTTGATCTCATTGACTATATTATGGGTAATATTATAGTTTTAATTTAGTATGATGTTAGATGTTAGATCATAGATTATAGCTGACTTTGATTTATATATGTTACATGATGATTGTTAGAGACATTTTATATAGATGTTGACATGTTGTTGGATATGGTTATATTATGGATGTTGTTCGGACATGTGATATGTTGATATATTGAGTAGACCGAGAAAATTGAATTAAAATTGATGATGATATAGTTGTTGATGAAATTGTAAGTGATATTGTTGATTGTCTTGATGTTGTTGTGATTCATATATATATATATATATATTGATGATTTTAGAATTATATTTATATTCATTTGGATGTTCTGATATGGCCACGAGGCCGAAGGAGGTATTGGTGTTTTGCAGGTTAAAATATCACAACACACACCGGGGAATTGGATACCAACCACATTGGAATTCTATATGAATTTAACTAGGTCACCATGGCAACTTGTATTTGTTTGTGTGTGTTTTTTTGTTGTTAGGGATTCCCATGGGGGATCACCTTCGATTGTGACCATGGGACTTTGTGTATTTTCTTGTATTTGGTTCCTTTGTTTAGATTAGTATGTGTTTTAAAAGTGATGTGTTTCCCCTTTCTATTTAATTAAATGGTGGTAAATAATGCGAGTAATCATATTTTTAAAATTAATTAATCAAATTGGGTCATAAGAAAGTAATTATTAGGGTTGTTGGCTCTTGTTTTAAATATTGTAGTAATGTGTAAGCAATGTGTAAGAGATATGTAAGTTAATTTTGGAGTATGAAACACTCCACCTTCTTTTGAAATTCAATTTGTCCTTGGAGGTTGATTTTGGAGGCTTGTGGGACAAGTTAAACTTGTCCCATACCTCTTAAATTTGCATACCAACCTTACCTATGGTTGGAGAGTTAAAATCTAGCCTTCATTATGCATTTTTGTAAGTCAAGTTGTAAGTTGTAATTGCACTTTCTTACATATTTTTAATTTTAGTCCTTATGGGGTGTGGGCTTGTTTTGGAGTGTGTAAGTAAATCTGTCATATTATTCACCCACCTATTTATTATGCATTGGAGAATGAAGTTGACTTGGGTGTTGGAGTTGAGGATGTGTGAAGTGGCATCCTACATGGATCCACCTCATCCTCTTCTCTTCCCTCTTCTATAAATTCGAATTCCTTAGCTTGTTTTTGGGTTGCTTCACTTTTGGACACTTCATTTTGGGTGACTTATTTTGCTATTGAGATCTTGCTTTTGGAGAAGATTGGAGATTGTTACATGCTTGTAGATTGTTGATCTCTTGGACTATTTTGCATTGGAAAGCTTGCTTTTTTTGCAACCTTGGAACAAAATCCATTATGGAGAGGTAGGAGCTTGGCTCTTGAAATGCTCTTATTTCATTTTTATGCTTATGTGAATGGTTGAATGTTTGAATGTGTTGTTTTATTTGTTGGCTGGTTGGGTAGATGGCCTAGGAATGGTGTAGGAGAAGACTATGGGGTATTCTTGTGGGAGGCATAAGTGTTTTGGGAGGTGTAAGTGTGGAGGAAGTTTGGATTTGGGTTCCACCTTGTAAAAAGAAATAGATTGCATTTATTTACTCGTTATGGGGTGCCATAAGATGTTGGGGGGCATAAGAAATTGTGAGGAATAAGGGGTACTTGGGGAGACATAAGGGCATGTCAAGGATTGAAATGATATATATTTTGGAGGTTTGTTCTCAGGGTGATGATACCCATTTCCCTTGGGAGGCATAAGTAGCATCCCCATAGTTTCTTGCTCCTTTGGCTTGCATGATGAAGCCTAAGTTTTTTTGTTATGTTTTAATGTGGTTGTAAACTACATTCTATTTTGGACTGTGTTTTAAATGTGAAATTTTTACTTGTGTGTTGTGGAAGCCTTTTTTGCCATGAGTTGAAACACATCTTCTATTGCATTGTGGTTGGGGCTCAAGGGCCAATGAAGAAGGATGACTTCTCCTTTTCATTGGATGTCTTGGTTGGGTGGAGAGCATTGCCTTTCCCCCTGTTCTGTTGTGATCAAATTAGAGAATGATGGAAACTCATACTGCTATTTTGGAGCTGAGAAAGAAGACAATTTTGATAGTCCTTTGTGAGACTTCTTTTTGTGAACCTTTTTCCCACTTCAAGTGGAGGACTCGTAATATTATTTGTATTGGATAGTTATTCTATTTTGGAAATGAAATTTTATGTTTAAATGAGAAAGAGACATACTCTGTAATTTTATTCTGTGGAAAGAAAAGAAAGATTTGTATTTTGTCTTTTGGAATGAAATGAAAAAGGAAGTTGTAAAAGAATCATCCAAGTCAATAGAATTGTTTTATTTACCAAAAAATATTGTTGTTTTCATTGGGAATCTGTGTTTGAAATACAATATGAAATCTCTATTTGGAAAATTGAAAAAGGAATACGTATGAAGAGAATATATTACTCTTTTCCTTTGGAATGTATGATTTGAAAATTAGAACTGCACTCTAGCTTTTTGCACAACTTGATTTGAAACAAACTTAACATTTTAGATTTGAGTTGGAAATGAATGCATATATTAAATTTTGGTAAATAGAAATAGATCTGTTTGTGTTCAAGTATAGATCCTATTTTGTTTCACTGTAACTCTTAAGGAAATTTTATAAAACTTTACAAATCGGGCATAGTCAAAATCTTAGTCGATTTGCCGTCAAAATTGGGAATTTTGAAATGATAATCAATCAAACAGCTTAACCCATGCAATCCATCCAAAAATCTTCCAAGAAAAATCCTCCATGCTTGTTTGGCATGTTGAGAAGGAATTAATGGTGAATTTGAACAAAATTGTGTAAGTTAAAAATACCAGTTCACCTGTTTAGTGATAGAAAAATGTTTTCTCAAAATCAACCCTTAAAAATTTATCCAAATTAAAATTTTAAGGTTGTTGTGCAAAGAGGATGTTGAGATATTTCCATAAAGTCCTTGTTTTCCAAAACCAAGTTCCCTATCAAAAGTTATGGCCTCTTGAAGTTTTTACTTCATTTGGCTTCAAAAATAATCTAAGTTTGAAAAAGAAAATTCTTCCCTCACCCTCCTTCTGCGCCTGGAGAAAGTTTCTCCTGCACCCACTTTCCATGCCTAGGAGAAAAGTTTCTTCCTGTGCCCTCCTTCCACGCCTGGGAGAAAAGTTTCTTCCTGCGCCCTCCTTCCGCTCCTAGGAGAAAAGTTTCTTCCGCGCCCTCATTTCGCACCTAGGAAAAAAGTTTCTTCCTACGTCCGTCTTCCGTGTTTGGGAGAAATTTCCTCCCGCACCTGTAAGAAGATAATCTAGCTGTGCTCAAGATAACTTTCACTCTCTTAGTGTTTTGTAAGGTGATTTGATAATTGTTGTAATGGACTCTGGAAATTTTGTTGTGAACACTTTAAAAAAAAAAAATTATTCCATAATTCTTCTAACTAAACCTAGGTTGTTCTTGGATCTCAAGTGGGGAGTTTTTAGATGGGCGTTACATAATGAGTATATAAAAATACGGCCAAAATCACGAGTGACCTTGGAATCATTCAAAAAAGAGCATTCATGGGGAAAAACTTGAAATTTTATTTTAACTTTAATGTTGCATTTAAGTGAAGAATGGGTTAAATTTAATGGCCACCTACGCCTATCCAACAATTTTTGTGTGTCGACAAGAATTCAATATTGTCCTTCAAAACTATGAATTCATGTTATTCATAATAACTATTTACTATTTATCTAATTATTATTAATATATTAATACAAGCTACATACAAATCTATATTAGAACCGATGGTCACGTATTACATTTACAAGTAACATGTGACAATCAAATATTTACAAGTATTTAATGGCTAAAATCACAAAAAAATGTGTAAATGGCCATCAATTTTAACCACTCAGAAGGAACAAGGAAATTAATTATTTATATGTATATGGAATCCTTCAAAAGAATTTGGACTTGAAATTGCATCAATTGTAAGAGGGGAACAAAACCCAATGTCGATTTCATAGCACAAAACATGATCTCTTGGTAAACATTTTAAACATGTTTATACCACCACAAGGTCAACCTCTTTAAGGTCCAAGATTGTGCTCGACTTGCTAACAAGATTCCTAAAATATATGCTCCATTTGCATCATTAGGGTTGTGATAAAATCCATGAAAATGACCAAGATAACATCCCCAAACAATTGATGACATCAAATCAAAAGAGTAATTTGTTAAATTTATGTTAGCTTGTTAGAATATGAAATTATTGATCATCGACATCCTTGAAATGCTTTAGCAAGTTCTTAAATTCTTCTTGCTTACTCCATAGTGATGTTTCCTGGTTGTTCAGTGGGGAGTTATTATTTGGTTCACCCAAAAGGATCTGAATAGAAAAAGTATAGTTCAAACATCATATGCAGATGACCATTTATCCTGAAGAATAGCCAAGCATTTGTTTCCAAATTGATCAATATTTTGATGGTAGCAATCTGTCTCAAATTTCACTTGTGGAGGCTTGAAAGGATATCCCATTGGAAAACACAAAGAAAGCTTAAAACCAGGCCCTCATAAACATTATCTTTTCTCCCATTTTTGTGTAGAGGACACTAAGAGCTTTCCAAAAAGTCCTATTTTGTGTAAATCCGAGCTCCTAGTCAAAAGTTATGGCCATCTGAAGATGAGGGTGTCATACTGCAATAAATGCTAGTGGTTGATATGCTTTTTAGGACCTTGACCTGCATCGCAACCTCTAAAATATGAAATTTCAGACTTTCGGATTCTGAGCTTCAGACATTTATGCTTTGGAGGTTGTTGTTATTGTTCATGTGGTGGGTTGGCTCGAGAGTTACAAGTGTTGAACCTCCAAAGTCTGAATTTCGGACTTTAGAGTTCGAGACTCAAATCATATTGCATGGCATTGTTTATTACTCAAGCCAAAATATTACGAAATGCAAAACCCCGAAGTCCAAAATTTGGGCTTCAAGTTTGAACCTTTGTCTTTTGAAATTTCGAGGGTTCGGGTTTCGTGGTTTCGGAGTTCGAGTTTTGGGAGTTCGAGTTTGAGGTTTTAGGGGTTCGGTTTTGGGGTTTCGAGGGTTCGAGTTTTTGGGGTTTTAGGAGTTTGGGTTTCGAGGTTTTGGGTTCTATTCATCCATCCAGGTGGCACATTTCTTGAAATCTCAAATCCTCAAGTCCAATTTGGACTTCGGGTTTCGAGACTTTTTCCTCCTGCGCATGACACTGTTCACCATTCAATCCTCACACGAACTCGAACTCCCAAATGTCCGAAGTCCAAATTTTGGACTTCAAACTTTGATGTCCTTCAAACCTTTTGAGCTCGTTGATTCAGAATTTCAATCCGCCTTGCTCGAATGCTTCCATGTCCAAAATCCAAATTCTTCGGACTCCAAAGTGTCTCTTGATTGTGTATCCCATCGATTCTCAATGTCTTACCACTTCAACTTGCTCGGCTCGAGCCCAATGTGAGCTCCCATGGCCGAATCGATCTTCCTATTTTCTCTATGCGAGGTCATGTTTGTCTGATTTTGCTTGAGGGGCAAAATTATACAATTAGATAGGATTTTGTTAGTTGGAATCTTCCAACCCTTCTTTTGGTCCCCAAATTTTTAAGCATTCTTTGTTGGTTTTCCTATTTATTATATCAAGAACTTTATAACTCCATAGATACATTAGTGTATTTATAAGAAAAAAAACAAAAGTGTCACATTATGAAATCAATGCATTTAGAATAAGACTATATGTTAAGCATGTGTTTCTTTAGGAAGCATTCATTCAAGTGACAATTCACATAGAAAGGGTTCACTCCATCACATTAAACATTTTTTCAAAAATATATTATATCGGTGTTCTTTTTAAAATTGGTATCACAACAAAGTTTGCTTCATAGCTGGAGTTTTTAGTATCATCCTAGTCTACGGTTTTGTTAGCCACTTGTTTTGTATTTCCTATCCATCTAACCCGGTCAACAAAGCAAAGGCGTCATTTAGATGACTGTTGTGTGGGATTTGCATCTACCAGTATTGGATCTGCATGCAGGTCGTCCCACTCTCACAAGTTTTTGAGGAGAAAGTTGAATAGGAGTACAAGGCGCCCAGCCAAAGAGCGTCTGCATTATTGACAGTACTGTTTTGTCACGTCCAGGTTTGATGATCTTGGAAGTCTTCTACAGATTCGTACCAGTCAGTTCTGATGCCTTGGTTTTTATTATGTTTTTACCACAAATATTGCAGTCTGAAATCAATCGCAATTGAAACAAGAATGATTCAATACATGGAATATATAAGAAGGCTCAACGAGTTGAAGAGATGGAGTGATTAAGTCCGTTGATAAGTATTGAGGTTTGATATTGTAGGGTGGTGACAAGTAATGTATCATCTAAGTAGCTAGGTACCCCACACAATAGAAAATAAGTGGTGATGCTCAGGTGAGGTGTCAAGATTTTCAAGGTGGAAAGCGCACATGAATTTGATGAAGAGGTGGATCATAAGTAGAAGAGAGTTTGAACAAAATGATGGGTGAAGCGAGATTTTTATTTTGTTTTTAGTGACTTAGGAATATGTGGTGGCCAGCGAAAAATAAAGTCCTAATCTTAGTGATAAAGGGTGTATGCTAACTTGGAATCCATCAATATACCATAAGTTTGTGGGGTGCATTAGGAATGTTGTTTTCCCAACATTGCTAAGAAAAACATGACAAATATGATATATAATGCTAGGCTAGAAATGTGGCTCTAAGGAACCCTCAATATACCTTGTGGTATGTGAGGCCCAAATATGTCCTAGAGGGGTTATATTTAAGGTATGGGTATTAGAGGGTTAAATACCCCCTCAATTCACTCCATATATTTTACAGAGTTTCACCAAAAATTATAGTTCCTTTCCCAAATTTATATATCTCGATGATATACAAGCTCTAAGAAATGTACCTTGGTGATAAAATCCAGGTGGCTCCTAAATGTAAAATATATTTTTGATTCCTAAAATCACCTTACAACATGAAGGAAGATCATACACAACTTGAATAGGAAAGAAAACATAAATAGAAAAATGAAAATTGATTTAAAAAAATTACATCACGAAGATCATCTGGAGATCACACAAATGCATCTAAGAAAATGGCCTCAGCAATTCTTTTAAAATATTTTTAGTAGAAATATACAAAAACAAAGTTAGACATGAGATAAAAAATTAGAAAAGAAAATTATATTTTTTTCTAAAACCCTAAAAATGCTAAAACAATGTTAGAGTCAATGATAAAAGATTATACATCTTCTAGATCAATCTAGGTCCCATTGTGGTTGCCAAAATGTATCTGATGAAATGATCTCACCTACAAGTGTTATAGATATAATCAACATAGAACTGAATTCTAATTACTATGCTTAAAAATGGGCTTAAAGATCCATTTTCATTGTGTTGTAGTGATCCGTAAACTGCCTCTTAAAACAATGAACAAATTATGTTTAAGTGATAATGACTTAACAATCTAACTAAGTGAATTATACCAACACTTTTATGAAAGAAACATCCATACAATACTTGAAAAACATGAAATTTCAAGAAAATGAGACAACAAGATTTATCCCGGAGAAACTCGTTTAATTTAATTTGAATTAAATCTAATATTTCGAGTCACTACTAAACCAAATGATGTATAAATTCTAAAATAAGGAAATGGCACAAGAAATCTAAGATGTAATGTTTGAAACCTTTAGCAAAGAAGAAGGAGAGGGACTTAGCTGATTTATGTTCACCTAGAATTGATGTGGACTAGGAAAAGTGATGAACAAAATAGGTAGAGTGTCACAAATGTTGTCTATAAATTATGGACTCTAGGAATAAGGTTGGACATGGGCGTCCACGACGAGACATGGGTGTTTGGGCACCGAAGACCTCTTAAGTGCTCGTGACTACTATGAGATGCTCAAAGCCTGATTTCTATAACACTCACAAGATATTCGTTGTTGCTTCATTTTGATCACCTAATAGTCACATAATGATCACCGATGGTACCTGTAACATGTAAAATAGAAGTTCACCTGCACAAGACCACAAACCGCATCAAACCTAAAAAAGATGTAATATGGGGAGTCAGAATGACATCAATCACCCCGAGAGTGAACTTACGACCGAGCAATCTTGCATTACATCTCGTAATCCATGTAGTTCTTGTAAGTGCGTGTAGAAATTGTTCCACTAGGATGTCTGGTGTAAGTTGCACTTGATAGTGGGTTGTAGCTAGAATGTAATAATGTAGTAAAATGTGTGGATGGAATAGAATGAACTTCCCCTTCCTATGTTGTGTATGCAGATTTGATGTAGCCCTTGTCCTTTGAATGGATGCTAGATGTATGCTTTAGATTCCTTTTGGATGCAAACTTAGGTGATGATAGTAATGTTTAGTGATTGGTCCTTAATTTTGCACACATAACTATGTATTTATATGATTCCCTTGTTTGAATTTCATAATTGACAAACTGGAAGGCCAACCCATAAGTGAAAAAGATGCCAAAAAGATAAAAGAGACCCAAAAGAAGCAAGTAAGGTAAAAAGGGTTAGGGGTGCTCGGATGAGATAGGGGCACTTGGGTGCTGTTGTCCTGGCTGGGTGCTGGTGTCTGAAGCCATAAAAGATGAATCGGTTAAATTTTGGCTGGATTGTAGGGTGTGGAAGACCAAAGAGAAAACACAAAATAAAGAAAAGACGCGAAGGTAGTTGTCAACCACTAGTTTTCTTGATTAGGAATCATATAAATGCTAGTATGCTTTTAGGACTTATAAATGTACCCAAGTGCATGATTTTGTGTCTAAATTTTCCCCCACTTTATGTTGTTGAGTGAATACTCGATAACATAAAGTAGATAGAAGATGCATACCTCATGATCCTGTAGAATGTGTGGTAAAATGTATAACAAGTGGACAAGTGAAGCGTGAAATGATACAAAGTGAAACGTGGAGACTAGGAAAGGAAAGTCACCCTAGGGATGAAGTGTGTGTGTTATAACATATTGTTGTAGCTTGTGATTGTTGTTTCTTGTAGGGATGAACCTATAAAACAAGAGAAAATAATGTACTCAAATTCTGTATATTACAAATCAAAGAAACATGTACATAAGTATGTGAAAATGTGTAAAGGAAAGTGTGCACCTGATGTATAAAAGTGTAAAGGATAGAAAAATGTCTTGAAATACTATGTGGACCAAGTTTTTTAGGTGATGTCATGCCAATAGTGAGTTTTTGGGTGATCTCACACCAAGAGCAAGTTTTTTGGGTGGTCTCATGCCAAGAGCATTTTTCTCGGGTGATCTCATGCCTAAGAGCAAGTGTTGGGGAGAGAGGTATAGTGTTACTCTTCTTCCATGACTCTTCCCAATAAGCACTATTGTAGATGGTGCGTCCCTGTTTTGTTCATGATGTCCTTAATTAGTTTTGAATGTACTAATTGTTTCGATTGACCGAGGTAGAATACATTCTGTTCTTTGGAGGACTATGCTTGTAACTTTGAAACTAATCTAAAGGATTCTATGAACTATGTTGATCTAATAAGATGACTATATGTTCCCCTAGGACATTAACACCTAGGGGACAACATAGAAGCCCATGTGATTTTGTCCGAGTCTAGGTCAGTGGAGTCTGTGATGTGATTTTGACCCAAGTCTGATTTTGATCTAGTGTTGTAAGTGTGATATGTGCTAATTTTGTGATGTATTGTGTTGTGTTGCATTTACTGTGTTGATGTATGGGGTGATTTGTTCACCCAATGTATGCCCCCTTTTTTAGGGTGCATGCGATGACTATAGGAGTGTGCAACCCAAAAGAGATCACCTGAAGCTGATCTAAAGATGATACCTATAGGTGGTAGGGGATGTGCATGGTAGAAACCAAGGACCATGCAAACAAAATGTCTATAAATATGTGTTAGTGCAAGAAAATAATGTAATAGAAAGACAATGTAACAAAAAAGTGTGAAAAAAATGTGGACCATGAAACATGGGACATCACTCATAATGTCACAAGACAATCGAGGATGAAGTGGCCGGAAGCATACAAGCGGTGATCAAACAAGACATAGGAATATCCCACAAACAATGGAATATAATACCAAACAATGATAAGAAAAATGTGTCAGGAAACCATGGTGACATATATTCTTGCAAGGAAAATGATGCACATGAAACACCATTAACATGTTAGATAGATTAAAAGTCAAGACATGCATGTATAACTCAAAGTAGTGTACGAGTAATAAGACGATGAAATGATAGCACATGTAATGTGAGAAATTATATGCACCAAGCCTTGGTGGACTTTGGTAAGAGGGACAATGCCAAACATCATTGCAATGTGTGAAAATAAGTAAGAGATCTACATTCCCTCCAAAAGACCAAGTGAATGCACATGTGCATATAGAAAATATATTAACATACTAAGTATCCATCTAACATGAAATTAAGTGTACATGTAAGTAGAATAAGCTAAAAGAGTAGATGCAACCAAGATATGTAAATGCAGTGTATGAACGTGATGGAATGGTATGCAATGTTTGAATGTGATAGGAGCAACGTGTTCCCCAATAGATGTATATGAGGTGAGGTTCATTTATAAAAATACCCTCAACAATCAAGAATGAACCACGAGAACAAGAGTGTGTCACGGTAATGGTTTGATGATGTATGCTAGAAACATAGGTCATGAAGCATAGAACACGAAGTGTGAATGTGGTGAGGTTCATTTCATATTTAGACCCTCAACAATTGAGTATGAACCATGGAACTAGAGTGCATCATAGGGTAATGATGATACAAGGTATGTATCAAGATGTGTAAGAGTGATTAGATGTAAAACACAAAGCGTAATGTGTATGAGGGGAAAGAAATCATGTTTCCCCTAAGTGTGAGAAGGATAGAAGGCTATCTAATGATAGTGAATGGAAATTGACCTCCATCCGATGTACGAGGAGATAAAGGCATGTGACAATGCTCTAAGATCAATGGAGTATGAGAGTAATGACGTGCCTTTAAAGGAGATCTATGTGGCAAAGGAGGTGGTGATAACCTATGTGAAGGGTCTACCTAAGTAGGAGATTTATCTGATGAGATGGACTAGTGGACCTATGAGGACAATAATTTTGTGAAGTTGGATGTGTGCAAATAGGAGAACTAGGTGTTGAATGTGCCTTAGATTTGATAGGCCCAGGCCTAGATACTATAAATTTGGTGGAAGTATATCATCGCGACTAGGTTTAGGAAATGGCGTGCATGGTGGAACACATTTTATAGTGACAAATTATTTATTGTAAATAAATTTAAGACTCATATGATTCATGGAGGGAATATGTTGAGAGATCTGAAGCCAAGGAGACCTATGAACATGTCACAATGTTCGATTGAAGATGTCACAATGAATGAAACAAGCATAGTAAGAGGCCCAATTGTAACGGGTAACCTAATGTAGCCAAAAGAATTAGGAACTGGATATGTGATAGCAGATATTGGACATTTGATATCCATAAGAAGTGTAATAGAGCATATAATGATATCAATCGTTGGATAGATCATAGTGTTATTAACAATATATGAACTAGTAAAAGTGTTGATATGAAATGAATTAGAAAAGAATATTGTGTGATAATCATGATTTTAAAATGTAATGGCTAGTGGTGATGCATCAAAAAAAGTGACAATAAATTTAAGGGCCTTGATGAAGGAGGAGGCACAAGTCGATATAGATGGTTAGTAAAAGAATCATGAACTTTTGTGTTGTGCTTAGGCAAAGGGTCATTTAATATTTTCACCTTTTTATCGTCTTTGACTGGTTTAGAAGAATATGGTACATGGAGATCGAGTGAATGATTGTTAATAAGTTCTTGAATTATTTTCTTGAGTTTGAAACAACAATTGGTGGAATGCCCAATGCATTAATGATAGTTACATTTAACATTTTCATCCTAATTTCAGGCATGAGGGTGAGATGGATCAAGATTGAGTGGCGATGGAAGAGTAATTAGATTGATTTTGATAATTTGAGGCAATAGAAATCAAGGTGCATATGGAAATTTGGTGAAGATGGTACATGTAGCTTGAGTGAATGACTATTAATAAGATATTGAATTAGATTCCTAAGTTTGAAACAACAATCGATGGAATTCCCAATGCATTGATGATAGTTACATTTAGCATTTTCATCATAATTGTGGGCACAAGGGCGAGATGGATCAATATTGAGTGGTGATGGAAGAGTAATTAGGTTGCTTTTGAGAATTTTAGGCAATAGAAATCGAGGTGCATATGGAAATTTGGTGAAAGTACACTTTGGTGGTTTCCATTAAAGCTTTTGAGGAGGATAAACAACATTGACAATATCTTTTTCTTTAGTAGGTTTATGAGATGGATTGAATTTGGATTTAGCTTGAAATCTATTAGAATATGATGAAGGAGTATCATGACACTTGAGTTTTCCCATTGATAGAAGTTTTGCTTCATGAATTTTAAGCGTATGGCATAATTGATCAAATGAAGGAGAGGTATCAAACATAACACTCTCCTAAAGTGGTGGTAAAAGGATTTGAATGAAAAAAGTATTGTAATTCCAATATAGCAAACACATTTATCATCTTAGCTAAATTGTTTTTATAACATAACACATATTCTACTAGATGTTCATTAGATCATTGTTTAATTTGAGTGATTTACGCATAAGATATCTTAGTGCCGATATTGATTGAAAAGTGAGCAAGAAAAGCATCAGATAGATGCATGAAATAAGTTACTAAATGAATAGGTAGATCATAAAACCAACGCATGGAGTAATTTTGCAGAATTTGAGGAAATAACTTAGCTAGTAATGTATGATCATCCACATATGTCAGATCTGAGGGTTAAACACATTAACCATTAAATAAGATTCAATATTAATTAAATTAATATATAAAAATTATAACAACATTATAACAAATGCAATAAAATAAAATAACACAGACACAAATATTTAATGTGGAAAAACCCCTAAGGGTAAAAACCATGAAAAGAGATAATTCCATTAATGAGAAACATAATTACAGTCTAGATCTCCTTCCTCACTTCTCTCCACCAATCCACACAAGGTGAATAAAACAATATGACCTATAACCATATTTATTTGACCCCATGGGTCACGAACCATATTAAGTGACAGGATGTGACTTTATAAAAAGGCACCCCGATTTAAACCATTGATTAATTAATAATCAATTAATCATAAAAAACTTAGTTTATATTAAACAATGAAGAATATAACTATTATTAAGTATTTAATTATAAACTAAAGTTTATAGGAACTTAATATTATGTTATCACACTCCTACTTAGTATTAAGTAGGGAACCATATGCCAACATTATATTTTTATACAACAAGATTTACAAATTCATAAAACATTGTGAAGGTTTAGGCTAGCTATCACATTTAAAGGATTTATACAACTTCATCATGTTCAAATTACCTTTTGGTACAAAAGGATTTGGAATCCATAAATCAATAGTGAATGATTTAGGCTAAGCTTGATTTGTGAGACTACATCTCACATTTTGTCATGGAAAATATCTCAACCAACATCTCTAGGAGCCTTTTATAACACAAGGAACTCCTTTACAATAGATACATACCACTAGATTGTATACCATAAACTTAGAGTGACAATTTTACAAATATCATAAGGATATTTTTACAATGGAGAAGTATAGAGGGAGAAGGAGATATCACATCGCTGACCATTAGGAGGTGACATTCCATAAACTCCCCATCAATGGAAACTCTGAAAGACCAATCCTTTCACAAATCTTGCAAAATTTTATAAAGACACAATGGCTTCAAAAATATATATGTAAATTGATCTTACATTTTATTACTAGAGATTTATATCACCACGAGAGAGTCTTCTCTAGGATAAAGTTCATATGAATATCTATATGCTTCATTATTTGATGCTAAGCTAGATTCCTAGCAAGAACAATGCAACTCTGGCTATCACATAGAAGAGGATTAATTCCTTTCGCTTCCATGTGTATCTCTTCCAACAACCGCTTTATCCACATGGCTTCCTTCATCGATTCCATTGCATTTCTCTATACTCTACCTTAGTAGAAGAAATGGAGAATATTGGCTTCTTTTTATCATTACAAGTAATGACACATATACCAATTTTGAATACATATCAAGTTGTAGAATTTCTATATCTAACACAACATCAACATGATTAGAATCACAATATCCATATAGACATCTTAATAAGCATAATATAAATCATTAATGATTTCACTTTTAACCATATATAAATATACATTGATAGGTTAAAAAATAAGTTATATACCAACTTAAATAATAATATGCTTAAAAACTAACCATGTTATATTACCAATATGTTGAATAATTTCAACATATTAATCTTGTAAAATATATATTAAATGAAATCGGTAATGGACGTCTCCATACAAACACACAAACATTCCAAATTGTCATTTGATATGCATATAATACTATTTTTAGTAAGGACATACTAATATACTCAACTAGATCTTGATTTGAAATCCATTAACTAGTCATTAACAAAACTTATCATTGATAGTTGGCTAAAATTACTTAACGTTTACAAGTAATTTACCTAACTAAACAAGATTTGAGAATACTCAAATTGATGATGATCTTTCCATCTTCATCAAGGAGATTAATTGCAACTTCGGGCTCGTGACCAAGACTTAATAGTATTAAGTGGGACACATATGTTAAATACTAACAGAATGTATTAATAAAATCACATATACTTACATTTGATCAAGGAAAGTAAATAATATGACGATATAACTTGATTTAACATAAAAGATACGTGTCATAGAACCAAGGGATAAAGGAAGTACACATGGCATAATTCTATAGGATTTTTAACCAAATGTATTTTGTGGACCTCAAGTCCGTGGAATAAACCAAGTTTCAAATAAAAGGTTTTGGGTCAGGCAGGGTTGAGGAAGTCAAAGGAGATGCATGGAAAATTAAAAGGTAGACATGAGGGAAATAAGGAAATAATAACAAAGACACACATAGGAAAACCTGAAGCAAATCAGAAACTGCCACATGTTGACTTGTTGTTCCTCCCGAGATGCACAACTTTAAATGGCCATAACTTTCTCTCCATAGCTCCAAATTAGGAAAAAATGGTCTCGCAGAAAGGTATATTCAATCCATTTAATGCAACATCATTAGATTCAAGAATTGATGGCATTTTATGTGAGAAAAAAGAAAAAAAATGTTCAGGTATTAAAAACATAGTTCTAGACTCCCAAACACCAGATTAAATTTATTTATTTATTTGAAACCTTTTGAACCTGCTCTGATGCCATGTCAGATCCGAGGGGTTAAACACATTAACCATTAAATAATATTCAATATTAATTAAATTAATATAACAAACATTATAACAAATGCAATAAAATAAAATAACATAGACACAAAGATTTAACGTGGAAAAACCCCCAAGGGGTAAAAACCACTAAAAAATAATTCCATTATTGAGAAAATAATTACAGTCAAATCTCCTTCTTCACTTCTCTCCACCAATCCACATGAGGTGAATAAAACAATATGACCTATAGCCATATTTATTTGACCCCACGGGTCATGAACCATATTAAGTGACATGATGTGACTTTATAAAAAGGAACCCCAATTTAAACCATTGATTAATTAATAATCAATTAAACATAAACAAACATAATTTATATTAAATAATGAAGAATATAACTATTCTTAATTATTTAATTATAAAGTAAGGTTTACATGAACTTTATATTATGTTCTAACAACATAATCTAGACATGCCACATGAAAAGCTAGGAGATGCTCTTGAGGGTCACCATGGCCATTAAAGGTGGGAAACTTAGGGGTGACGAATTTTGAAGGAAGTGAATAAGTAGAAATGGTAGGTGAAAAATGAGAGTGAATAAGTAAGGAGGAATCCAAATATGGAGATACACGTGAAGTAACTTGTTGTAACTAATAGATTTGAATTTGGAGGTCTGATATAAGGAAGCTAATTATTAAGTTCCAAAAGAAGAGACTTGGCAAGTGTGAGAAATGAGAGGCGAAGTGAAATGGTTAGTAGGAGTAGGAACGGACATGGGAACAATAGAGGTATGTGGAAGGGTAGAAGGGGGAGGTTGTGTTGCAATAGGAATGGAAGCAATATTAGGGGTGAGAGGTTAAGCTCAACTAGATTGGTGGCCTCCTCACGAGAAATGAATAAAAGTAGATCTAGGTCTTGTGGATGTTCAGTAAGATGAGCTTGAGATCATGAAGGTGTTCATTAGTAAAGGGTGGATAAATTTCAGCCATGTTAAGAAGATGATAATATGCCTAGAAGCTAGGTTGGGTTTAAGCGATGGGTTCACCAAACAATATAATTTAATTTGAACTAAATATAATATTTCAGAGTCACTACTAAAACAAATGATGTATAAATACTAAAATAAGGAAATGACACAAGAAATCTAAGATGTAATATTTGAAACCTTAAGAAAAGAAGAAGGAGAGAGGACTTAGTTGATTTACGTTTGACCTAGAACTGATTTGGATTGGGAAAAGTGATGAACAAATTGGGAAGAGTGTCACATATGCTGTCTATAAATTTTGGACTATAGGAATAAGGTTAGATATCGACGCCCATGGTAGAACAAGGGCACTGGGCACTCAAGACATATTCTGGGTTCCCAGTGATGCGTAGATGCTCAAAACATGATTTATGTAGTGTCGTAAGATCTTCATTGTTGCTTACATTGAGCGTTTGATAGTCATACAATGATTGCCAAAGGTACTTGTAACCTATAAAATAGAAGTTCACTTGCACAAACCCACAAACCGCATCAAAACTAAAAATAAATATGCAATATAGGGATTCGGATTGACCCCTACGGTCACCCCGAGAGTGAACTTATGACCAAGTGTTGCACTACATCTCATACTCCATATATTTCTAATGAGAGTGTGTAGAAACCGTGCCCTGTGATGCCCTTGTGCAAGTTATAATTGATAGCAGTCAACTAGAATGTGTGGATGGAATACAATGAACTTTCCCTTCCTATGTTTTGTATGTAGAGTTTATATATCCTTGTCCCTTAAATGGATGCTAGATGGATGTTTGTATTCATGTTTCCTACTCAATTTAAACCCCAAGTGTGTCGGCTATCACCCAACATTAGTTGGGCACTCACCCGAGGCATGCATAGGTGCTTTGAGCCCCTCCTTTATGCAAGCCTTGTAATAATTTTCTCCATTAATGGTGGATTGTTTATAGAAACAACAATACATGCATTCATTCTAACACAAAAGTAAAGATACTAGATCTAAGCATATATGCACCATGAAAAGAACATAAGCATTATTGGCAATACAAAGGAATCGATCCAACAATAAGCAAGATAAAGAACACCAAGGTTTGAACCCATAAATATAGATATCCACAACAACCATTTATATATTGATTACAAAATGTTTACAGTAGCTAGATTACATCAAAAAGGTTCAGCAACATATCAGTTACATCATTCTACCATTAGCATCCTACCCTTCCCATGGCCCTGATCCAGAAACCCTATATTACCCCATAGAGCCATATTCTTCACCACCCATGCACTATTACATATGCACTCATACTCGACATCGACCTCAACTCTAACTCTCTAAACTCCTTTTTAGATCCAAACGTCTCCTTAAATAGGATAGGATCTCACCTAATCATCATTCTAAAAACAATCCCGCATGCCAAATGTCATCATATTCTATTACACTCGAGTGCCCAAGCCATGTAGGTGCCAGTTAGCCATAACAACCTCCACTTTACAACCTGTAACCATAATGATTCCCTAGAATATTCCTTTCTTGAGCTTTAAGTCTCCATATAACAACATTGTCCTCATTATGCCTATCCACAACTTCACGTGTTTGGCATGTGATACCCTTCTTTAACACGCGCTTCTCTCCAAAGTGCCTTCTGCGCATGCTCATCCTTTACTTCAGGACTTAGTCATTTTTGAGATCAACAATGTTTTAGAGTGATTTAGGTGTTATAGACACCTAAAATGTCTACATGACTAATTAAAATTAATCATGTCCCACACTTTAGCCTCATCACCATTTATCTCTACATTAATCCATATAATAATTAATCGCAAGATTAATTATTATTATTTAATCTATTTTATCATATTTATCAATATTTCCCCCCTTTATCATTATTTATCATTTATCTAATATTCCATCATTCCATCCTTTTAATCCATGATCATATCCCATTTTTTTTTATTATTATATCTTATTATCCTATTATAATCCCACTTGACATTTATAGGAATTTAATATTCCTATGTCTCACCTTCCCTAGTCTATACCTACAACTACCACTAGCTATTTCATGTAATCACTCATCATTAATTATCTCAATCACATCAACTAATTTAAACTAATCATGTGCACACATCTCTGAATCTAGAAGCTTCTCTATCTTTCCCTCTTATTTTCAAATATACAAATGAATCCACACTTGTCCATTGAGTTTTTAATTCAATGGAGAGTCCTCATACAATCTAGAATTCTCCATTCTATAATCTTCCAATCCACTCATTAATTCTCCACCATTGATTCAAATCCACCATGGCAAGATCTTAGCCATTGAATCTTCATCTCCTCAGCTTAAAAATTTAGCTCTCATCCTCCATGAGAGCCAAATTAGGAAAGAATAGCCCAATCTCTGCCATTTTTATCTTCAATCATCCATCATCCATCTTTAATCAATCCCCTCATCTTCATCAATCAAACAATCCAAGAAATCATCAAGGGAAGTGATGTCCAAGTGCATCCACAACAAAATCTGAAGCATCCAAGTTCAACTCAATCAATTCTCAAATCCACAAGAAAATCCACCATTAAGGAAGGATAATTACATGCTAGACAGGTAAGTGCGGGTATAATTATCCCTCTTTTCATCATTGCTTGATCGAGGTAGTGATGGAGAGTGTTAGATAAAAAATTGATCTACTTTGATTCCTAGTTTGATTTTTTTCTCTAACATCTCTTTTTCATCTACACATGCCTCTAGATACAAGCTTACAGTAATGCTTAGTGCTTGGTCCTTAATTTTGAACACATAAATATGTATTTATATGATTCACTTATTTAAATTTTGTTATTGACAACTAGAGGCCAATCCACAAGTGAAAAAGATGCCCAAAAGATAAAATAGACCTAACATAAGTGAGTAAGGTGAAAAAGGGTCAGGGGCACCTAGAGGGGAAAGGGGCATTTGGGCACCGTTGTTCTGTTGGGCGCTAGTGTCCGAAGCCATAAAAGATAAAATAGTTAAATTTTGACTGGTTGTAGGGTGTGGAGGACCAAAGAGAAAACAAGAAATAAACAAAAGAGGGAAAAGGTAGTTTTGAACCACTAGTTTTATTTCTTAGGAATCATATGAATGTTAGTATGCTTTTAGGACCTAGAAATTTATTCAAGTGCATGATTTTGTGTCTACCAGCTATTTCATTCTCGGATCGTGATTATCGTGCAACTTTATCTTTTGATTCATTACACATAAATGCTTATATCGGTTCATACACTATGATCTATCCAAAGTGGAGCCTATCGGTGTATGCTCTATTGCACTTATGAGGCTATCAAATTTCTAATATATGTTATCACCTACTTAGTTCCTAATTCTTTTGGCTACATCAGGCTACCCATTACAGTTGGTCCTCTTACTATGCTTGTGTCATTTTCTGTGGTATCTGAATCGAAGATTGTGACATATTCTTAGGTCTCTCTGTGAGACACAAAATCATGCACTTTAGGCGTTATTTAGCCTAGTCTTATAATATTATTTAGAAGGTTCTCAAGTGAATAAAGTACTAATTAATTCCACCTTTTGGCTACCTTTATTTTATATTTTAATTCGTCATTTCCATACATATCCACTTGTTTCGAAAATGTCCCAACATTTTGGCCTAAACCAGTGCACCCAAGCCTATATTGAAGGCACCACGGGGAGCCACTGGTCTCACACGGGAGCCCTAATCCATGTTCCACATTCCCGCTTCTTTTTTGAGGTCTTTTTAGTCATTTTTCATCCTTATCTTTTTCTAGTCGGCCATGTCAAGGGTTAATTCCAAAATTAGAGCAAGAGAACCCTATAAATATAAAGTTAGAAGACCATAATAAAGGTCCTAGTGTCACATATTACTATCACTCCATCTAGAGTTGTATCCATTGTATCACTTGTATCCATATAGTGCCATGCATCAAGGTTAAGAGATTTACATCAACACACACAACATAAGGAAATGGATTCTATTATATTTCATGCACAAATGATATTACATTTTCTATAGTTATTATTTCTCACTACTTCACAAAGTACGACTGACATTAGAGCAACTAGGGAATGACATGCACACATGCATTAGAACTACATCTGGGTCCAAAATTTAGTGCAAAGCTGAGTGATAAGACCACTAGTTTGGCGATGAGGTTAGTCTGAGCCATTCATTCTACATCTTTATTTTTCTTAGGGTTTGATATTTCCTTTTCTATTGCGGGTTATCAATTCTATTATCTAGCATATCTGATGCAACTTCGTATATCCAGGTCAACAAACATAGATCACTTTGAGACATCTTATGACCATACAAAATTTATATTATGAGCATTTACAGATATTAGGGAACCTAATCAGCAGACTAGGGCACCCTGGTACCTGCAAAGCATCTCACCGATCAAAACCTCCATATCTATCCTTCGAAGGTCTCTAAGTGTTCGTTTCTAGGTTCTAGAATATGTAGTTAGACTTGCGACATTTTTGACAATCTTAAAAATCAGCTAAGTCATTCCCTCTTTTCGCTTTGCATAATTAGGGTTTTATTTCATTTAGTATAATTATGTAGAGTTATTTCATCTTTGTTCTCTTTGCATTTATACAATGTTTTAGTCCTCGTATTTAGATTAACTAGTGGCTTTACTTCTCATAGTATACTTTCTTTTTGGTTAATCATTTTGGTGAACCCGACCTACCCACTCTTTCCAAATCATCTCGTATCCTTATGCTTCTTCCATCATGGCTATTTCCATTCATGACGTTTTGCACATTCACCTGAATTATGAGATAAAATTATTAATCTTTTAATCACTACCCATTTTCCTAATGATAATCATCCAGATATAGTCTATAATAATTTTGCGGATGCCTTCTCCCAGCATATTACTTTTCCATCCACCCCTCATCATGACTATGATAATTTTTACAATGATCCACCTTTGCATATTATCTCTCGCATTTATAATGTTGCTATTAAGAGAAATTTAATTGACAATGGATTTGAGCTTAATTTGTGTACCATGCCTTTTATTAAAGCTTTAGGCCTCATTGCTTGTGACATTAACCCTTCTAGTATTTCACTACATGCTTATGATGGTTCCAACCACCCATGTCTTGGTCACATCACATTACCCATCACCATTGGTCCTAAAACAATCAACATAGTCTTTTATGTTATGGATCTCCTAATTGCTTATAATTGTCTACTTGGTCGACCATGGCTTCATGCCATGCACGTTGTCGCATCTACTATCCATAATTGTGTTAAGTTATTACATGAGGGCATGGAGTATACCATTTTTTGTGACTGTGATCCATTTCAATATTGTGACCGAACTCCAAACACTAGTATTCCCATTCCATGTATTAATACTACAAATGACCCCCAACCCATGGATGAACAACCACATTTACCATCACTTGATGGTACCATTTATGTGATAGATATTGTTTCTTCTATGCCACCTCCTACTACTACTGCTATGATCCTTCATTAGGGGCCCTTTCAGTCTATGGACACAGATATACCGCCTCCCCATCCATGTACATCTCCTACTTTGGCACGTTCACCCTTCACTTGCACACTTTTCATTCATGGCTCATATTGGTAACATGTCCCATTTTATCCTACCCATGATGTAACCATATGTTCCCATGATGGCCTCGCTCATCTTGGTTTCAATTTTGAGGACCTTCAACCTTCTACTCATGCTCCTCATCTATATTATGGATTTGTCACTATAACTGTTGCTTATGGTTTGCGTGTTTTTCATCTTCTAGTCTATTTACTGCATACCCCTTGTTCCTCTCCACTCACATTAGGGGATTCTTGGCTTACTTACATTGGTGGCACATTAGACCCTAGTCACACCGACATTTCATTCCCTATGCCTTTCGGTCATGTTTTCATCTGCAATAGTTCCTTTCTTGGCTACTCACATAACTACACTCGATGGTATGCACATGGTTTCCCACATCCCTCATTCACTGATGCAAAGAATAAACTATGGGTATGTATCATTTACATCTCACCAACTCCTTACGTGATCAACCTCAAACTATCACTTATCAAGTTTCTAATCCATATCCATTTGAATTTGATCCAGAGGATGACGATCTCCTTGATGAGTTTACATAGTCTCTTCCCACACTACCACGGGGAGGGGGAAAATCATATTACATAACTCCCCCCTCTTCTTTTGGCATAATCACATCATATTACATCACACATGTTGTATCAATTATTTACTATTACTTACTCTAAGCATATCATATCACACATCATAACACTGTCATTACCCGATGACACAATCTTGTGCTTTGGTTCACACTTGACTGTTGAGGGATTACCATTACACTGAACCCCACACACCACACTTATGCATTATACATGGAATTTGATAATACATTGCACATCCTACACCATTTATTATATACTTATTTATATTAATCATCACATTCATTACGCTACCTACGCACTTAGTCACATTATACACACTACATTTTCATATCATACATTTTCCATATACTACACTAGTCGTCATTACATGAGTCTAGTTTTACACTTCATCCATACATTCTACATTTATGATAGGTTACATTATATATATGAGTATAGCTACATATTATATTTACACCTATTGCTTCCTCTTACATATTACATATTGTACACATCCTACATTTCCTACATTGCATAGTACACATGGTGCATTTATCCATCATATACATTCTACATACTACACTAGATTCCATTACATATGGGTCTAGTTCTACCTATCATCATTACATATTCCATTTTATACACACCTATTATTGCATTTCACACATTACATATCCTATACATGCTACACATCCTACATTACATTTCCCACACCACGTATTTACATACCCTATTGCTCACTTGGTTGTTTATCCGACATTGTTTTCTATGTGTTGTCATCACCACCCTATGACACACTTTAGTTCCTCGGTCCATACTTGACTGCTGAGGGTTTACTAATCAAATGGACCTTACATTCATCATGTGACATTTTCCTCATGCAATGTTTCTAGCATTAGTGACATACACCTTAGGTTAAATTGTCACCTATTCTATCATTTTGTAGTGGTATACACCTTAGGTTACATCACCACTCCCTCCTTTCATCTTATAGTGGCATACAATTTAGGTTAAATCGTCACCTATTTCCATTCCTCATATAGTGATATACGCTTAGGGATAAATCATCACTCATCCATTCAACAAGTCATGATATACGCTTTAGCTATAGGGTTCACACAAATCTCTCCACATGTCACATTTCATCACCATTACACATACACACTCACCACATTGTGCTAGAAATAATAAACATTGCTTGACCATTTCTTAATGATGCACTCTCATTTACGGTTCATTCTTGACTACTGAGGGCAAAAAAATGAACCTCATTGCATAAATTCCATCCACTTGGGGGTACATTGCTCCTATCATTCCATCCATCCACAACATATTGCATTGTCTTGGGGAAATTTACTCTTATTTACTAGTGTTTTGCATGACCACTTTACTACACATGTTAGACTACTTTCTTATATGTCATTATCATCTACACTTGCACATTCATGTCTTTTTTTAGTGTGATCGTAGATACATGACTCTACATGCGACATGGATTCTCTCCTTTTACCCTTCCTATACCGGCCCGGTTCTTTGGGGCATCCACATTCATCTTATCCAGGTGCTTATTGTTTCGTTTTGTACTTAACATCTTATACTACTTGTTCTTACATGCTTAGGCATATTGTGTTATGATCCTCATGTGAGGATTTCATTAACAACTCAAGGTTTTGGTGTATCGGTTCATTACATTTGGTATCGAGCAACCACCCATGTTCAAACCCCTTGGTTGGTTACACCATGTAGTTGAGGCATGTGGTGCACGTAAACATCGGTGAAGCAGGGCTCATGCGTATGGGAGTGCGGGCACAAACAAAGCCCGAGTTGGGCTCTACTGAAGGCGTAGTGGGATGTTACGATCCTCATGTGTGTATTTCATTAACACCTCTAGGTTTTGGTGTAACGTTTCATTACATATTGGTTATCGCTATAACATGCTAACATGCATTTTATGTAGAACACTTGTTTTGTAGGATTACATGTTTCCATGACTAATTCTTTTTTCTCGCTTGTCTCGCTTTATTTTCCATTGTATGTGTGTTTTACCGTTTGCTTGTGTGCACACTTGTCTATTGTTTGTGCCATGATATACTTGCGTGTCTTACAACATCGTGAGTGGTGTCCCATGTTTACAACTTGTTTTGTGCAATTTACTTATTTTTTTACATGTTTACACTACGTGCTTGGTAGTTTCTACATTATCTATGTACTTTTACACTTGTATTCTTACATGCATATGTTTTCAATCTAACACTTATTTTGGCTAGTCATTCCCTTTTGTGTGCACCTTGATATCTACCAAGATTTTTCCTTTCCCCACTGCACGGAAGAGTTCTACAAGTCATAGTGAAGTTGGTCCTATTTTGGGGCTACATTCTCCTTTCAGCGATGTCGCATACGCCCCAAAGAGGGGAACATAATCGAGGGTTTTACATACTAAAAAACATATTTACACCCGGTTTAGTATAATGCACTTTCCGCCCTTGGCATTGTGGATTTACATACAATGAGTGAGTTCGAGACAGTCTCAACTCCATACATAGCCGACTTTAGGCTATTGTGTCCTTCGGAAATTATGTGGAGCAAGATTACGGAGTTCGAGGTTACAATGGGTGTTTCTCTCTACACTACTTCATCCAAAGGGGCATCGGATCACCTAAAAACCAGGATGGTACAAATATCTCTTTACATATTTCAGCGAGAAGCAATTAAAGGTTGGAGGATACAAAGCATTTCTTCCATATACTTCTTTAGCTAGAGTGGCATAAAATCACCCAAAAACTCATGACAAGATGCAGGATATCCTTCTACACCATTTTTGTCGACATGGATCAGTGCAAATGTTCCATTTACACCTTTCTTTTCATGTATTTTACATTTTCGTACTTTACACATTTTTATACACATGCGTATTTTAGAAAATGTTTTTACATACATATATATTTGACTACTTGATCATTTACTCCTTGCAGGTCTGGCCATGTGAAAAACAAGCAAATGCAAATTGGGGCAACAACAACAACAACAACAACAAAATGACAACACATCATGACAAGCACTCACCTTTACTAACCATGTAGTACACTACACACATAGCAACAACTACACACACGTTACCCCAGGTCTACTCTCATCATTTTTTATGCACATTTTTCATCTTTAGAATCCATGATCCACCACATTTTTATTTTTTTCATTCCACACTCGAGTCTAGTTCATCGGCACGTATTCTTATACACTCTACTTGGATATCAAGTAGACATCTCTATCTACTTTATGTTACCGAGCGTTCCGCTCACCAACATAAAGTGGGGGCAAAATGTAAACACAAAATCATGCACTTTAGGCATTATTTACCTTGGTCTTATACTACTATTTAGAAGGTTCTCAAGTGAATAAAGTACTAATTAATCCCACCTTTTGGCCACCTTTATTTTATATTTTATTTCATCATTGCGCACATTTTCTCCCACATATCCACTTGTTTCGCAATTGTCTCGACATTTTTGTCTAAACCAGTGTGCTTAGGCCTCTACTAGGGTGCCCCAAGGCACCTTGGTTCCATCTCGGGCACCCCAATCCATGTTCCACTTACCCACTTATTTTTGGTGTATTTCTAGCTATTTTTCATCCTTATTTTTTACCTAATCGGCCATGTCGGAGTTGATTATGAAATTAGAGCAAGAGAACCCTATAAATATAAATTTATAAGGCCATATTAAGGTCCTAGTGTCACATACTACTATCACTCCATCTAGAGTTGCATTTATCGCATCACTTGCATCCACATAGTGTCATGCATTAAGGCTAGAAGATTTACATCAACACACACAACATAGGGGAGGGATTCTATTATATTCTATGAAAACATGCTATTACATTTTCTATAGTTATTATTTCTCGCTACTTCACAAAGTGTGACTGACACAAGAGCACCTAGGGCATGACATGCACACATGCACTAGAACTACATCTGGGTCTAAAATGTAGTACAATTCTCAGTGATAAGACCACTAGTTTGGTGGTTGAGGTCAGTCTAACCCATTCATTCTACATCTTTATTTTTCTTAGGGTTTGATACTTCCTTTTCTATTACAGGCTATCACTTCTATTATCCAACACATCTGTACAACTTCACGGATCCAACATGACATACAAAGAGCACTTGAGACATCTTACAACCATACAAAATTTAGATTCTGAGAATTTACAGAGATCAAGGTGCCTAATCTGCAGACTAGGGCACCCCAATACCTTCCAGTCACCTCGGTCATCTCAAAACCTCCATATCTATGTTTCGTAGGGTCTCGAGTGTTCATTCCAGTTTCTAGAATTTGCGGTGGACTTGCGACAATCTCCAACAATCAGCTAAGTCATTCCCTCTCTTCCTTTTGCATAATTAGGGTTTTATTTAATTTATTATAATTATTTAGATTTATTTCATATTGTTTTACTACATTTATACAACGTTTTAGTCCTCCTATTTATATTAACTAGTGGCTTTACTTCTCATACTTTAGTTTCATTTTTAGTTAATCACTCCCTTGGCTCTCGTGTCACTCAAGTTATACCCTCCATGAATCATTTGTGTCTTAAGTTCATCCACAATAAACAAATTATCACTATCAAAGGTATTCCACCATGCACATAATTTCCTAAACCTAGTCTCGGTGATATACTTCCACTAGCTATATAACATCTATGCCTCTAAAATCTAAGACACATTTGGCACTCCGGTTCTCCTATTCGGACACATCTTACTTCACAACGCTCTTGTCCTCATAATTCCACTAATCAATCTCATCGGCATAAGTCCCCTACTCAGGAAACCCCTTCACATAGGTGTTCACTACCTCCTTCATCACATAAGTCTCCTTCACATGTACATCATTACTCCCATACTCCACTGATCTTAGAGAATCTTCACATGCCTTTATCTCCTCGTGACATCAGTGTAAGGCCCTTTCCCTTCACTATCGTTGGATAAGCTCCTATCCTTCTCACACTTGAGAGGCATCATGCTTTCTTCTCCGCTCCTCCAAACATCATAAGTTTTCTATAATATTTCTTATCATGCCTCTATGCTTCGCATCCAACCTTTCTTACTACTTATATATATATTAATACACACAATGTATCATCATTACCCTATGACACACCCTAGTTCCACGGTTCGACGTGAATGTCAGGGATCTAAATATGAAATGAATCTTTCCAAATCCACTCTTCACTCTCTACGCTGCATGATATGTCTTTCTAGTGCACATTTTCAAACCATTTCTCGATGACGTAATCTTGTTCTATGGTTCATTCTTGATTGTTAAGGGTATTTTAAAAATGAACCACATCTCATACACATCCACTTGGGGCATGTTTATCCTATCACATTCAAACATGTTTCATTCCATTCCATCACATTCATACACATCATATTGCATATATTGGTTGCACTTGCTCTTGCTTGCTTATATAGTTTACATGTACATTTTGTTTCCCATACTAGATAAATACTTAGTATGTCAATATCTTTTCTAGATGCACATGCATGTTCATTTGGTCTTTTTGGATTGGATGAAGATATCGTAGGTCCTTACAAGCTACTGATGATGCTTGGCATTGTACCTCTTACCAATACCATTGAGGCTCCCGAGGTATCTACTTTCTCACATATTACAGGTGCTATCATTTCATCATATACTACTTCTTATTCTTACTAGCACATTACTTTCCATTGATACATACATGTCTTGACATACTTTTTATCTTTCTAACACTTTAACGAGTATTTCATGTGTAGCATTTTCTTTGTAAGACTGTTTTCCGCCATGGTTTTCTATTACAATTTACTTGACATTTGTTTACCATTGTATGCTATTATTTGTGGGTTATGCCCTATGTCTTTATTTGATCATTGTTTACTCGCTTATGACCGCTTCCGGCTCGATTGTTTTGTGACATTTTGAGAGATGTCCCATGTTTGAAACCCACTTTTCGCATTCTATCCTATATGCAAACTTTTTGTTACATTATTTTTCTATTACATGATTGCTCCTTTTTCTACTAACACATGTATCTAGCCACTTTGTTTGTATGTTCCTTGGTTTCTACCATGAACATCCCATATCCACCGTAGGTATCCATGTCATTTCAGCATCAAGTCTTCTCATTTTGCCCACATTCTCCTCCGATGTTGCATGCACCCAAACAAGGGGGAATACATTGGGTGAACAAATCACCCCATACATAGCTCAAAGATACAACAACACAATATAATACAACATAGAATCATCACAAAGTTACGGTTATAACACTTTGGTTCAAAATCGACTTGGGTTAGAATCACAGAGAGACACCAGGCCTAGGCTCAATAGTAGTGTTTGGGTGCCCCGTCCTCCCATGGGCATTAATGTCACGGGGCACACACAGTCATCTTATCATATCAACACAATTCACATAAGTCTTCAAAGTAGTTTTTAGTTATATGCACATTCCTACAACAACAAAATATAATATATCTCCTATATCCAATTTAATTGGTATAACTCGAGAACTAATACAGAATAAGCGAGACAACAAGAATAAAATAGGGACACACCATCTTTAGTGGTGCTTATCGGGCAGAGTCGTGGATGGAGAGTAGCACTAGACCTCTCTCCTTAATGGTTACCCCTTCATGTGAGATCACCCAAAAACTCACACTTGGCATGAGATCGTAAAAAAAACTCTCCATTGGCATGAGATCGCCCAAAAATCTCACTCTTCACAATAGTTCATGACACTTTTTCTCGTGATATAATTTTTTTCCCATTAATAATTATAATTTATAAACCATCCTAATGTTATAAAACCATTAAACAATAGTTAGGTGGTGAGGACTATTGCTCAAGTAATCCCTAGGTGATACCCAAGATTCAACACCTCAAACTATGGCCATATTATCAAGAGGAATTTAACATTTAAAATATCTTCTTTCCTAGGACAGAACCATCTTGGGTTATACTTTACGTACCTTAGTTAGGACACCCTCTAGAGTGCCCCTCTCCAATGCCCACCACTTGCCTTCACTCAGAATCAAATAGAAATTACTTGAGCACCAATTTTAATGTGTGTATATCAAATCCCCACACCATATGTTTAAATAAGTTTCCCTTGGGTGGTTTGGTAAGCAACACACCCTTTTATAATAATAATTTATCATTAATTACATACACTTATAATGGATTCATAATTATAAATTTTAATCACTCCTTATGAAATAAGTTTAGAATCATTTTTAAAAAAATTAAATAACATTCAATATTTTGTAAAATAACTATAGAATACATAATAATTACTTTATTTCATTTTGATTAATCACTAACTTTTTTTCTTTTTCAACTTTAATATTTTCTTAATATGAGGAAATTGTCACATAACATTTGTCCCCTCCTAAATCAACGACATTAGAAGTTTTATCTCTCTTTTTAATTCTTTAATTTTTGTATTTTAAATTAAATTATCAAAATCTTCCTTATCTAATACAAAAAATAATTTTCAAAAAATTAAATTAAAAAATATTTTTAAAATGATTAAAAACATACAAAATCTTCATAATTCTCATATTCTCTTCATAAATGGTAGGAAATATTTCTTTGATATGACAATGATATTTTAGGGTTTGCAGGTTATATATATGTTACATCTAAATGTCAACACTAACAAACAGATACACACATCTTAATCACATACGACTTACAAATAATAAATAGGGGAGGGGGGCGGAAACTTTAAGACTAATAGATTTATACATGGGTATTAATATTCTTAACTTTTTCCATTTTCCTTCAAGCATGTGAAAGTTTTGTAGCTTTTTATAAGTGATATATCTGAAGTAAAATAAGATCTTCATAATTAAAAGGTCCTCTTATTTAATAACGCTTTGAACTAATATAAAATGGTCGCAAACCTTTCCTAACATGGTGATTTTAGAATTTCAATAAAATAATTAGACGTTGGCAAAAGTTTTTACCATGAATTCCAATCATTTACTTTTTATATATTCGTCTTTTTTTCCCTTCTCCTTATTAAACGTGTAACCTATTAAACCATGTTATAGAATATAAGATAAAAGGTTAGTTTCTTAATTAATAGAGATACTTGTAATTAAAAGTATTTACCAAGTCATACCATAAAACACATCCAATATTTAAAAACACTCGAAGTGATATGAAACCGTTAGGTTTTAATATTAAAAACAAACATATTATATATTTTATGATAAGTGGCCAAAATAAAAACAAATCCATGATTTGAAATGGATTTAAGGGTTTATTTAAAGTTTATAAAATGGAGCGCCAAACTATTTTGCCTTGGCACCGAACTCCATCTCATATAATATTAAGAGGAAAGAAAGGTGGCGGAAAATGTTTTGAATAATATATATGCCAAATTGTTCCATGACCCAACTTTTGCCATGTGGAGCGGTCTAAGAGGAGGGGGTATTAAATTTGTTAATGTAAAAGCATGTTACACTTCTACACTATTAATTATTCATTACTACATTTCATAGGCATTTATATATACTCATATGACCTCTCCAAATGGACAATTAGTGGGAATTATTTTAGTGGTCCGTGTTCCATATGTTAAAAGAAAAGAAAATTATATTATTGCCATGTGAAAGTGGACGTGGATGTAAGACAAAAATGTATTGAAACAAGAAATTAAGTAATAAATTATAAAAATGAATTATTTTTGAAAAAAAAGAAAAGAAAAAGAAAGTAGAAATGACAACGACAATAAATATGACAGGAATAAGAGGTAAAAGTTTTTAGCCAATTACAAACTAGATAAATATATTGTAAAGATTTTTTCAAGAAAATGAGCATGTCCAAATTTTAAGACATTTGAAAATCAATGTAGGAAAATAATATTAATTTCTTATTGGTTGAAAACATGTTTAATAATAATTTGTTAAAAGTGGAGTGAAAGATATAGTAACCCTCTCAAGACTAATAAGGTTATCGCTTTTAAACACTTATTAATTATAAGGGATTTTGTAGATAGGTATAATTTTAATTTTTGAGTAATATAGAAACATATCGGGAACATAGACAATCTTGAACCAATAGAAAGCTTAGGTAAATTGAATTTTCTTATCCTTTCACTAGATCTTTTCACGTAGTGAGTGAAATACAAATGTAGTGGGTCATTAAAATTAAAAATAATTATCCGCAAGTTTTTCAAGGGTGTAAGGGCTCTAATACCACAATGTGATATGACATTTCCCATTAATAATTATAAGTTATAAACCATCATAATGTTATAAAACCATTAAACAATAGTTAGGTGGTGAGGATTGTTGCTCAAGTATTCCCTAGGTGATACTTGAGATTCAACACCTCAAGCTATGACCATATTATCAAGAGGAGTTTAGCATTTAAAGTATATTCTTGTCCTCGCTAGGAGCCATCTTGGGTTATACTTTACATACCTTAGTTAGGACGCCCTCTAGAGTGCCCCTCTCTAATGCCCATCACTTGTCTTCACTCAGAATCACATAGAAATCATTTGAGCACCAATTTTAATGTGTGTGTATATAAAATCCCCATACCATATGTTTAAATAAGTTTCCATCGGTGGTTTGGTAACCAACACACCCTTTCATAATAATAATTTACCATTAATTACATACACTTATAACATATTCATAATTATAAATTTTAATCCCTCCTTTTAAAAAGGAGTTCGAGAAATTCTTTTAACTTTTTATTCCTCCCCATTTTAAAGGGGTTTCTATGTATGTAACTCCCTTCCCTATTTTAAGGATCTCTTTGTGAAATAAATTTATAATTAATTATTTTTCAAATTAAATAACATTCAATCTTTGTAAAATAACTATAGAATACATAATAATTACTTTATTTCATTTTGAGTAATCACTAAATTTTTGAAATTTAATATTTTCCTAATGTGGGGAAATTGTCACATAACACTTTTCTATCCTTCTACACTCTTTTACATCAGTGCACACTTTCCTTTTACACACTTTTACACATTTTCTCTAATTTATCATATATGAGACTTTGAATACACTTACTCTTCTTTTGTGGGTCCTTCCTTATAAGAAGCAATAAAAACAAGCAAAATAATAAGTACAACACAACACATATTCTTCACCCCAAGAGTTGCTTTCCTTTCCTAGTCTTCACTCTTCATTTTTCATCATTCCACGCTTCACTTGTCCACTCGACATGCTTTTAGCCACACACTTTACATGAACATGAGGTATGCATCTCTTATCTACTTTATGTTATTGATTATTCACTCAACAACATAAAGTGGGGGAAAATGTAGACAAAAATTATGCACTTGGTTACATTTCTAGGTCTTAAACACATATTAGCATTCATATGATTTGTAAGAAAGAAAACTAGTAATTGACGATCGTCTGGCCTCTTTTATGTGTTTCTTATTTTTATTTGGTCTTACATACTCTACAACCTAGTCGGTATTTTTCTTATTTATCTTTTATGACTTTGGACACAGAGTGCCCAGCTAGAACAACAACACTTAGGCACCCCCGTCCCTTCTCGGGTGCCCCTAACCATTTTCCATATCACTCATACCTTTTGAGCCTCTTTTATCTTTTGTGCATATTTTTCACTTATGGGTCAGCCTTCTAGTTGTCAATAAAGAAATTCAAATATAGAAATAATATAAATACATAGTTATGTGTTAAAATAAAGGACCAAGTACTAAACAATACTATTTACTTAAACTTGTATCCAAAAGGCACCTAAAACACTAAAGAATTTATCTAACATCCATTTAAGAGATAAGGGCCGCATCAAATCTACATACATCGTAGCATAGGAAGGGGAAGTTAATTATTCCATCCACACATTATATTACATTGCTACATTTAGCTAAAACCCACTATCAAGTGCACTTGCACAAGGGCATCTTTAGGAACAATTTCAACACACACCCACAAGAACTACATGGAGTTTGAGATGTAGTTCAATGCTTGGTCATAAGTTCACTTTCGGGATGATCATCGAGATTAGTCTAATTCCCATATTGCATATTTATTTTTAGGTTTGATGCGGTTTGTGGGCTTGTGCATGTGAAATTATATTTTGTAGGTTACAAGTACCTTCGACATTTATTGTGCGCCTACTAGAGATCAACAGAAGTAACAACAAAATCTTGTGACATTACATAAATCGGGTTATGAGCATTTTTATCGTCACAGAGACCATAAGTGGTCTTCAACGCCCAAACGCCCTTTTTTCCTACCATGGGCACCCGTGTTCAACCTCATTCCTATATTCCAGAATTTATTGTGAGCGATTTACACACTCGCCCATCTTGTTCAACAATTTTCCCAGTTTATATCACTTTGAGATCAAGATTAAATAAACTAAGTATTCTCTCCTTATTCTTTAGTTAGGGTTTCAAATATTACATCTTAGTTTGCTTGTGTCAATTCTATATTTCAACATTCATACATCATTTGGTTCAAGAGTGACTCACAATATTTAGATTTAATCAATTCAAATTAAATTAAATCATTTGGTGAACATGATGTTAATCATTTATGTCTTAAGTTCATTCACAATAAATAATTTATCACTATCAAATGTGTTCCATCATGCACTGTGAGCCAATAACAACAAAAGTAGGATTCATTGATTTCAATGGGAGTGAAGCTAAGATTGTGCAATGTGTCATCATTAAGTTCTACAACACTTTTATGAAAGAAACCGAATCCAAATAAGTTCATTATACCAACACTTTTATGAAAGAAACATCCATATAATACTGAAAATGAGAAATTGAAAGACAAGGAGACAAAAAGATTTATCCTAGAGAAACTCAATGTGGGAAAAAATCCACTTGGGTAAGAAATTTCTTCCCTTCACTATGCAAATCTCCAAATAATACAAGTTCACTATCATACAATGAACTTCAAGAAAGATTCTAACTCCTTCTTCTTGTATAACTCGTTTAAAATTCTCAACAAGAAATAACTCATCTCTCGCTATGAAAAAAGAATAATTTCAACTCCTCTTTTGATCACACTTTAATTCACCCAAAAACACTTGCGTCGAAATGATTAAATGCATGCATATTTATAGTTTCTCAGCCCAAGGATGGATGGAAAGGTGAACCGAACCGTTTGGAATCCCAAACATTTGCAATTGTTGAGTTTCCTAAGTTTAGCATCGTCAGTGACATGATCACTAGTAAAACTAAAGTGGTGGTCACATAACTTCCACTCAGTGAAGAGTGGAAGTTACGTAACCTTCTCGGTGTGGTTGCATAACTATCACACATAAAATCTCAAGAACATAACAAAAATTTCCTTTGGAGTCATTCAAGGTTTTCTGGATCACCCCCGACCTAGCTAGACCATATCCAATAAAGAATATGACGAGAATCTATACTCCAAGTATCAAGTAGGTTGAGTGCATGGAAATGGGGGCCAAAAGGGGTAAAAGGGAAACATTTTTTCTGAAATCAAATAAACCTAAACTTCATCTCATAATTCGGCATGCATATGCTCAAAAATTGACAAAGTGATAATAATGAGTACCACAGAGCTTGGAATTTAGTTTCTAAACTATTTTTTTAAATAGTGGAGATTAAGAAGGTCAAATGTGGTGCGCACACAAAGTATGTCTATTTTTGTGTCAAAAAGATAAGAACCTATTGTGTGTGTGCCCCCAATTTTTTGAGTTATATAAATGATTTTCAAAATCCCTTTGGTAGAAAGTTAGCTAAGACTATGTGTGAGGTCCCACTAATGTTTCATAATTTTTGATGAATACATAATTTTTTATTAATTTTCAAAGTGCACATATTTCAAAATGAAATATTTGTGTGTGTAACTCCATAACTTTGAGAAAAAAATCATTTTTTTATTTTTTTTGGTGTGTGTAGAATGGAGTTTAGAAAATATCACTTTTAAAAAAAAAAATTGGATGAAAAAATCATAAATTGTGCACGAAAACATAGGCATATGTTTTTTCAAGAAAATAAGGCACTTGTAAAAGAAATTATGGATGAAAGCCGTAAACTAATCAGATTTTAGAAAGAATTATATCGTCATCAAGGTAAAACCAAGATTGACATTGTAGTATAATTTTTTTTTGAATATTATGTTATAATGCATGAGATATTGGGGTGCACACCGAGATTTTGATGTTTTTATGTTAAACATGGATTTATTTACTGATTGCATAGTCTAAACATTTGGTTTGGATATCCAATAAAAATCCAAGGCCTATGGATTGGGAATTTCAAACCAAACGAAGATGAAACGAGTGTGCGTTATAACGTGCTCACATTCCTTTTTAGTGTGTGGAATATGTGCTTATGGGAGGGATATATTTACTAAATATAAGTTAAATTTATTTTAGTAAATATAAGAATTTAGGTCACTTTGCACCTTATGGAACTAGTCTCATAACTCCATCTCACACGGTTTAGAAGATAGTTTTTCAGATTTAAGATCCAACCTTCAAGATTTTAGGGTTTAAATTATACAATCAATATCTATTTTGTGAAAGAATATAGTCATTGTTTAGCTTTTGGGGCCTTTTAGATTGGCTATTGACATTTGTAAAAGTGTTAAATGTGTCAAAATTAGAATTTACAAACCTCACAATTCTCAAAGGTAGAGATAACTGATCAAATATATGGACTCATGAATTTTCCCATGAGCATGGAGTTGAATCCCTAATTTTGTCTTAGAATATGGTAAAATCATACTATGGATGAGTACCTACTTTACAAGCTTAGGGAATGCATCTTTTGCTTCTTGGTCAATGGTGTGTCCTTCCTTTGGCCAACCTACCTCAATACCACTCTCAACTTGGATCAAAATAAATTATTAACAAGGTTTTTTAAGTTTGTTTCAATGTGTAGGGATGATTGGATATGATGATTGATGAGTTTAGTGTGACTTGATGGAAGATAACTTCCTCCAAAGGCCTAAAAAAGCCATTCTAAGATAATAAAAACCTCTTGGGAGAGTTTAAGAAACATATTAAGTATTTGGAGCTGATGTAACAAAATCTTAGAAGTGTTAGAGCAATTTAGGAATATTTTTAGGGCTCATGGTTTAGGGATCAAGTTTTAGGATTTAGAGTTTAGGGCTCATGGTTTAGGGTTTAGGGTGGTAAAAATAGGGTTTAGGGCTCAGGGATCATGGATCGGGGTTTAGGGTCAAGGTTTGGAGTTAAGGGTTTAGGGTTTAGGTTTTAGGTTTAGGGTTTATGGTTTAAGGTTTAAGGGCCAGGCTTTAAGGTTTAGGGCACAAGGTTTATAATTTAGGGTTTAAGGCTTATGGTTTAGGGCTCAGGGTTTAATGTTGATGGCTTAGGGTTTAAGTTTTAAGGTTTAAGGTTTATGATTTATGGTTTATGGCTTAGGATTTAGGATTTAGGGTTTAGGTTTTAAGGATTAGGGTTTAGGGATTAGGGTTCACATTTGAGGGTTTAGTTTTTAGGGATTATGGCTTAGGGATTAGGGATTGGGTTTTGGGTTTTAGGATTTAGGGTTTAGGATTTAGGGCTCAAGGTTTAGGGTTTAGGGTTTAGTGTTTAGGGCTCGGGGTTTAGGGTTTAGGGTTGAGGGTTAGGGGTTTAGGGTTTAAGATTTATGGTTTAGGATTTCACTCACTATAATGTTTTGTGTCTTACCCATTCTTATTAGTATTTACGATAGTATTCAATCGAAAAGGGTTCATCTACTTCGTAGCGTAACATTCAAAGAGAGTCATCACAATTTGATGCCTTTCAACTATTGATATTTTTTAAAGGAGGGAAATCCCAAATATCCAAGAACAATTCAGTACAAATAAATGTTACCCAATAGAACTATCTCCTTTTTTATATCTTGTGAAATATTTGGAGCTCCAAGAGTGTTATAAATTGAGAATAACAAGTACAATGGTATTTCTCGGGTCTAAAGGATTAAGATAATAAGAAAATTAGATAATTTTGACATTCTTTTGAATAATTATTTTAGTTGTAAGTTGTCGGGAACGAAGGTTTCATTCAAATAAAAGAGCTTGATATGTCTAGTGCTTGTGTAAGATGGCAATTTGAGAGGATTTATGAGGTTCAATTTTATTTTCCAAGATGCATTACTCCAATGTTTGAAAATGTTTCTCCAGATGCAACGAAATTCTGATTTAGACACTTGATGATTCCCGAATGTCCAATCTTGCCATAGACCCCAGTAGTCCTCGATCCTTTGATATAAGGAGACACCATTACATGGATTCTGTTTATAATGATAGAGACTTTTTAAATTCATGTTTTGACGTCTAAATCTGTATTCATTTCAAGTTGTTTGGAAATTGTTATGTTATAGAGCCTATTTGTTAATGTGTGAAAGTGTTGAAGACTGTACACTAAAAGTACTATACACTTTCCACACATGTCTCTTCAGGGGCAGGGGCATAGCCCCGAGAATTTTTTTGGCCTTGAAAAATGAGCCTGATATTTTAGGAAACGTGCTCTTCTCATATGGGAGATATTTTTGACCCATAGGTCTATTGGATGGTTTTAGCCCATGACTTTGTACGCACGATATTGTAAAACTGCTTAAGTATTTGTCTACTTATGTGGTTTTGTGCATATGGTAAGGTTGATGTAACATTACAGATGTGTGTGAATTTGGGTGTGAATTCTGTAGAGTTTGTTGAGCATAGCTCCAAACAGATTTGGGTATTGTATTGAGAGATCGGTGGATTGTAATAAAATCTGAGCAAGTGATTCTTTGTGGACATAGCCCAAATTGGGTGAACCACGTTAAATAATGTCTCTTTGTGTTGTGTTTTTTTTATTCCGCACTTTTATTTCAGATCTGTAATATTTTTGCATATTAGTTTCGAATGTTGCGATTATGCGAGGGATTTTTTAGCATATTATACCCTTATTTCCTAACATAAATCACATCACACCCTTCACTAGGCTTGATGAGTACCCCTATATATTTGAAGTCACTTTTGAAAGAATCCATGGGTTTATCATAGAAGGAATTATCAATGAATGAAAGGTAACCAAACCATAGGCCAACTGACTCCCATTCAGAATTAAACAAGAAAGATTTACTAGGTGATTGATAACCCCCGTGTGTTATTAGTCATTCCTTGTTGTTGTGCTTATTTTGAACACTTCAGAATCTTGATCAAATTTGTTATCCATTCCAAGAGCAAAATATATTTCTCTTTCTCTAGAGGAGAGGACATTGCAGGAAATTTGACTCTAATCCTACACCTCCGCATTGGTATATTCTTTATGTTTCTTCCATTTCCACCGAGATGAATTTTTGTGTTGTGATGGTGGCCATAAAATATGTATACAGGAGATCTCGAAGGACCTATTTAATTAGGATGACTCTAACTTGCCAATGATAACTAAATAGGTCACTCCATTAGTCATTTCTTGCATTCATAACAATATTGTGTGTTAATAGTTTCTAGGACAGGTTGATCTTTGAAATTTTAAGCTATGAAATTTATAGTTACAAATTTATCTATTAGTATTGAAGATCACCTGAGACTTGATCTCATAAATAACTTGTATAGAGGTTCATATATATGTCCAAATTTAATTAAATATCTTCTTTCCCTAGCCAATTACAATGATCCCAAATAATTACGTCAAACTTTCTTGATATCCTTTGAATATTTTCTTTTCAATAAAATACAAGGATCATTTTTATAGTTTGGACTCCAATGTTGAACATCTATGTGGCAACGACCATATATGATCATGAGAAATGTGAATTTTATGGAGTATGCGTAATCCTTATTGAGTTAGTGAGACAAATCAGGAACCTTGGAGGAAGAAGAGGTTATTGTGAATATGAACATGTATCAAAGTGAATCATGAATGTGAATATGAGCATGTGGTTATTTTTTCTAGCTTCCAATGGGTCATCCTAGCTTGCATAATACCATACATGGAAATATGAGAAATGTGAAATTTTTTTAGAGTGTGAATAAATTGACATTCAAGAGTGCAAGTATATGTGGGGAGAAACATGTTTGGTAGAGATGTGTAATATGAATTGCAAGGAAAAAAATAGATTCCATATCCATTTAGTTACTTGTCCCACCCTCATAAATAAGGTAGTTATACAAGCAAACTCAATGATGGTTCTAGGCATGAGACTAGGAAATATGGTCCTAATATTGATATTCCAAAAGATGAAATCACTCATGAGACCTACTAGAAATATATGAGGTTTTCCGATCCTTGTAGTGTAGAAGATCAAGAGAAGTTTTCACTTTGTAATCACTACTATAGACTAGAGGGATTTTAAACAATCTCCAAGTTTCCTTGTGGTTTTCATGCCCTCCTAGTCGAGTCATCAATAAAACTAAAGTTTGTTTGATTCAAAATAAAGAAATAGTTAGTGAGAGTGTGAGAGGAAAAGAGAGTGAGAGTGAGATTGAGATTTTGTGAGAGAGAGAGAAATAAAACATGAGAGGGAGAGAGAGTGAGAGTGAGAGATAAATAGAAAGTGAGAGAATGATAAGGAGAGAGAGAGAGAATGTGAGAGAGTGAGTGAGACAAAAAGAGAGAGAAAGAGAGAGATAATGAGAGTAAGATCGGAGAGATATACAAGCCACTGAAATTAATCATCTAAGCACCACAACACAGTCTCTAAGTAAAAGTATCTAACAGAAAAATAAAGAGAGAATGAGAGTGAGAGAGAGAAAGATAGAGAGCATGAGAGAGAGAGAGAGTCAAAGAGAGTGAGAGAGTGTGTGTGAGAGAAAGAAACAATGACAAAGAGAGCAAGAGTGTGTGTGAGAGTGAAAACAATAAAGAGAGAAAGAGTGAGAGTGAGAACTTGAGAGAGAGACAAAAAAAGAGAGTGAGAGGTGGGTTATAAAGAATTTAAAGCATATGAGGGTGATTTTGAAGAGAATTGAAGGTATCTGAAGTAATTTAAGAAATTTTAGGAAATAAAATATCATTCATGATCCATCTGTTCAACATTGGGTATTCAAGGTGTAGGGAATGAGAGCTTCAATGGTGAATGTTGTCTTCTATGGAATATTCCGAGATTTCCCGAATGAGTTTAGAGAAAAAAATGCATAAAAATGTGTACTAGGCATTTGTATTATTTTGAAATTCTTCATGAATCCTTCAAGTCTAAGATAAAAATAGATGTTACCAACATGTATAGGATTTTAATTTATTTCCATTGCCTATTTTTCCTCCTAACTCCTTTCTTTGAGTTCCCAAAATCATCTGGAAAATTCAGATTTCACCATTAGAGTGTTTGTTCCCTACACCTAGAAAACCCGTTGTTGAGCAGATTGTCCTTGAATGATAAAACATTTCCTAAATCTTCCTAAATTACCTCCAACACTTCTAAAATCCCTAAAACCTAAACAATGACTATATTCTTTCCCAAAATAGACATCGATTGTATAATTTAAACCCTAAAAGCTTTAGGGCAATTTGAATGTTGAAATCTGAAAATACCTATGTACTCACTGAGTTAGAATATGAAAAATAATCTTCTAAACTGTGTGATGATGGAGTTTGTGAGACTAGTCCCATAAGGTGCGAGTAACCCTAATTTCTTATATTTACTAAAATAAATTTAAAGTATAAGTGTAGACACCTAAATTCTCGCTTTTGCAATCTTATTGCCAAAATGCGCACAAATCACTCTCATTCTTGCCAATTCCATCATAATTAGTGATCTTTGCTAATTAACTAACGCTTTCTTACCACTTTCACCAATTATCAATGCTTTGTTGATTGTGTAACTCCTTTCACATTTAGGATGCCACTTTACGGTGAATTGTATGCCAAAATCCTCTTCAAAATAGACAATTAGCATTTATGAGCTAATTAAGACTATTTTGCCCTTGTTTTTGTCAATATACCCTAGTATTGACTCAAACCCCTCTTATAGCCACTCGAAATCACCCCATTCACCTCCACAACATCTCAAAGTAAGCTTAAAAATCTTATCATAGCCTTCTAGTTGACCCTAAGCGGTTGATCAAGGCTTCACACCTCTTAATCACTTGGTAATTCACTAATTGTGATTAGCAAGGCCTAATCATGATTAGCAATTCTAATCTAATTTGGGGCTTTTAGTCCCACATGCACCAAAATACAATTTTCTCCCAAAAGGAAAACTATAAAAAGGTTGCACCTCATTCCTTTATACTTTACACCATGCTTTGATTTACATCTCATATAATAAATATGATATATAGCCAAGTTAAATCCTTGCCTAAAGACTTCGATGGGGTTAGTAGATGGATATCCAAAATGACCAAGTAGTCATTTGGAGAGGCCATTTCACCTTGTTTGGAGTAGCAACCATAACCATTTGATTGCCCTCTTAGGTCTATTTAGGCCCATGTTAGGTAATTCAAACATATTAGTAGGCATGTTTAGTTAGATTTTGTATTGTTTTCATACTAGTTAGGCATTCTTTTAAGATTCTATCTTAATGTTACATTCCTACACTTAGAACCTTGGCCGATGGATGGAAATGGTGTTATCTTTCCTTATTTAGTCATGTAATTTTCTTTGTAAAGTTTAGGGTTTCATCATTTGGCATGCCCAGTGGGACAATACTCCATTGCATTCACTTTTAAATCTTTTAAACTTTGTTTCAAAGTTTTTCATTTCAAGTTTTTAGATTAGTTTCAAGTTTCCTAGATTAATTTCAAGTTTTCTAGTTTAAATTTCAAGCTTTATATAGTACTTTTAAATATTTTTAGATTAGTTTTTCAATTTTTTAAGATTAATTTCAAAGGTTTAGAGTAGTTTTTAAAGTTTTAGATCATTTTTCAAGCTCGGTGGTTTTTTCAACTAGATTAGTGGTAGAAGTTGTGTTTTTATGTTCCTTGCAGGATTTAAGGAGGCGAAGCCCTGTCAAAATTGCCAAAAAATACCAAATATTTGACCTTTTTGAAGAAATTCTTGTCAAAACTCGAATTTTGACCACTTCCCGAAGAAGGGCACGTAGGCGTTGAAATAGGCGCGTACACGTCGAAATGGGAGCATAGGCGTTGAAATAGGTGCACACCCGCTTCTTTAGAAGCACACACGTTAGCTCATTTTTTCAACTGTCAGTCATTTTTACAACGGGCACACACACGTCAATAGGGAAGCACAGGCATTGAAACAAATGTGCACCCACTTCTCTGGAAGCGCACACGTTAGCTCATATTTTTCAACTTTCAGTCATTTTTACAAAGGGAAAGCACACACATTGACAAAGGTTCACATGCTTTGAAAAATGTGTGCACATGCTGACAAGGGTGCATAGGTGTGTCTATATAATTTTTTCCTTTGCAAACTCAAAATTTCCATTTTGGGTTTTAGGATTTTTGTTACTTTTCAGAAGTTTTTAGATGCCATTTTTGTCAATTTCCCAAATTTAGAGTAAGTTTTATCATAAAATCACTTAGGGAAGGAAATAATCTTTTTTCATGCTTTGTATGATTTTGGGTTAAGGTGTGTATGCTCTTCTCTTGCACCTCGTGTGATCTAGAGAATCAAAAGCACTCTTAAACCATATTTTTCTATCATTAGAGTAAGTAGGAAACTTTGTTAATCATCTTTTAATTTAAATCCTTTTTCACTTGCTAAATAACCAAGGCTAGAATTTGTGTATGCTCTTCCCTTGCACCTAGTGTGATTTTGGGAATAAAAGAAATTTTAACCTTTTCATTAAAAAGCACTTGGATGAATTGGGAATAAACCTTGTTTTTGAAAAATTGATGGTAGTTAGTTGATTTACAAGCATTTTCCATTGCTATTTTCTTATGATATTGTGAATCTATTTTGAAACTACTAACTATTTTTTGAAGGATGCAACACTAGTCAAAGAAAGGAGGACCTAAACAATTTTTATAACTACACATGTGATTGTAGGTTACCAAAAGGAGTATGACAAAAACCACATTAATTCTAAAAGATAAAAAATACACCACAATCATCACATTGTATTTGTAGGTTTCGGTTAAGAGCTATGACTCGTCGATCAACTAGAAATAACCCCTTTCGCATAATCCTTACACTACAAAATGGGGGTGGTCCTAGGAACCCTAAAGTAGTTCACACAAGAGGGAACCTTGTGAACAAAATAGGAAAGTGCTCCACACTACCGACTTGTTTAGTATGCCTTGGTGAGATTAGCATCAAAGATATCCGTATCGTGACCCCGGTGAAAGTATAATTGAACGCACTTCAGTTCTTATTATACTGAAGGGGGTAAAGTAAAGCCAAGATAATCCCAAATTAGTCAGTGTGACTTTTTGGGTAAATCAAACTCGCTCTAGATATCTTGTGACACCTAGAGAGAGAACCACCTAGGAAGATTTTCGGCCTGGAGCCATTGTTTTTTTCTTAGATAGTATACTTGAGAGCTCTCACACAGTGACAACTTTGTTATATTCAAATTAATTTTTTTCTTTTTTTTTTGAACAAGGGAAATAATCTCTTAAAGTTGAAACCACGTGACATTTTATCACGAAATCTATTTTGTGTCATTTTTGTCCTAGTTTTTCACTTGTCCTAAAACAAGGTGAAACTCTATCAAAATAACTCCAAGTTTATTTCAACACAACTTGGTCTACACCCTTGTTTTCTTATTGCCCATTTTTAGATAGAAGGTAACAACATATACAGATACCACTAGATATCATGTGTCCACAACTTTTGTATTCTACTTGCGCGACTAGGTTGCAATTCCAGAGCGCAAGTGTTGAAAGTGTGCATGGTACATACTCATGATCTAGTAGGCCCCTTGTCTCAAAAAAACCATATTTGAGACTTAGTGTCATTGTAGTTAGGTGATTTCATCCTTTTCTTCTTTTTGAGTTCTTATGCTGCCCACATTATAGCCATACAATTGGGATATTTACATCTTGTTTCCATTGTGAAATTAGGCCTAAATATCTATATTGTAGATTTACATTGTTCGCACACATAGAAATTTCTTGTTATACTCAGACATAGTTTTTACATCCTAACTTTGTCTTGAGTTTTGTGAGTGTTGAGGATACATTGTTAGCATTGCGATAACATCATTTAGACAATATGCTCACATATCCAAATAGCTTGGTTCACGTATCCAAATAGTTTTGTTATGTTGCTCACATTGTTATCGTCCATTTTACGATACTTGGAATTTGTTAGTGTTTAGAAACTAGTTTTTAGTATATCTTTTGAGAAGATCACATCAACATTCTCTTATCATTTAGGCCTTGTTTGTTGCAAACTCGACCTACCTTGTGATATTGTGTTGTCACTATTTGGTTACAAACCTATCTAGATGAAATCTTAGAGAATAAACTATTTGGTGTAAACCAAATTTTGAGTGTTATACGTCATTGTATTATTCTAAGGAAAACTTGTGTCGTATATTACCTTACTAGGGTAGCTTGTTTGTTATTATTTAGTTCGTACATTTGTTTTGACCTATCACTTTTGTGGCTATTCTATAGTCACCTTGTTTTAACAACTTAGGGTCATTACGCTGCACAAATTTTACTAGGGTCCCTTGTTAATAAACCTTAGTGGAAATATTTTGCGTTGTACCTTCTATTCTAAGTAATGCCTACTACGAGAATGGGGTCACAAAATTTAGAAGCCAATATATTTGGAGGTGACAACCCTGTTTTGGAGGATAATCTCATGGTTTACCATAGTGGTGGAGAGGAGGAGTCTCCTCGTGCGGATGCAGAGCTTCATTCCGCCCATTTTGATGACTACATTTTTACAGCTTCAAACATGAAGTTCTTATGTAGGTTGTGGAACTAGGAGCAAAATTACCTTCAACATTAGACCCTTCTCTTATCGCCGGCATGGTCCAGGGAAGAATAATAAGTAGACCTCCCTTTTCGTGCTCTTAAAAAATTTTGAATCCAGGTCATGCCTCTACTTCGCACGACATGAATAATGAGGAGATACTATTTGAAAACGATGGAGACTATCATTTGCCTCCTATTAAAATTCGTTGCGAAGACCATGAAGAACATGTTCATCATGCACAACCTCCTCCTAATAAATATCGTCATGAAATACCTATTAAAGAGGTTATGTTAGAACAACAGGTCCAAGCCCTCACTCGCCAATTAGCAAGTTTGGATTTGCATATACAAAAGGAACAACCAAAAGTTGTGAAACAAACTATACCAAAGGTAAAACCTAAAGCTTCATTTTATGAATTCCCAATAAATACTCCTTGACAAGAGGCACAAAGAGATCCTTATGAAGAGATTCTCGTAAAAATTGGGGTGGGCATACACCTAGGCTTAACCCTTTGTATAGACCTATGCCGCCACCCACGCAAGATCCACTTTTTAATCAAGATTGGTCAATAATGAAGAACACCCTTCAAGTGTTACAAGAGGGCCAAACCGGTAGCAATAACAAGAAGTATCGGTTTGATGAGTTATGTCCTTACCCATTTGAAAAATCCATGCTACAAGTACCTTTCCCAAGACATTTTTATTTTCCAAAATTTGATAAATATAAGGGAAAAGGTGACCCTTGTGATCATATAAAATAATTTTATATGACATGTCAAGAGATGGCATTCAGTGACAATCATCTTATGCACTTGTTTCCATGAAGTTTAGGAGTAATGACGCTAGAATGGTTTGTGCATATCTTTAAGGGATCCATATCAACGTGGCTAAAACTAGCGAGATATTTTCGCATTTATACTTCTCTTTCAATATAGAAAACAATGTTACCATGTTAGATCTCTGCAATGCCAAGCAATGAAACAATGAAAAATTTGTTGCATTTTTACAAAGATGGAGAGGGTTAGCTAGTTGCTTCCCTTGCTTCCTACCCAAAAAGTAGTTGATTGGCATATTTTTTCCCAACCCCATCCAGAAATAACATTCCACTTGCAAATGCATTATGACAACACATTTGAAGAGGTAATAGAAAAAGGGAGTCAAATTGAAAAGACATTGTTAAATAGAGGGACCCTAAAGCCCTTTTCAAGAGATCATAATGATTCCAAGACCAACGACAAGCCAAAGTTTGTTCCTAATAAGAACAAAAAAATTGTTAATGATGGAATAGTAGACTCTAAACAAGTACAATCCATTCAAAACAACACTCCTTTGAAGCTTGCAAAGGGAGCTCTTTACCTATGGAGTATAAGCATCATACTTTCACTCCTCTTTCGACTCAATGTCATCAATACTAAAAATATAGAGGTGGTTAATATGGTTAGATATCCTGAAACTACACCTTATGAGGATGACGTGCCTAAACCATCATGGTTTAGAGATAATGAATATTTCCAATTCCACTGCGTTAAAGGTCACAAAATAGATAAGTGTTTGAAGTTACAACACTACATCCAAGACTTAATCGAAAGTGACGATGTGGAGATGGATTCATCCACTCCTAACAAATCCCCCAATATGAAGACATTTCCTAAAAATAATCGGAAAAGAATGCTAATTATGTGTCTAATGAGGAGAATCATTTTGATGCTCCTCATTGGTTGTGTAGATACACACTGTTGAACATGTCAACACGATAATCCCTATGATATCCCCCCGTACTATCTATTTCTAGTCATGTGCTTGACAAAGACTAATTATCACACAATTCCACATACTTATGATAGTAAGGAACCTAGGTTTCAACATTCCCATCGAAGGATGCCTATCAAAACTAGACCTCATTTTATTATTCACGCTAGAGAGGCCATTCGGGTACCCTGTTCCCCACCTTCATCTCATAGTCGGTGGTATGGTTTGGACACTTATGATCCAAATTATTATTTGGGTTCCTCCCACTCTTCTTTTGACTCCGATCCAAACTATTATTCTAATTCTTTAGATTCACCTAGATCTTCTGAAAATTCTAATTTACTTCATGAGCCGCAGTCCTCCTTTACTTTTCTAGACATCCCTTATTCACCACCTTGACAAACTCTTGTTGTTGCGGCTCACAAAGACCCCCTGGATGCAGATCAGGCTTCTAGGTTGATCACTCTAGCATCCAGTGTGATTGCACAACATGGAAACCTCTCTCCAAGCGTGGGACTTGTGAAACTGAGAGAGGAATCTCCAGATTAGAGGCTGGTTCCTCAAACTCCTCTGATTTAGATCTAATGCTTGCACAAATACAGAGGTTTAGATCCTAATCCTACTCTAACTTGCAAGGAGACAGGGGTAGAAGTGCAAGAAATTGAAACTAACTAAAGATGGTGATGCACCAAAAGGAGTGGTGAAACATTTCTCACAAGCAAATAGACACAAACCACGATTTTCAACATGAAACATACACAGATGATAAGATATAACTTAGGATCTGAAATGAAGCAAATAATACAAACAAAGGACTCGAAAACCATTCACAAGGCTTGCATTATCATTTTCGGTACCCAAATCATCGCATTACAACCTCGGAGAGGTAAAATCATTACAATCTTTAGAGAGGTATGATCCTTGCATCAATCACTTGCTAGAGGTGAAAGAAGAAGTTGCTTATGTCAAAAATGTTTCCCTTAGAAATGAGCCAAATCGGCTTTTACAAAGTAAGGGTCGAGCCTAGGAGACAGAAACGTACAAAAACGTGAGAGCCCATTCCTTCTTGATCTGCAGGTGCATTAAAATAGTATGGGGCCTTACAAACCCATACCCTATCATTTTTACCGAATTACAGGAGAATGCGACCCATTCGCATTAAATCTGTCGCTGAAATGTCACTACGGCCATGAACACGTGTCGAGCCGTTTCTCAATTTTCTCTCTAGAGTGCACCAAAATTCAATATTAACCCTAGAATCACATAGAGAATTTCATAAGCTTTCTGTTGGTATAAAGAACATGTGAATCCGAGCTCGGATCAAAGATATGGAGATCTCGAAGATCTAGGGCACAAAACAGCGAAACGGATTTTTTAAATTTCTTCTGCGCCCGCCCGAATGACACGTGGCATGCATTGATTGGTTGTCGGGGCACAGGCAGACCTTTACTTTTAGCTTTTGGGTGAACTTCTTGCCAAATTCTCTAACTCCTTCCCGAGCTCCGAGCTTATCTTCTCCAGGTGGACACATGTCCTCTTCCTGATTGGCTCAGGATGACCTTCAAAACTCGCCCTTTGATTTTTGGACCTTTTTTCCTTGTGACACGTGTCGTGATTTGATTGGTTCTCGGGCCTACTGGATTTTCACGTCCATCGCATCCATTTGTCCCGAGATGTCCCAGGTCGCCCGCAGGACAAAACTTCCGATCCGCCCGAAATGGGCTTCCTGTCCCTTTTCTGTGGTGACACGTGTCGTGATCTGATTGGCTCTCGGCTTTTTTGGCTATCCGCATCTTCCGCGTCCCTTTTTCCCAATTGTCCCGCATCGCTTGGGACAAATTCTTCTAATTCACGCGATTCGGCCGGTTCGCGTCCTCACGGCCGGAATCGCTTATTGTGAAATTTCTCCTTTTCGCCGATCCGAGCGATTCGTGTCCTTCGCGTCTTCTTGTCCCAAATGTCCCAGAGCAGTTAGTCGATTTTCTTCTCCTTCGGCTGAACTGGCTTTCCACATCCCTCACGTCCCGACGGCCCAGATGTTTCTTTGCCCTGCCGACTTCCTGGCGGCCTTTCGATCGATTCGCGCCCCGACGTCCCAAATGTCCCGACTGTCGCGAGGACTAGGACTTAGCCAATTTTTACAATTTTTTCTGGCCCAAGCTTATTTTCTGCAACTTTTTTGCATTTTCTCAGAGCTTGCTCTTTCCTTCTTCGGCCAGGGGAGTTAGAAAAAATCTGAGGGGACCCTAGAAACATGATTTTTGCCCTGAATCAATCCATTTTCCGGGACTTGAGAATTTTGATGTATGTTATCGAATTAACTCCCCGGGGTGAATTTGGATAACAATTGGTGACTCAGTAAGGTTACTCTGCTCGCTAGGTGAAAATACCAAGAGGCGAGAAAGATACATTGGGCATGGAGTTATCAAACATTCGGTTTAGAATCCTAATTGACTAAGAATGTGCAAGGAGGAAGATGGAATGTCACCCGATGGGAGAAAAGACTGCAAACATCTCCATGGACAACAAGTTGTGCCAAAGCACTTAGGGAAAACAAAACTAACCTACAAAGAAACAATGTGCACAAGAACTTGGAGGAAAGAAAATATAATCTAATATTTACTGAGGTAGTGAACTTCCTCTGTAAGCAATGCTTTGAGATAGATTCCATTGACCGAATCGCAGTTCTTCACCATCCAATGAGGCCAATTTGGAAAGC